>JAJJMC010031495.1:2373121-2426632 GCA_023531435.1 Papaver californicum
ATCTAGCAATTAAACATATTTGGTTGTGGCTCAAACTTAGTTGCTGAGAGAGGTTTGAGCAACCAATTTATTTTGTTGTTGCTACGAGTCGGTGCCTCAAACTGAATAGCTACATGTTCATTATTTTAGTTGCTATAAATTACTTGAACAACGGATCTAGCGAAAAAGTGTATTTTTTTTGTTGCTAAATAATAGTGGACACATGTTTATTGCCGCCAAAAAATTTGGCAGTTGCAATTTTAGACGCTTAAAATATTTAAGCGACTAACTTTCCGAGCTCTTGCTAATATTTTAGACGCTTAAACCCGTTTTTCTTGTAGTGAAAATTGATTAATAAGATGAATAAGATTGGTGATAAAAAGACCAGTAGCTCGAGAAAACAAAATACAATCATCAATGAAAAATAAATGAGATACTGGGGGAGCGTGCGTAGCTGGTTTCACTGGAAGAATAATGTTAGAAGAAACTGTATTCGAAATAATATGACTAAAGCCTTCCATACATAGTATGAACAAATATGGTGAAATAGGATCACCTTGACGAAGCCCACTAAAAGGAGAACAAAGTTTTGTTGGAGAGCCATTGCGCATCAACGAAATAGTTGATGAACTAATACATTGGTGAATAAGTGAGCACCATTTGTCATTAAATCCCAATTGTTTCATGATTTAAAGAAGAAAATTCCATTACATACGATCGACAGCTTTCGCCATGTCAAGTTTAACAGCAATCACCCCTGGATAGGCTTTAGTTTGTATCATATATTTAAACCATTTCACGTGCAATAATAGTATTATCCATGATGTTACGATCCGGAACATAAGATGCCTGCCACGGAGAAACTAGTTTCGGAAGAAAAGGTTTCAACCTAACTGCCAACAACTTTGATATGATTTATATGCGATGTTACATAAATTAATAGGACGAAAGTATGATGGAGTATGAGCACAAGTATGTTTGGGTATTAATGTTTGATAAGTAAAGTTGAGGTGAGGTAACAAAATACATGTCATAAAAAACTCTTGAACCATTGAGACAACATCTGAGCCCATTACATCCCAGCAGTTTTATAGAAACCCGCTTGATACCCATCCAGACAAGGAGCTTTCCATTAGTGAATTTGAAACACCACATTACAAACTTCATCAGCAGTAGGAATGGTAGTTAGTTATTCATTATCATCATTCGTAATGCATGGAGTAATAAGGTTAAGAAGAGACAGACCCAACTGCGGATTGACAGTAGTCAAAATGTTTTTAAAATGATAAACCAGAACCTCTTCAATATCAGCTCTGGTGGAATGTCATTTTCCTTGTGAATCTTGTATAGTATAAATCTGGTTTCTTCTTCGACGAAAATTTATTTTGCATAAAAAAATTTGACGTTTTTATCTTAAAAATGAATAGTATTTTCTTGAGAATTTTGATAAACATTAAGAGTTTTAATGTTATAACCATATGAATATATCTTGTTCTACTTTCTGAATGGCTGAAATATCTGGCACCACAGCTTGATGAAGAGCTCCCAGTTGTTGCTGAAGATAACCAAGGTTAGTATTTGCTTCACCGAAATTTTGATTCTTTCATTTCTTTAAAGCAATTAGGGTAGTAGCCAAGTTATGAACCAAATTTAAGACATCAGAACTAGAAGTATTAGAATGCCATTTAGATTGGATAAGAGACTTACAAGTGTGATGTTGAAACCAAGATTCATAAACTATAAATGGTCTTGAAACAACTGCTAGTGTTGGATTTGTGGCTAATAATATGGGAGCATGATCAGATCCAATTGGTAAAAGGTTATGCAGAATGGCATTTGGAAAGACCTTGTGCCACAAATTGTCAGCTAAAGCTCTATCTAGTCTAGTACGGCTAAAAGTAGAAGCACGGTGCATGTTCGACCAAGTATAAGAGTTACACGTAAAAGGTATATGTCAACCCAAGAGAAGCGACTGTAGAAGTTATAACAGAATGAGAAGGAGCAGTATGTATGGTATAACTTTGTCATTCATTACCATATAAATTAGAATTAAATCTCCCATAATTACCCAAGGTAAATCCATATGAGCTCCTATATCATTGATCAATTTGTCATTGTTGTTTTCGCTCATTAGTATAAGTAGAGCTATATAAACATGTAAGAACCCATTCATTATTGGATGGACCCGAATGGATAATTACATTGACAATTGAAGAAGTATAGTGCATGAGTTCGAGTTGAAACCCATCTTTCCAAAGTAAAGCGATACCCCATGCTCTGCCTCTATTGTTAAATGACCATAAGTTCGGATCACTCAAAGAAGACAAAAGAGATTGAACTTTCTGATCACTCAATTTAGTCCAAAAAAAAAGAAAGAATGTCAGGCTGATAATTAAAGATACAACTAGTAAGGTGATCACGAGTTAGCTTAGGACCAAGTCCTGGACAATTCCAGATAAATTTTTTCATAAGATAGTGATAACACGTCGAAACTAAAAGAAGAGAAACAATTGAAGTAAAGCAATAATACACAGTGAAACTAAAAACGGGAAGAAATGTGAAACAAACTTATAGGGAGAGAACAAAGAGAAGCAGTGGAAAAGAAGCAAGCCTGATCATCCCCGCTTGCCATATAGTAGAAGGAAGAAATTTGTCCCAATCCTCAATAACTGGTGAGACGATGGATGCTGCAAAATCATCATCTGATGATAATTGATAGAAGTACCGGCATGCTCTCGGCCCCACTGATCATTAGTAGCTTGTTCTTGTACAACATCCTCTTGCATAGGTTGTTGGAAGGAAGAACTTGAATCTGCTTGAGAATTGACAATTTGATGGCGAGTGCTTTTGTACTTGCAAAAAGAAGATCGTTCATTCCTAGTAGCTGAATTACTTACAGAGAAAGAACTAATCATCTGACCATCAGTTGATTCAACAAAAACCTGCTTAGTAGTCCGTTGTCGTAGAGAGCGAGGTGGGAAGCGAATAAGCATAAAATCACCAAAATCAGGGTCATTAGGTGCAACGGCAGCTCCATGAGTACCAAATTTATAAATGATACGAGCTCGATCATTAAGTTCAGCAGATTTTGCAGCACATTCAACTTTCAACATGATCAATAATAAAACAAGACGAGCATATATTATGAGGTTGTATATGATAAAAGAAAGGAACCCATTGAACATAACCCACAACAGTAACCGCAAGAATCCCACGAATAAGAGGTTGTTTAAGGTCAATAGTAACACAGGCACTAACCACGTTCGAATCAGTCGGATTAGCATCTTCAGGAACTATTGCTTGCACTTGACCTACCAGACCACCCATAACATAAATAACATCCATATCAAAAGATTCAGGTAGCAAACTTTTGAAGTCAATCCAAAACACAGTATATCAAAGTTTAAGTTCATATAATCGACCGACGAAGTCCAACGATAAATGCGAAATAAGTAATCACCAAGAGACCAATGAGCATTCTTGAGAATTTCCAGTAAGTCTTCTTTAGACTTGAATCGTACTTGAAAGATACTTTGAGCAGGAGTACGAATTTGAATTTCTTTATACTGAGACCAAATATGGCGAGCATGGTTGACAGCAAGAGTAATTGACATTGGTTGTTCACAAAAAACTTTTCCAACTATAGCGCATTTCCATCTTTCAGTTCCATGAGATAAATCAACAGTCGAAAGACAGTATTTCTAATATCTTCAGAACTTGCAAGTGAAGCATCATTCATTCTGGTCATTATTTCATTAACATCCTCATGAACAACAGAAGCCATTGAGTACAAAACCATATGAGAATGAAAATGGGAAGAAAGAAGCAAATAAAGAATGAATAACCATCTTCGGTAGTAATTTATAAGCTGGAACCTTAGGCTACGTGTTTTCATGCATGAATATATCGTATATCGTGTAGCAAAAACACTTACTAAATGTATCAATCGATAAGCATGGGAATAGGTTTACTGATGCCGAAAATATTGACCAACAGTATAAGTCATAGAAGTTAATTGGGGAAATAGGACAAACGTCTCAAAAGCAAGATGCAAACGCTTACAACAACACCAAAAGCCTATGACAAGGCAGGGTAATCAGATTTGTAAATGAAATCTGATCATAGAAACAAAGAAAAGACAAGTAAATGGATAAGAACAAAGAAGAAAAACAAGATAACAACACAAAATTAAAGATAGCAGTTAAAATGGATGCTTAAAAAGTAGGAATAGAAAGGAATCATTTAGAAACGGAGGACAAAGATTCTAATTAGGACATCATAAAAAAAGAATTAAAGAAAGACAAAGTAAAATTAACGATTCAAGACTAATTAATTAAACATGGAGAAACAGGAACAACATTAAAATTTGGCTAAAAAGAAGTATCAAAGGCGGGAAAGTTGGATTAAGGACAGTTTGACTGAGGGTTTGACCAAGTTGACTATTGACTATGAGATTATGACTTTTCATTTTGAGTTACTGTATCTCCTCATTACACGCAACCAAAACCAATTTGGTGTTCCACTTCAAATATTAGGTCCCACTTCAATTCTTTGTACGCACAGCAGTACATGGCATAAAAATTCTCAAACCTTTTAATTCCCATATGATGGTCCCACCTTGGTCATATTAGTTGAATGGTAAAGGAATCAGTACATTCTATTTACATAACTGGTAGCCCCTTAATGCCCACTAAGTTGCCAAAATCACTTTCTCTGGAAATGACTATTTTACCCTTAATTCTTGTTTTTCTTATAACTTTCTCATACTAAGTCGGAATGACTTCATTCTTTCGCCGTTGGCTTCGTAATTCAATTGTCTACAAGATGATGACAAGAAATCCAGGATTTGGACAAGTTACACCTGGTCTTTGACCCTTCTTCACTTGTAGCACTTTTTTTCTTGCACAATTAAGTGTCAATTCACTTCTTTTGGATGACTCCACCTACTAAAATATAAATAAAAAAAACTACATAAAATCCAATAATTCACAAGAAAACTAGCAAATAAGTGCATGAAATTGACACTCTAAATATGTAAAATATGCACTTATCATTATCTGAAACATATTTTCTCCAATGATTTTTGTTTTGAAAAAAACTTTTCCCCATTTAAACTTTAATGATTTTGTAATGTTGTTTTTGTCAAAAGTTTCAGTTGAAAAAATCATTCCTTTTAAGGAAACGTCATGCTTTCCATTAATGGTTTTAATTATTTTTGGGGATAAAGGTTTAGAAGTAAATTCCTTTGTCAATGTTTGACAGACTAGAGGGAACTTATCATTACCAACTCTACTAGATCTTATGTTATTGCAAACATACTGCATTTTAAACTTTCGTCGGACTCATCTGAATCACCAACAGAACTGCACCTCATCTGTTCGATGGAATGTTCCAATAAGTTCCGTGAAAGGCTTAGCTAATTTTAGAAAGGCCTGATTTGGTGGGTTCAAGGAAGTGGTGGTATTGGGCCAAGTCATAAACCGTGAAGTGTTTGTATTTAGGGTTAAAAAGTTAAAATTTACTCGGAAGAGAGGATATATAAGCATACACACAACAATGAGAGAGGGTTCTGTCATCTATTCCATAGGCGCAAGGGTTTTTTGGGAGCTAGGAGTTTGGAGAAAACCGCAATACACTTCTAGGGATTGCTTTGGTTTTTATTTTATTTACTTCAATTATGTTGTGATGAACTCCATAGCTATGAGTAGCTAAATACATATTATTGGTTAAGGGTTTTAAGTTGATTTCTCAAACATGATATTTATTCAATGAATGAGTTTTGTCTCCACTTTATCGTTTATGATTCATTGTTAATATTGTCATATGATTTGAATGCTTGTTTAGTTGAGTCTGGAATCAATTGAATTTGCCTTCATATCGATATCTAGATCAGGGTTTTCAATACGCAAACGCTGAATAATTCTAATTACAAGTAGCATAATTGTAATTATTTTTTGTAGTGATATATCCTAATAATCACTAGTGGATCATAACTTTTGTTAAAAAAATCATATATTTAGTTATTTCTTTTGGTTGATCATTCATAAGTCTAGGGTTTCTTTCTACCTCTAGGACTAGCGTTTTATACTACAAATTTTTCTTTTACTTCTCTTATTCTTCTTTAGTAATTGTGTGGAGTTGTAATATATGGAAATTAACAACAAAGCTTTCATGTCAGAATACTTTGGGAACAGAAAAGGTTAGTTAATTAAGGGAGCAAAATCATGGAAGATCAATAATATTACTGGTATGATCATTTATTTGGCAGTGATAATGAAGATGAACTACTTCCAAGTCCCCTGATTGAAGATTAGTGTTTTGGGATTAATGATTCTAAGACACTTAGAATTGTTGAACCCAGCCGTTGTTGAATTGAAACAACAAACAAAACTGAAAGAAATATGCATCATCAGTATTAAGATGAGATGGGTACCAGGGACCAATCTGTATCAGAACCTCTCTTTTCACATAAGAAAAGAAAAACAAGATGATGAAATACTAGAGCCCAAAATTGAAGCTGCTAAAAGAAAACATTATGATGAAAGACAAGAAAAGGAAACAAGAGTGCTAAAAAAAATAGGGGAGCAAGTGTGCTAAAAAGAAGAAACACAGAGACAGTGTTAGGGCACGAATAGAATGGAAAATTCATCATATATCGGTGCGAAGTCCCAACCTTCTGAAGGGATTCTGAGGGAATTTTTATAAAATGCTCGAACCTCAAAATCCGGTTTAATAAAATACCCCTGTTTTTTTTATTATTAATAAGATTCCCTTAATGTTTAGATCTCTGTATGAATCCACTAGGGTAGTCATTATCTCATTGACTTAGTCAATTTCTCATCAGACGAGAAGAGAAATTGACGATGAAATTACTCAAGTACACATGACTCTAAAAGTGAGACCAGAATCTTCCAACGTCCACGTGTATCAATTTCAACGAATGGGGATTAGGTATAGGAGATTGTGACACGCATATCATTAATTGATGGCTAGAGATTAGGTGTAGGATATTTTGACACGTGTTTGAAAAACATCAAACACGTCGTGAGAAACAAAACGTCTGGGGCTGTTTTTGCTTTTTTATTTCTTATAATTTGCCTCTTTCTCTCTAAACAAGATCTAACCAAGGACATCTAGGGTTATATATGAACATGAAACCTAAGATTGAAGGTTGTACGTGTTTAATATAGTTAGGGTTTTGTTAGATAAATTAGTGATTAAAGTGTGAAGATAGTGAACGGAGATGAAGAACAAAAAGGGGAAAGAGAAGTTGAGTTCCATGTAAGATTTTTAAAACCAATGTTGTTTTCTTTGTTTTTATATGTTTGTTATTTTGATAGATGTATTTGTGAGTTAGGATTTTGGTTGATTATTTCATTTTTATATTGGGTTAATTGACTTTTTGGTACTTGGATTTTGTCCAACATTAATGTTTGGTTTAACTTTTGTCCAACTTAGGATTTGGTATCTGAAAATGACGTTGACTGTCTTTGACCGTCATTGACAAAATTTTAATTAATTTTATATTATAAATGATACTAAATTTATAAGTATACCCTTGATATGGTTTAGGATCCAACGGCTTTGATGGAACCATCTAGCCAACGATACGAGATCGAATTAACCATTTAACCGTAATTTTATATTCTTTTCCGCCTCCGATTAGTTCACTTTTCCAACCCTAAATCTCTATTCTCTTTGGAAATCAGCTCTTCATAAGCAACGTGCTCAACTTGATAACCATCCAAAGGCTTGGACCTTACATCTAAAAACACCATCCATTAAAACACAAATCACTTAAGAAACCAGTGTTTGAGAATTTCTTCGCAAAAAAAATTTGGCAGCACTGTACATCTCATCATCTACTCATTCACTATCTCTTCCTCGTCATAATCAAGGTTGTACTAAAACAACCCCAATGACTATGGCTATCTTTCTTTCTCACTTACCTAAAAATCAAACCCCTTTTCTTTATTAAAAATTAGTAGAGCTTTTACCTCTATCTCTTCTAATCCAACTACTAGAAAACCTTATAGAAATTTATTCCAAGGTAATTTTTTTAGTTTACTGCAACCAATTTTACTTACCGGGGTTTGTCCGTTTGTTTCAGCTTTTTGATTTTCCAGCTTTTATTGATTTTTTTTGGTGTAGTGAGAGCGGTTGCAGGGTTTGATGAGATGGCAGCATGGACACAAAGGAAGTATTACACAGCTCTCTCTCCATTCAGGTTTGCTGATCCATCTTACAAGGAGCCACGGATCTTAGCACACTTTCTCTCTCGAAAACTTCTTTCCTCTTAGAATCTAGATGGTGGATAAATTTTGACAGATTCATGATGATGAATAATTGATAGAGAAAATTTTGAAAATGGAATTAGTTTTTGTTTTTTTAATGATGTGAAGGAGGAAGATTCTTTTCGTTGTGGAGGTGGAGGAATTATTCCTCATTTGAATTTGGAAATAATGGATTTTTTCAAAGAATTGGTAATTGTAAACTGATTGAGATCGACAAATTTCTGTACAAGGAAATGGCATTTACCCCTATCAGATTTTTGATTCTAGATTTTAAATCTTCTTTGACATGTACTTAATTTTCATTTTCAAATTCAGTCTGTATTACTAACTGAAAATCATCACATTTATTACTACATTTTAACTCATTTTGTTTTCATTTCAGGTAGAAAAGAACGAAACTGGTAGGATTACTGAATCTGAAGTTAAAGATGAAATTGGATGGCATTAACTCGATCAACATACCCAACAATGTCTCAAACTCAAATTCAGTGGTGGGTAAAAAAGTGATGGCGGTGGTGGTCGTTGTGCTGAATGTTGTGATAGTGATAGAGAGGCATGGTGGTGGGGCCGGGAGGTGACATGACGGTGACAGAGACGAATTTTTTCGTCGATATTTATAAAGTGGAAGGGTATAATAGTAAAATTTATTAGTAATTATATTTTATATAAATTTTTAATAAATATTAAACGGAAGTCAAAAGTCAAAAGTCAGAGAAAGTTAAAGACAGTCAACGTCATTTCTAGGTATCAAATTTTTAAGTTGGTTAAAATTTAGATCTAACTTTAATCCTGTCATACTAAGAAATTGTTTTCATGTAATTCTATCTTGTAATAGAAGCATGATTTTATTGTAAGCCATGTGTATGAATGAGTTTATGATTGCTTTGGTTGTAATTAGGGTTTGAATTTGATGATCGAAGAAATTAGGGTTTCAATTTAAAAGGGTTTTATAATTAGGTTTTTAATTTGTGATTTTTAGTAATTAGGTTTTTAATATATTGAATTATTTTATTTTTTGTTGTTAGTTTTGTTGCAATGGTTATGTGCATTATCCATACAAAGATATAAGTGTGTATGTTAAAATGAGTAAGTTGACATTGCATTTCCTTCGTATGGATAAAAATAAAGCTAACTTGAAGGAGTTTGAGCATATGTTGATAGTAAGGTTGGGTATGGCCGAACAAGAAATTGCCAACTTATATTGGACGAGTGCCCCTGTATGCCTAAAAGTTTATTAATTAAAAATGGTTTTTTTTCAAGTTATGGGAGCAAGTTGTGCCTAAGGACATGGGGTTTATCTGTCTCAATCTAGACATGCATGAGTTATGAATTTGGAGATGATGAGTTTCTACATGTTGTATTGTAACAGTCAGGAATAACCAGTGATCAGACACCTGATAAGAGAAACTGGAAGACACCTAAGAAGTTTGGAGATGATGGTCATGCTGCAATGGAACAACCAATGATAAATATTGATGAGACACCTAAAAAGAGGAATTGAAAGACAACTAAAGACCCAGATTCAAAGGAAAAGGTTGTTAGGAAATCACCAAGGTTACAAACTGCATCTAAAGTGGATAACTCAAGACACGGACTATCAAGGAAATTATTTATGAATTTGTTAAATAAAGTTGAGAGTTGTTATTTTTATGTTAGGGAAGTCAGTTTTGTTGGGTCTAGCAATGTACCCGTTCAAGAAATCTTTGATCATGATTATTGGGTTCACGCTGCAACACAAGCTAGCTGGGTTCAATATAAAGTGAACGGGAATGATGATGAAGACAATGTTCAGTTAGAGAACATAACTTTAAATGAGTATCACCCCCTTGAAGATCCTAATACCCCTGATATCTTTGATAGTGATGAAGAAAATGATATAGAGTATCATAAATATTTCACGACTTATAAGAACCCAGATGAAGCTGATACAAGTAGCGGTGATGAAAGTGATGATTCCATTGGTATGAAAGTAGATAACTTGTTGTAATTTTTTTCATTTTTTGTTATTTTTCGTATTAAAACTGCAGTGTTTGTAACTTGCAGCTGAGAAAGAAGACGCAACTGAGAAGGAAGATGCAGCTGAGAAAGAAGATGTAGATGGTGGTCCTCTACTCCTATATGTTGATAAAGTTGGTGGTCAAAAAGCTAAACCTGAATGGTACCATAGATTCTAAGGTGATTTTAGTATGCACTATGATAAAGGGGAAGAACCTTTATTTCCTGAAGTGGTTCCTGATAGATGCTTGTAAAGTATGCTTCAATGACAAGAAAACTTTTAAGAGACATCTTAGTATTTACTATGTGCTTCATAATTGTCAATTCAAACTGAAAAAAGTTGTACTAAGGGGCTTGAAGCTTAATGTAAGTTTAGAGATGAATATGGTTGTAACTGGTTTGTCTTTGGTAGCATAGTTAAGGGTCAGAAAACTTTTGTTGTTAGGAGTGTAAATCTAAAACACAGTTGTATATGGGACTCAAAAAGAAGGAATAGGTTAGCAGATTCTAAGTATATAAAAGAGGTTGTGCTTGAGAAGTTAAAGCAGGGATCTGGGTGTTTAATATAAAAGCCCATAAATATTGCAGTTGACTTCTTTATTACTCACAACATCAACATTCCATATATGTGTGTGCATTGAAGGCTAGAACTCTGGTTTTAAAAAAATTATTTGGTAATTATGAAGAAAGCTACAATGAAATACCTAGGATTTGTACAATAATGGCCAAGACCAATTAGGGGTCAATAGCTAAGTTTACTTTAGGAAGAAAAGGTATATACCACAGACACTATCTATTTCATTTTTTGTTATTTAAATACCATTTGTTACTATTGTAGTTACCATATTATGTTACTCTTAATGAATGTGCGAATTTTACATTTTAGAGTATGACAATTTCATTTGCTGCACTAATGAAAGGATTTCAGGGAGCTTGTAGAGGTGTTATATGTTTGGATGCATGCCATCTAACCGGTAAATTTGGTGGTGTCCTAATGGCTGCAACAACACTTGATGGTGAGAATTATCAATCGTTTAATCCCTCTAGGCATTATGATTTGTAGGAATGAGACCAAGGAAGACTGGACTTTGTTCCTTTAAGATTCGACACCATGAATCTCAACACATCATTCTGGCAGAGTTACTTTCATATCAGATAGACAGGTAGGTTTGATGGAAGGTGTTCCTAAGGTGTTTTCTGGTTCACCCCGCCATATAATGTTGGAGGTAACTGGGCTACTAACTTTTACTATATCCTAGTGTCTTTTTTTTAGTATATCAGCTAATATGAGTTGGTTTGTGAATAAGTACACTTATACAAAAAATTCAGAAAGTATTTAAAGGCACCAAACTTGCATACCCAACTTGTAGAATGCTGACAAAGCTTACAAGACAAGGCATTTTCAGGTATGTTTCTTCTTTATCTCTGTATCATGTTATGGTTATTATTTGGTAATTATGGTATGCAACAATAGTTGTTATTTGTTGGTAATGTAAGAACACATAGATAGTATTTACAAATAAAATGCTAAGGCTGGTGTTATCTTATGAAAGAAGATATTGTCAAAGTTGGGTTAGGGCCGATTTTGACCCCCTTGGTTGTTGTGAGCATCTTACTAACAATTCTTCAGAATACTATAATTCAATGATCTATATTTTAAGAGACAAACATATTAACAATTTTTGCACAATGTATGGTCAGTTAGTGATGGGTTTGTATTATAAGAGGAGACAAGAATGTGCTAAGTGGGATGATGGGGTTTTAGTTCATATAGCTAACACTTTGATACAAAAAAAGTTTTTATTAGTTGGTAAATTTCACGTTGAAGGTAGTGTGGTTGGAAAGATCTATTTGGTTGCCAATAAGGTCGGCAAAACTATATTCACAGTGAATTTTGTAGAAAAATAATGCACTTGTTTGCAGTGGTAGCTAAGAGGATTCCCTTGTCAATATGTTGTGTGTGCATTGAATAAACTAAAGACAAATTGGAAAGAGTAAGTCCTTTTAACATTATTTATTTTATTTAAATTTTATTAATTATATTAATTGTTCCTTGTACAGTAACGTTATTTATTTCTTTGGTTGGGCTTAGGTAGAAAATGTTTTCCTTACTATATTGTGGACTATTATATGACCATATATGCTCCACCTCTTTACCCATTGGAGGACATAGTTAACTATGATAAGATATTATTCTAAGCTTTATTAGTGGTTGTGCATTTAGTTTTTTTAGATTTGTCTATTTATAAAAAAATACTTTAAGGTTTTATTGTATATAAGGTTGTCTTCATTTCTCTTTTCTTATTTTACTGTTGTAGCCACCCATGGAGAAATCTCTTACATCCTCTTAACCAAAGAAAAACTAGAAGACCTAAATCAAAAAGGAAGAGAAGTTATAATGAACCTCAAACTGAGGTGAATAGAAGGAAGTGTGGATCTAGTGATGGCCACAACAAAAGAACTTGTGATGGTGGAGATATTGGTAAAAATCCAACTGGAAGAAGGTTAAAAAATGAGTGTGATGCTACAAAATTAACTTTCACAAACACATATCAAGCTGAAACCAGCACTGCAAGGGGTAAAACAAAAGTAAACAGGACGCAAGGAACAACATCATATGTTGGTGAGTCTTCTGGAAGAACTAGCACTCATGGAAAACCACCTCCAGTCCCTAACAGTCATGGAAGACCAGCTGCAGGAACTAGTAATTCACAATACTTCAGTCAAACCTTTCTTGGTGTTGGTTCTATTGCACAAAATATTGTTACTGATTCAAAGGCAAAGGGAAAAAATAAACAGTTTATTTATGTGTGTTTGTTAGATCTGTGATCCTTTCTTGCATGATGTTTTATTTTGTTTAGGTACTTTTTTTTGGTTGGTATGGAAAAGTTTATGTGAATGACTTGATGGTCTTGAATGCGTAACTCTTTATTTTTGGTATGGACAAGTTAATGTGAATGAAATATATTAGTTAAACTTAAAGTAATTTGCAGATTACATTATATGTGTTTTTTCAAGTTCTTACATATAACATTGAGATGGAGACTTCAATGCATAACTTTGTTTTTTGCAGCAGTGAAAATATGGTCTAAAACCCATATAAAAACATCACAATATTTGCATGTCAAGTAAGTTATGTTGTTGTTATGAAGATTTTTGCATAATTTTAGTTTCATTGTTGATATCCAGTGACTGTTAAAGCAGATTTCATGTTGCAATGGCAGTTGCTGAAGCAGTGATCAACATCTCCATAAGCACAACAAAAAATCCCAACTGAAGCTTGATCATCTTTGATTTGACTGCATCAATATCTAGATCAAATCATTCAAAATAGGTGTAGGTAGGATTTGAGCACTTAAATAACATTTTTTCCATCTGTTTCAATTATGTTTGGTCTCAGTAACTGTTTGATACCATTACAAGGTATATGTTTAGACTTAGAATACAACCAAGGACAAACCTTTGAATCATGGCATCCTTGTTCACAAATTGAACATAGAATTATATTTTTTTCCCTTACCTTGTTGATCATGCTGCTATTACTACTACTACTTGGAGATTCTATCATAGTTTTTCTCGTGTTTTAATGTTTTATTGAATAACTAATTCCTTGGATTTTTGTAGGATTTTTTTAGTGTAAATTTTTAAGGTTCAACTCTTGTATACAGGTTGAAGATGAAGAAGATGATCGTTAGATATAAGGAGGAATATGGGTGGTCGATTTTTTTCCAGCAGATTATGACACATGTCATCCAACCGTTACCGAAGGTTGCACGTGGTTTGCACATGCTATGAGTCACGAATTGAGTATACATTGTTCCAACTCGTTCCTAATTAGGTAAATCAGGGGCTACAATGTCATTTGATATGACTGATTTAATACCATGTAGATATAAACGATCGTTAGCCGTTATTTAAAAAAGAAAACGGGACAAAAATGGTCAACAAAGGGGCATTTTATTAATGATGAAAAAAACAAGGGCATTTTATTAACGACATATTCAACAAGGGTCGTTTTATTAAAATACCCATTATGTTTTTTATTTCTTTCACTTTTCTTTATGCATCAATGTAATGTAAAACACATATATAGCAAGTGAAATGCTTGATCTCTATTTGGATATGTAGGGAGCTGTTGTAAAGGGTTAAAGGTTTTAAGAAAACTAAGTAAGTATCTTATTCATATTCTCTTATGCACGTTTATTAATTTTGTGTATGTGTGTATGATAATTAAACTTGTTCTTGCCTTATTTTAGAGCTTTATTTGATTGGAATCCAGTTTTATTAGTTCAACTGATCGCATCAAGAATATTCTCATATACAAATCTAATATAACATTAGTTTCATATTTAAAAATGTTACAACTTGAGTTCGTAGGATCAAGTCATGCATAAGGCATGTAACCCTATCAAATACGACTAGCCTATTGGGGCATCACAAAACATCCAAAAGCTTCTTCAAGTGTAATTATTAGTTTTTTGTTATTTAGAAAATTTCCACACATAAGAAATTGTCTTTGTTACTAGTATTGTATATGCTTGCTTATGAAATGGTTCTGGAATTTTAAGAAAGTATAAATGATAATAAGATTGACCAAAATAAACAATTGTAGAAGGTACACTAGTTATATCAAAAACGACACAAAAATTGTTTCGTTTCACTTGTTTTATCCATAAATTCCCTACTGATTGTTAATCTTCCAATTACAACAAATTTCAGTCTCTAAATATCTCAGTGTGCTTGCTAGATTTTTTATTATGGCTTCACATCTGCCACGCAGGAGGAAAAAAAAATGAATTTTGTGCATGGGAAAAGAAATCTTGGTGCTATTGTAAGTTGATTCTTTAAAACTGAAAATAATGAAAGTAGAAAAAAAAGCAATATACTAATCACTCAAGGAGATGCAAGAGATACCGGAATAAAACCAGTAAGGAAATACGACAGGTTTAAAACATCATAAATTTGTCGAAACTATTGCTTAAGAAAAACAATATCATGAGCATATATACCTTCAAAAAATTCATCTTCATGCCAGCAATCTATTAAGCTTGTTTCCTCAACTAGTATATCTCAATATTGTTGCTAAAATATTTTAGATACTTAAGCTCATTATACTAATAATTTGTAGATATTTGAGCTCTTTTACACAACTTTACAAAATTTTGAAACAATCTATAGAAACTAAAAGGGAATTTTAATAAAATGCCTAAGTATCAAAAATCGACTTAATAAAATGCCCATGTTTTTTTCAACTTTAATAAAATATCTATCTCGTTAGCAATTCCTTCAGGGCCCACCAGATTGGTAAAATCTTGTTTGCTTAGTCAGTATTTCAAATGACGAGATAAGATTTTTATGGGCGTAATTACAAAGCTAACTATTACTCTAGCCAATTAATTTTCATCCTCTACCATCCACGCGTATAATTAATCGACGATTAAAGATTCATTAGATCAGATGCAAACACATGGTCAATATCTTCAACTTAATCGATGATTAAAGATTAAGTTAACCAGATGCAAACACGTGGTTAGAGCAAATGTTATCTAAATAAAACGAGTTTAGAGTTTTCATTTGTTTTCATTTCTTCATTTCGTTTTACCACGCCTTCATTTTTCTCTGAAGAACGAAGAACACTTCTCTAAAGAATTGAGATCGAAGATTTGTTTTACGTATGGTTAGATTTCTAAGTTAGATTAAGAACACCTATCTTGCTCCAACCGTGAAGATGAAGAACAAAAAGGGGAAACAAAAGAACTCGATTTCTAGGTTAGATTAAAGTTAACACTAACATCTTTTTATTCTATATCTGATGAACAAGAAATGTGATATTACTTATTTGCTTATTAGGGTTTAAATTTGTGGATTTTCGAGTTAAAATGTGTTGGTTTCCTAGTATTAGGGTTTTAATTTGGGGTTTTTTGGGTTTCAATTTGTTGATTTTCTGTGTAGGGTTTCAATTTGGTTTTTTATTTTGAAATCAGTGTTTCAATTTGATGATTTTATGAAATTATGGTTTTAATTTGTTGATTTTCAGTAATTAGGGTTTAATTTGGGTTTTTCTGTCATTAGTGTTTCAGATAGACTAAAATTTACTCAATTTTTGTTGCAATGGCTATGTTTATTATCCATAGAAAAACATTAGTGTGTATGTTGATATGAGTAAGTTGACTTTGCATTTCCTTCATATGGATAGAGATAAAGCAGATTTGAAGAGTTTCGAGCATATGTTGCGTGTAAAATTGGATTTGACTGAAGAAGAAATTGTCCACTTGGCTTGGATGGAGGATCCATGTTTGCCTTTTAGTTTGATAACAAATGAATATTTTTTCAAGTTTCGGGATAAAGCTGTAGCTAATGATAAATATTTCATATGTTTTTCTTTGTATGTACTAAATTCTGAATTTGGAGATGATTTCTTAAATGTTGCAATGGAACAACCAGTTATAAACATTGATGAGACTCCTAAGAAGATAAACAATACCAAACTAAGAAGCCAGTTTCAAAGGAAAAACCTGTAAGGAGGTCACCAAGGTTTCAAGTTGTATCTCAAGTGGAATATTCAATCAACAAATAGGACCATCAAGGAAATTGTGCTTTATGGATTTGTTTAATGAAGTGGAAAGTAATTCTTGTGTCAGTCAAGCTAGTAGAGTTGGGTCGAGCAGTGAACCAGTTCAAGAAAATTTCAATCATGATTATT
Organism: Papaver californicum; assembly: GCA_023531435.1. Lineage (NCBI taxonomy): Eukaryota > Viridiplantae > Streptophyta > Magnoliopsida > Ranunculales > Papaveraceae > Papaver > Papaver californicum. Next base: position 2,390,093 of record JAJJMC010031495.1, read on the forward strand.
GGGTTCATACTGCAACACAAGGTAGCATTATGGGAAATGGAGTGAATGACACTGATAATGAATACAATGTTGAGTTATTGAACACTGAGTTAGATGAGTGTCACCCTACTAAAGATCCAAATGCCTCTGATATATTTGATAGTGATGAAGATAGTTACATTGGTTGCGATGAATATGTGAAGACATATAAAGTTCCAACTCAAAGTGAGGTTTCAAGTAGTATTGAAGACAATAGTGAAGGTATGAAAGTATTTAACTTGTAGTATATGTTGTCAATTTTTTAGATATTTTATGTACTGAACTTTAATGTCTCAAACTTGCAGATGGGAATGGTGGTTCTGAAGTAGAAGTTGTTGATAAAGATGGTGGTCCTAAAGTAGAAGTTGTTGATAAAGTTGGTGGCAAACCTGAGTGGTACAAGAGATTCCAACCTGATATTAGAAAGCATATTGATGAACAACAAGAACTACCTTTATTCTCTTAAGAAGAAGAAATACCTGGAGTAGAACCTGGTAAGATGATGGTAAAGTATGCTTTTAATGATGAAAATCATTTTAAGAGACATCTTAAAAGTTATTGTGTATTTCATAATTGTTAATTCAAATTGAAAAAGAGTTGTTGTAAGCAAGTTAGGTCCTTATGTGGGTTTAAAGATGATTATGAATGTAAATGATTTGTATATGCTAGTGGAGTTGAGGGTGAGCCTATTTTTGTTTTTAGAAGTGTAAATCTCACTCACACTTGTGTTGGGATCCAAATAGCTTTAATAGGGCTGCAGATCCTGAGCATGTTAAAAGTGTTGTGCTTGAGAAGTTAAAGATGAGCTCTGGGTCTTTAATACTAAAGCCCAGACATATTGCAACTGACTTTTGTGTTATCCACAACATAAACATTCCATATATTTGTGCATGGAAAGCTAGGAATCTGGTTTTAGAAGAACTTTTTGGTAACTATAAAGATATTTATAACCAAGTACCTAAGTTCTATGCAATGGTGGCCAAGACTAATGAGGGGTCTGTTGCAAAGTTTACTTATGGAAGAAAAGGTAAATATCACATTCACCAACTATTACACTTTTTAATTTTTATACATGTTAGATTTGATTATGAAAGTACTATTACTGTTGGAGATCCTGTATATGTAGATTTCACATTTGAGAGCATGACAATTTCATTTGTTGCACCAATGAAAGGATTTCAAGAAGCTTGTAGAGGAGTTATAGGATTAGATACATGCAATCTCGCTGACAAGTTTGATGGTGTTCTAATGGCTGCAACAACACTTGATGGTGAGAAACAATTAGTGCTTTTAGAAATTATGGTGTTGTTTACGGGGAAAAACGAATTAAAGGGTAATTTAGGAAAATTGGGGGGTGCAGGTGATAATTCGTCAATCCTTAAACATTCGTATTGTTGAAGTACTTTGTTTAGATTCAAGATATCAATCTGTACAATCCTGATCTAAACCAAGCAATGGTTGTTCCAGTCTTGCTTTAGTCACAAATGAGAAGGAGAAGGGTTGGTCTTAAGGAGGGAAGCGGGAGAAGAATTGAGGTCAGAGTATCAGACTCTGTAGGGTGTAGTAGGTGTGAATAACTATGAACAATTCTGTGTGAGAAGGTTGAATGATTGAGTTGTTCAACTTGAATTATTCAGTGTTAGACTTATCTCAGAGTTCAACTTCTTTAGACTAGTTCAGTTCAGTCTTGTTGTTGTGTTCAATACAAATTAGTTAAATCGGTAACGAATCGGCGAGGTGCGATACACCTAGATAAATAATTATATCCAATTTTATCGGCAATACACAATCAACTTTTTAATTTTATAATTTATAGGTAGATGTGCATTATGTTACTCAAAGTTTTAATGAAAGGCATTTATAATATAAAACTCAATTAAACTAGTTTTAGTTGATAATATAACATCCAATACATAGAATTTGTATGGGAACAATTTTTTTTTTTTTTTAAAAAAAGACAAACAAAAATATTGTTAATAAATATATTTGTATCCTTACCGATATTATTTGTCGATACGGTGGCCGATATATCGGTCCGATACGACCGATATAATCGGAATATTCATGCATCGCCGATATTTTGTGTATCGTCTAGGTTAAAGACCGATACACGATAAATTCTGATATTATCGGCCGATACGAACGATATTAACTACATTGGTTCAATAGATTGAGAATCTATTTATATCATAGCTATCGTAACCACTTGACCTCTTATCTGGAAGAAAGTGTCGGTGGTTGAGTAGTAGTGAAATGGAGAAGGTGGATAAAGTGTTGACAACTGTTCCCCACTACGATTAAGGTTGAATGGACAGTTGCTCAACCCAACACTCCTCTACTCAAGTGATGTTCGAACTTTCCAGCGTTCTCTCTGTAGTGGGTGTAATTGTTGCACCATATTCCGTAGACCGTCAGACAAATACCCTAGTGAATATCCTCACATTTGTGACATCCTTGATGTTTCGTGTAATATTGTAGTATTAAGCACTACTGATGTTTTTGATTCGAATGAGACTTGTTTAGTCTTCTGACTAAAAACATGTCTTGCTTGACTAGCCTGATGAGTCTAGCAGACTAAAAAAATAAAAATAAAATAAATATATATTTATTTGTGTACAAGGAACAATATGCTCTATTTAGTCAATTTTGCATTGACATGCTTATTTTGCAAAAATAAGTGTATGCTGCTGAGCATGAAAATATATGTGTGTGAGAGGTCTCATATAAAAATATATGTGTGAGAGGCCACACATGTGAATGAGACATAGTGTGGCCTTTGATAAATAAATTAGGGTTTTAAAATTTGTATGTATGAAGCAAACCCTAATAAGCAAGTATTAGAAGCTGACGTTAAGACTCCTAGTTGAAAGGATTAGCTAAGCTACACGAGTTTTGTCAACTGAAACAAAAACACACGAGCTTGCGTATGATCTAAGACGCATGAGTTTGCTTCTTTGACCTAAGAAGCACAAGTTCAGGGCAAAAGAGTAAAATACATCTTAGTTTAGTTGAAGAGGCAAGACATATGCGTTTTTACTCTTTGTACTAAGGCTCACACGTTGATGGCGAAAAAGTAAAACGTATTTTTCAGACAAGAGAGGCATTGATGCACGAGTTTGCTTCTGGAGCAAAGACGTACATGCTCTCCTTTTTTACCTAAGAAGCACAATTTTAGGGTAAAAGGGTCAAAACGTTTTGTTCAAACTTCAAACAAGAAAGATGTTGACGCTTGAGTTTTGCTTTTGGAGCAAAGACACTCAAGCTTGCTTCCTTTACTTAGGGAGCACAAGTTCAGGGTAAAAGATTTGAACAAGAGCTAGGACATTCACGTTTTCACTATTTGTACTAAGGCTAACATGTTGAGGAGAAAGAGTAAAACACCAAGTTTTGGATAGAAGTAGGGCGTGTGAGTTTGGTCTTTGAGTGAAGACGCACGAATTTTTCCCTAAGAGCAAATGCACGAGCTTAGATTTTAGCTAAGGCGCACAAGTTGGGGGCAAGAAAGGTAAAAGCGCCTCCCTTTTTCAAATTAGGGTTTGAAAGTATTTTTTAACACACTTATAAGTGTTGCAGATCTTATTTTTAAGCGTTTTGAACCCTAAATTGAATTTTTTTTTCATTCATTCACATTAGTTGTCTCTTTAAGCAATGATTAATGTGATTGAGGTTGGATTTTTAGCTAGTAGAAGCTATGAAATTGTGTCTGTCATAATTTTTTGAATCTAAGCACAACTATGGTACTTTAATCGAATAAATGCATACGTAATCTTCTATATAAAGCTATATAGGTATTTTAGTGAGTCAATATTGCTCAGTTGAGCGTGAATATCGACATAGGTTATTTTTTTGGGAATTCAGTTGTGGAATATAACACTAAAATAATGCTCAAATTGCTCTATACTAATGGGCAATCCATCTAGAAGTTTGAGATTTTATGTAAAAATCATAAAACATATGGGAATGTTGTAGTAAGCACCAATGTTGTTCTGATGATTTTGTATAGTACTGGATATTGATTCAATTCATAAATTTTGATCATATATATGTAGTTGGCCATACATAGAGAGATGACAGGGGTAAGCACCTAAGAGAGGGTAGGGATGAACACCTACTTACAAATTCTTTTGCAGAATTTTAAAAGTTTAGATTTATCATACCCGAGTCTTGAGAGAAAATTTACCATTTTACCTTTGTCAAAAATACACCATCTACAGGTGTGTAGAAGTGAAACCAAGGAACACTGGACATTGTTCCTCAAAGATTTGACACCAGGAATCTCAGCACACCATTGTGGCAGAGTGACATTCATATCAGATAGACAAAAAGGGTTTGATGGAAGTTGTTCCCAAGGTGTTTCATGGTTCACCCCACAGATATTGTTGGAGGTAATTGAACAACTTATTGGTAGATTTTTATGTTATCTATATGTATTAATAAGATTGGTTGATTTTTACATTCTATATGTGTGTTAATAATGTTGCAGGCACTTATATAAGAATTTCAAGAAGTATTATAAGTCCCCAAGCTTGTACAACTCATTGTGGAATGCTGCCAAAGCCTACAAGATAAGGCATTTTTAGGTTTGTTTTTTCTTTATATGTCTGATTATGTATAATTTGTTATTTGGTAATATATGAAACAATAGTTGTTATTTCTTGGTAATGTAGGAACATATGGCTGATATATACGAAAAAATGCTAAAGCTGGTGATTATCTCATGAAAGAAAATTGTAAGAGTTGGTTTAACGATTATTTTGATCCCCTTAGTTATTGTAAACATCCAAATAAGAATTTTTATGAGTCCTTTAATTCAATGATTTGTGAAATGAGAGACAAACCTATAATTAATCTTGACATGATGTATGGTCAGTTAGTGATGGGTTTGTATTATAAGAGAAGGTAAGAATGTGCTAAGTGAAAAGATGGGGGGTTTTGTTCCTGCAGCTAGGAAATTGATAAAAAAGATGCTTAATCTAGTTGGAAAGTTTCAGGTTGAAGGCACTGTGATTGGAAAGATATATTTGGTTACCAATAAGTCCACCAAAACCATTTTCAATGTGAATTTTGTAGAAAAAATAGTGCACTTGTTTGCAGTGGCAGCTAAGGGGTTTCCTTTGCTGGCATGCTATGTCTGTATTGAAGACAATCTCACAAAAGTGGAAAGAGTAAGTATTTGTTCTTTTAACATTCTTTTTTAAAAAAATATTTTCATTGAAGTTTAATTTCCAATAAAAGTACTAACATTATTTATTTTGTTGGTTGAGTAGGTACTGCTCTCCATACTATTATGTTGATTATTATAGGACCATATATACTCCACCTCTTTATCCACTAGAAGACATAAGTGACTATGATATGGTACTACTATTAACTTACTTTAGTTGTTGTGCATTTACTTTTTAATATTTCTCTATTTAAAAGAAATACTTTAGGTTAACACTTTAGGGTTTTATTGTTTTTATTCCAATCTCTTATTTTCTTTGTTGCAGCCACCCATGGACAATGAAATCTTACACCCTCCTAACCAAACAAAGACTAGAGGATCTAGATCAAAGAGGAGGAGAAGTTATGATGAACCTCAAGTTGAGGTTAAGAAAAGGAAGTGTAGCATGTGTGGATCCAGTTCAGGTCACAACAAGAGAACTTGTGCTGGTGGTGATGTTAATTAGAATCCAACTGGATTTACGCCAAGAACTGAGTGTGATGGTGCAGGCTTCACCTTCATAAACACAAATCAACCTGAAACCAGCACTGTAAGGGATAATGCAAAGAAGCAAGGGAAAGCTACATATGTTGGTGAGTTTTCATCAAGAACAACCTCTCATGGAAAACCACCTCCAATACCTACCAATCATGGAAAAGCTTCAGGACCTAGCAATTCACAAACTTTAGACAGTCCTTTTCTGGTGTTGGATATGTGGCTCAAAATATTGCTATTGTCACAAAAGTGAAGGGAAATAAGGCAATTCGAAAGAAGAAGTAGTGTGTGTGTGTGTGTTTTCTTTTGTTGGATCTGTGATCCTTTGTTGCAGGATGTTTTCTTTTGTTTGAAGTACTTTTTTTTTAATCTGAACTTGTTTATGTTTGGAAAAACGATTTTGTTATGGTTTATTATTAGTACCTTTTGATATAAATAAAATCTATTACTATGGCTAATTTGCAGATTACATTACAAGATTTTTTTTCAAGTTCCTTACATATAACATTGAGATGGATACTTGAATGCATAACTCTGTTTTTTGCAGTTATAAATATGTGATCAGAAACCCATATAAAAGCATCACAAATTGTGCAGGCCAGGTAAGTTATGTTGTTGTTGTAATCATTCTTACATAATTTCTAATTCATTGTTGATTTGCAGTGAGTTTTGAAGCAGTGGATATTATGCAGTGGGTCGTTGTTAAAAAGGTGACCAGCTTCTCCACAAGCACAGCAACAAATCTCTACTGGTAGCTTTATATCAGCACATCTGACTATATCAATGGCTAAATCAAACCATTCAAAGTAGGTGCAGGTAGGATTCGAGCACTTAAAGAACATTTTTCCGTCGGTTTCACTTGTTTGTTTGATCTAAGTAATTGCCTTATACCATTACAATGTATATGTTTACACCCTGAATACATCCAGGGACAAACCTTTGGTTCATGCCTTCCCCGATTACAAATTGAACATAAAGTTGGGTTTTTTTTCTCTCTAACCTTGTTGTTGCTGCTGCTTCTACTATTACTACTACTACTACTACTTAGAGAACATATCACACTTTTGCTCATGTTTTTATGCCCTTTATGTTAATTGATTTTTTTAATAAACTTGATGAAATTGGGTGATGTAGATGCTAGGGTTCATAATTGGTTTATATAGGTTGAAGATGATGAATGAAGACAGCTACAAAACTGGGTCAAATATGGGTCGTCGATTTTTGCTTTTATGATTTTAACACGTGTAATCCGACCGTTACTAATGGTTACACGTGCTCTACACATGCTGCGAGTCACGAGTTAAGTTCACAATGACTCATTGTTCTAACTCGGCCCTACTAAAACAATTTAGGGGCATGAATACCCTTTGCTACAGCTGATTGAGTGTCGTTTGTCCTCTAACGGTCGTTAGTCGTTTTTTTAACAAAAAGGGATGAAAAAGGTCAAACTGTGGATATTTTATTGTTGTTCAATAAAACATGGACATTTTATTAATGAGGTTTACATATATGGATATTTTATTAAAATCTCCAAACTAAAATACCATTATAAAACACCAAAGGAAAGAGAGATAAAAGCCATCACAAACATTTATAGAAATGTGAACATTGACATCATCTTCTTTCTCTTCTTATTCCGCTAATTGACTGAGTATTAAAATGTATGCATTTGATTAGTAGTCATCAAAAAAAATTCACACCCTCGCATACAACACCACAACCGGCACATTTCCGGGGCCAACTTTACTTAAAAGATGCATATCTTTGAGGTATCCAATAAAACATTGTTAATTTGTCGTAGACAAATAGAGCGCGCCTTGTAAACTATGTTCACGTTTTTTGCTATCTTTGGTCGCGAACAGGTTACTTCCATAGCTGGTATGGCTGAGTAAAGAATTGTTTTCAGTTCAATTGTTTGAATTTCGTATCATATTTTCGTAAATCAACTAATTTTGATACACTTAGCGGGAAGAAAACTACTTATTGAATTGTGCACGGAAAATGGACATTTTTGGTGCAGTTGTAAGTGAAGTATCTAAAAATGGATTCAATCGGGCAGAGAAGCATTTATGAAATCACAGAGAAACATGAAGACATGCCAAAATAAAACTAGTAAGCAACACAGTCACACCCCATAAACGACCTTACAAGAAAAAAACCATAAATTCGAAACAAGAACTTAAGAAATGCGGTTTCATGAACATTATATCTTTCCCAAAATTCATCTTCTTGCAACAATCTATTAAGATATTGCTTCCTAAACTATATCTCAGTATTGCTGCTGACATTGCAAATATGAATTTACACTCGTAGTTGCAGTATGCTAAAGCTCTTTTATGGAGTTTTACTTCTCGAACCATCATACGGAAATATAAATGATTTTTAAATCGACGTGTACGTTCAATCGCACCAAACCTCTTAACAAATTATTAATCATAATAATCTTTCAATCAACTGAATTCAAAACCGTTGTTTCGCGGTGAAAAACTATCGTTTGAATCATGTATTCAACTTTGGAAACTAACATCAGCCATCAGCATGTATTCCAACTGTGAATGGCGAAACAGAAGGATGTACATCACTGAAACTTAAACCTCAAACCATAAAACAAGAAAATGCACAAAAAAATGTTTCATCCATTCTCTCTTTCCCCAAAAAAACTCATCCTTTTTCTCCCAGTTTAAATTAGGGCATGGAAATTATTTTGGGCCTACATAATTTTATACCCAATTAGATAGAAGAATAAGGGATGTCTAAATAAAAATTATCAAAAATACTAAACTACCCTCAACTTATTAATTAACCCTAATACTTAAATCATAATATAAATAGAAAAATCTTTCCATTTTTAACTAATTTCCAAATCTAACAAAACCCTAAACAAAAACAAAAACTTTCTATTTCCATCAAAATTTTCAAATCCTAAAGACCCTAATCTAATTTTTCTATAAAAAAACTCGGATCTCCATCTCACTCGATCTACAAGGTAAATATATATAAACTCACTCTTCCAATACCATTTTTTGATTGATATCAGCATTTAAATGTTACTTTTAGCGAATGAAATTCCTGAATTTTTACCAGAATCGTTCTATGTTGGTCCATCGTATCCAACGATTCTGGTATGATCTTTGTGATCATGAAGAATATGCATCAGAATCATTGGATACGATATATTCACATCGAACGATTATAATCCATATTACTCGCTGATAATTACCATGCCCAAAATCGTTGTATGAGATTTGATTTATCCAAGGATTCCACCTTTTTATTTTTTTACTTTTCCTCACATGGGAATCGTTGGATATGATTTGTTGTATCCAACGATTCTACCTTGTCACTTCTCTGAGATGGGAATCGTTGGATAAGAACTGTCTAATCCAACGATTTTGGAAACGATTCGTTCTTACTCGGTTTTTGTACACTTTTATGGTTAGAATCAGTCGATACATATTATATTAACCAACGATTCTGTTGAGTTCATTTTATTTCCTTAATGATTTTGTTGTTGATTGAATTAGTGATTGTTGCATTTTCTTTCTCTTTGACCATACTTATCTTTTTTTTCTTTAATTTTTTTTTTCGCAGGCATGGAGAACAATGGAAAGGGTACTAGCTATTATATTGAAATCCGTGAGTGTGATGTGAATAGAAAGTCGGAGCCACCTATTATGCGAAGCCTATATAAGTTTGGTTATCCGTTTGGAAGAGAGATAAAGATGGAGCAAGTAAAGAGGCTTCTTGGAGAGCTTTCTTTGGAAGAGCTTGACGAGGTCATTAATATTGTAACCCTCAAAACCGAAAATATTATTTTGTGGAGGGAGTTTCATGAGGCATTAGCTGCTGAAGCCGCTGATCATGTCGATGCCGCTGAAGCTAATCAAGCTGATGAGTGAGAGAGTGCTGAAAAATGATTTGTTATGTTTATGGATGTTTATTTATTTCTAAAACAATAATTTATGTTTTATTAGAATGACTTGTCATGTTTGGATCGTAGTGACTATAAGGTTTAGTTTGTCTTTGAACTAAGGTTTATATTACATCTTATGTGGTACTTTTCATTGCACATGGTCAAACTTAGCCTCAACGGCTTGTTTTTTGATTTTATTTTTATTTATTTTTGAAAATATAGTCGTTTCCCCTTTTATGCATATAAATAGGATAAGCCATTCTCCATCATACACTACTTCATTCAAACAAATCCTTCCCCAACATTCACTGCTTCCTTCAAAGTAAAACTCTTTAGCAATGACAAGCTCATCATCATCTACCAATTCAACTGAAGAGATACTCAGAAAATGGAAACGAACTATTCAAGCACCATCACCAACTACAAAATCAATAAGGGCTATGGAAGAAGAGATACACAAAAGAAGCAAACCAATGACTTCCATGGAAAAAAAGGAACTCAAGAAACGAGGTTACGACTAATTCCAACGAAGGGAAAGGTTAAAGTCTGTTGTGGATGAGACGGAATGGATTAAGAATTATTATGTCACCATGGATCTTCCCGAAGAACATCGAGATGAGCATATATTTTGGAATTTAGTAAAAACAAGACCCTACGTTCCCAAGCCGGACGCAAAGTGGAAAGGTTTACGCCATGATTACACGAACGATTATGTTTCCAATAGGTTCTTTCATGTTAAGAAGTTGTGCATCAAGTACAACGAGTTTCTTGCTAGGCACAAAGGCGATAAGTTTGCGGCACATAATGCAATTACCAAATGGAGAGGAGAGTCGTTTTATCATTTCGAAGCTGCCATGATAGTTGCGTCTCATACCGAGAAATAAATATCTCCTAATTTTAAATAAATATGTAATTTTAAGTTTTTATTTATTAATGATAAAATGTTTTACACTCTTACTTTATTTGTTGAATAACTCGATTAACATTAATTGTGATTATGACAACCATTGATCACTTTAAAAAGCTTATATACACCATTGACTCTATTAACTATAATCTTAAACGAGCAATCGTGCTTCTTTGACTTAGATTTACTTGTGCAGACCCTCGACGTCCTCTTCATATACAGTTTGTCCTTTGATAGATGACTTTTTTTCTTGCCACTTCTCTCGCAAAAAATTTCCAAACGATACGCCTCGTACGATGGCCTAAGACTAATGCACATTTTAGGTCCATGCCTTTGTCCACAAACCATTGCCTTGCATCCCCCTTCTTTTCCCACACCAAATCAGTGTAGTAGTGGGCAGAAGTAACATGCCCCATCTGAGCCACGGGATCAGGTTGGTTGTCGACCGCTAGAACAATCTACAATATAAATCGAAAAATTAGGCCAAGGGAATCGGCAGATAAGTGACAATCGTGTTGAACGATTCCACAAAATCGACTTTTAGGTCCATACACATCCAACGATTCTACTTAGTCTTGCTTTTGGGGAAAAATCCCTAAATGATTGAATCAGTACAAGTGAAATAATTTATGTAACGATTCTAGCATTCAGCAAATAGCAGTTCTTCTGGATACTTTTCAACTAGAATCGTTACATAGATCAACACACATCGACCAATTATTTGACCCACCAATTCCCCCCAAACTAAACCAAAATCGGTTGTTGTCAGACCATAATCACCGATTCTGGTTCGTAAGTTATGAGAGGAGGTAGAATCGTTGGTTAAAATGATATTGTAACCAACGATTATGGGTTATACAGAGGCTAGAAAATAGGTCAAAATTGCAAAAAATAATAATAATCACTTTTTGGAGATTGTAGACTACAAATACATGTTTGGAGATCCTAAGAACGTATACCTGACGTTTGGAAGCATTAAGATGTCCGCTTTTCCGGGTTGAATCTTCATTTCCCTGATGAAAATCTCCATCTATGCTTTGGTTCACACGTTCTTGTTCGTCCAACAAAAACCCCAAATCAGTAGGATCGAAAGCACGATAATCTGATTTGCGATTCGTAGATGCACCCACTTCTTCTTCACCACTAGAATATACATCAATGCAATCAAATTTCATATTTGCTACCAAAACCCCAAAACCTTAGTTTTTAGGAAAATTTTTCTCCTTCTTCTTCAAATTTTCAATCTATTCTAATTTTTACCATCTAACCCTAACTATAATAATCAAACATATTAGTTATTAAAATAAAAAGTTGGATAAGAGATTTTTTTTATTTATAATGATCCTATTTTAACTTTAATGGTAGACCCAAATTAATTCTCGTACACCTTAATTTAATCAGGTTTCAATTTACCGATAATAAAATAGGATTTATCTTTTCTATCTACAAGTACCTTCGTTATAAAATAATACTCTGAAACTGCTTTAAATAGAATCCTTATATAGGGCTGCCAAGTTGATATAGGGGCTTCACATGAGAAGAAAAAATAGGGACATTAGGTAGGAATTTCAAAAACCCCTTATCCATGATATTTTCATAATGGCTAAACTACCCCTGATTAGTTAATATTAGTAAACTAATTAGCTAATAGATTAGGCTAATAATAATTAATCTAAAATAATCTTATATTTAATCAAATCAAATCAATTTTTTTTGGTTTGGTGGGAAGAAAAAGTAGAAGAAATGAAAGAGAATTTTTTAGGTTTTTTATTAAAACCCTAGATTTTGATTCACTCAACCAGAGTAGTTAGGTATACCTCTAACTTAAACTCTTGGTCTTTTTATGGCTCAAGTTTGATGAAATTACATAAAAAAATATGTTTTTTTTTGTGATTCAGGGAATTTTACGATTGGGTTTTTATGTCGAACCCAACCGTAAACGCCATTTACGGTTAGGTGTTCATCCTAACCAAACCGTAACCGTAATTTCATGGCGGAAAACCGAATCGTGACAGTTTTACGGTTGGGTTTTCAGCATCATACCCAACCGTAACTAACAATTACGGTTAGGTGTTCATCCTAATCTAACCGTAACCGTATATTCATGAAACAATCAATCGTAACAGTTTTACGGTTGGGTTTTAGCATAGGACCCAACCGTAACTAATCTTCAAAAAAAATGTTTATATCCAGGATAATTTACGGTTGGGATTTGACAATCAAACCCAACCGTAAATAGCAATTTTATTTTTAGTGCAAACAAATTTACGGTTGGTATGTTAATCGAACCCAACCGTAAATGATCATCTTCATCTCCTTTATCCCACATTTGTTTTTTGTTTTGGGTTTGGTGGGAAGAAAAAGTAGAAGAAAGAAAAGATACTTTTTGGTAGTTTTTTGAAAAGCCCTAGATTTTGATTTACTCAACCAAAATGAGTGATTGTAGTGACAGATTTGAGGTGGGTGAATCCTTGTATGATAACCAAACCAAATTTTACATACCCATTGATGGAGACCCACCTATGTATGATTATTTGGATGGTAGAGAGGTTTTAACTCAAATTTGTGATGGTGAATCTCAACCAAATGGAGAAACTAGCCGTCAAAGTGAAGATTCAATTTCCGAGAGTAGTCAGGTATACCTCTAACTTATACTCTTGGTCTTTTATGACTCAAATTTGATGAAATCACGTAAAAAAATATGATACTTTTTGTGATTCAGGGTAGATTACGGCTAGGTTTTCTTCTCGGACCTAACCGTAACCGTACTTTTCATGGCGGAAAACCCAATCGTAACAGTTTTACGGTTGGGTGTTTAGCACGGACCCAACCGTAACTCATTATGTGCATGGGTATTTATTGCACTAGTTACGGTTGGGTTCGACTTTTGATACCAACCGTAGTTAATTAGGTATGTTTTCTTTTATTTTTACGGTTAGGTTCGAAGGCACAACCCAACCGTAATTTCCTCTACGGTTGGGTCCGATGCTCATAACCTAACCGTAAAGTTATACTTTCTAGTGTTTTGTTGCCTAATGCCTTGATATTTTTTGTTCAGCTTGAGATTATACCTCACCCTATGTATGCTCAACCTCTTCCAAATGATGTTCTAACTAGAGATACTACAGATCACTATTTGAACGACTTGGTAGGTTATAGATAAGTTGTTAATTCCTTTGGACAATATTGTTAAGTCTTTTATTTTTTGTTTCTAACTTTGTGTTCTTGGACAATGTAGACATGGGAAAAAAAAGATGATGCAAAGCAATGGGCTAGAGAACATGGCAAGTTAATTATGTGTGTGATAGTTTGTAACCGTCAAATTAAAGAAAACCGCTTTGAAATGGTTTGCGAGTGCAGTGGATTCTATACAAGTCATGCGAAGAAGGGTACCGAGTATGTAGGAAAGACGAAGAGGAAGAAAACTATTTTCACTAAGAAAAGGGATGTTCTTTCAAGCTTCAATTTCAGACCAACAACGAGAAGAAGTGGTTCTTATCTAGAGTTGTATGTGGTCGTCACAACCACCTACCACCAGCGACTTTGTTAATGCATCCTTATGCGGCACGGCTCACCGAGGAAGAAAAGGTCATCATAGACGACATGACGGAAAAGCGAGTGCAACCCATTGATATCCTCGGACACTTGAAGAAAATAAACCCAAAGAATTTCTCTATGTTGGAGACAATCTACAACGCCAAAGCCAAGTTGAAGAGTGAGAAATGGCAAGAAAGGGACCAAATCCAACAACTTATGTACTTGGGGGAGAAGCTCAACTACACCATATTCCATGAAGAAGATGAGAATAAAGAAATATAGCATATTATATTGGCTCATCCCGAGTTTTTGAAGTTAACACGGTGCTCCCATCAAGTGCTTCTAATGGATTGCACGTACAAAACTAACAAGTATGAGCTCCCGGTCTTGAATTTTGTCGGCCAAGTCCCCGTTTAGTGTTGCCTTTTGCTTCTTGAGATACGAGCTTGAAGAAAGCTATGTATGGGCATTGGAACAAGTTAAATTATTCTACGTTGAACGATATACCCCTAAGGTGATTATCACCGACGAACAATCCTTGATGAATTCCATAGCAAGGGTATTCCCGGATGCTCATAATCTTCTTTGCACGTTCCACTTGTGGAACAATATTCAAACCAAGTGCAAACCGATTATTCGGCCAACAAAGAAAAGCGAGATGGAGGGAATATGCTTCCCTTTCGGTTCTGGCTGCTTCCTTGGCTTTTTTTCCTTCACTTGAGGTTGAGTAGAAGCAACAACAATTTCTTTACCTTTGCCTTGAGCGACAAAGTGTTCTATGTCCGTCTCTTCTTCATCATAATATTCCTCTTGTGGTGGTTCTCAAATCACAACCGCACCTCCAATGAACACCGGTAGATCTTCGAAGTATTGGAAAACATTATATTCCTCTTGAGGTAGTACTTCTTGAGTATAGCTACCACCCCCTACCTCAAAAGTCTTCTTCTTCTTTTCGTTCTTTCTCAAGCCTTTATTGTCTACCCCTAAATGAACTCCGTGGCGAGGGGTTGGAGTGTGATCAATTGGTGTTGAATTATTACCCCTCTTCTTTTTCCTACAACATACAAGCAATACAAGTTAGATAATTTACAAACTGTTCAACACAAACAATCAATCAAAAATTTGAAAATTCAGAACTTTTTACGGTTGGTTACACATAGCGAACCCAACCGTAAATAATCAACAACAAGAAGTTAGCCTACGCAGGAGACTTTACGGTTGGGAATTGACAATCGAACCCAACCGTAAATAATCCTCAACACAAAAAATTTGACATATGCAGATTAATTTACGGTTGACAATTAGAATCAAACCCAACCGTAAGAATTTTTTTTCTTTGAGTGCAAAATTGTTTGCGGTTGGGTTCAGAATCGAACCCAACCGTAAAATTGTACTTACAACCAGTTACGGTTGGGTTTTCCAATCGAACCCAACCGTAAATTTTTCTGGAAACTTATTTTTTTTTACAACTCCATCAATCAAACAAGAAAATCAATCACTTAATTTAGAGTTCTAAAAATAACATGGGTTTTGTTGAATACCTTATATACACCATTTGTTATGGTTTCGGAGTTTGATTTTGATTGTCACCACCGATTTGTTCTTCAATCTCTTGATTAGGTTGTAAAGTTTGATTTTGATTGTCATCACTACTACCTCTACACCTTTAGTATGATTCTTCATCACGAACTTTAGAGTTTAATCGACGAAGAATTTTTCGAATCGACGATTAATCGACGAGGAATTTCGATGGAGAAAAAAAGTTGAAATGGAGAAGGATGATATGCGGTTGGGATGGAGAAGAAAGGGTTTGAATTGAAATGAAAATATATTAAATTAGAAAAGTTTTGTTTTATTTAGGTTTTAATATAGTGAAGGGTAATATAGACATTTAACATAACCCCCTAAGATCGAATTATTTAATCACCCTAAATCCTAAGGAAGCCCCTTGACAGCCCTATATAAGCTTTCTTTAAATAAGACCTCATTAGAAAGCATAAAAGCGTAGGCCAAAGTTCTGTAAAACCGAACAAAAACACACGCGTAAAAGAATTCCATAAAAAAAACATAACAAAACAATTGAAACATGTTTCCAATAAAAAAATAAAATTACCCGAGATTTCCACACATAATTTGAAAAGTTCCGCAACCAAATCCCGGTAATATTGCCTCGAGATATACCAAAATGAAATATCCTATGGTTTAAAACTAGGGTTTTCAGAGTGAGTAGACTAGTACACTGTATAGTGTCATAGAATACCAAAAACGTAGTTCAAGGACATGGAGGACAAAGAGAGAGAATTTGGTCCGAATTTATATAACTAAATTCATATTTTTTTTCCTCAGATTTTTGTGAGGAAAACTTTTAGGGATTTAATAAGGCGATGAAGACAAGGGTATAAGGTCATTTCTGTTCATCTTTTCCTGAGCTAAACGAAGGCAGAAAAAAGTATTTCGATTACAACTACTGGAGAAACAGTAACCCTAGCTTCTTCTTTTTTATATGGTTGAAAAGAGGGATTGCGATTTGGAAGGTGAAATTCTAGCTCTATTCTTTAGTTTTCTTTGGAAATCTGTAATGTAGTTGTACAACATTGTGAGTATTAGTGTAAAATTTTCATTCTTCTTGTTAAGTTTTGGATAATTTTGTTGTTGGTGGTGAATGATCTTAGTTTTGGTTGATTTATCACTTTCTCTTTCATGTTTTTACTCTGCACCTCTGCAATTAAATAATGTAGTTCTAGAACATCCTGATATTTTGATTAATTTTTTTATTTTATTTTAATTTTAAATTTTTTGGATTTCTACAGAGAGATTTCTTTTTTCTTTCTCATTTTGGGTTCCTGGGTTTGTTTGTTGATGAATACAGTGGATTTGTGCTAATTCTTTAAAATCCGGATTTTGATTTCTGGATCCCTTTTCTAGATACTTCCTAGATTTGTTTTGCACACAAAAGGGGAAGTTTGTAGGATAATGATGAACTTTAGATTTTTAAGCTGGAAGTGGGTTGTTAAAGGTATGTAATCTAGTTTTTTTTTTTTTTTTTTTTGTTTCAGATTTTGCGGCAATGTTAGAATGATCTAGATTGAGAACTCTCTGTATCACGAGGTTCTTTGGCTTTTTGTGTGGTCTTAGATCTTCTCCCTAAGTTGTGATGGATATCTTTCCCATGAGAGAGAGTGCAATGTAGTAGCTGGTTTGGGATTGGAAAGAGCTGATAAACATGTTATATTGTAAAGAACTTGATGTATTGTCTGAAGATGACTTCGAAGGATCAAATGAAGAGCACCAGATTTTCATGGATGTTTTCTATGGAAGAAACGGTGCAGGAGCTACCTCCAAGAGGTGTAGCATTACTGGACCTACTAATTCTGAAGCTGAGGGATTTAGACCTACCAAAGCATCACTGAATTCAAATAGTGATAATTCAGTGGTGACAACTCAATCCTCCATTTCCTTTATGGAGGATTCATGCAACAATGTAATTGGTGATTCTGGTTGTTTTGTGACAAGAAATATTGCTGGATTTGGATGCGGTCCCCAAAACTATAGTGTCTGTGTTGCACGGGGTGATCACAATACTTCTGCTAAGCGAATGAAGCGGTCAGACGGTGAGCTTTCTGCTCCGGGAAATGAATATTCCAATGGTGATTTACCTATTGGAGAGAAGTCTCCAGTTCAATTGAATTCATCGAAGGAAATTGTGCTTAGCCTGCAGTCCGTAGACCTGTTTAACAATTATCCAACCAAAACATGCCCATTGGTTGAATCATCAAATCAAGGTTTTGTATGTAGTACTTACCTGCATACACGTCTTGAAGAAGTAAGCAGAAGAGGTCATGCTTGTGATGGAAATGCCTCTAAAAGTAAGTGTGGGAATCAAGTTACTGAAAGTAAAACAATCACATCACCTGTTTCTCAGCATAGCATCACACCTGAGTGTTTGCTTGGGGATGCATCTGTTGCACATACATCTATACCTCTTTTACCTGTCCATGAAAAATCTCTTGAATCCTCTCCTTTTACTTCAGACGCAATTAAAACCACTGTGTCGAATAAATCTTTAAAGGATCTGTACTCACGTTTACGTGGCCATGTCAACTATTTACTGAAGGCAGCAGGTTGGACGGTTGAGAAGAAGCAGATAGGCAACAAGCCCTATATGGATACAATTTATAAGTCTCCCACTGGGAAAATCTTTACTGCATTTTATAAAATTTGGAACTTATTTGGTGAGAGTCTGTTTGCTGGTAATTACAAGATGATACGGCAGGAAAACGGGAAACAGTGGATGAATATTAAAGAGTTTAGCTCTAACTTATCAGAAACACTGATAGATTTTGAGAAAGCGGATTGCAGTCAAATGGAAGCTTCATATGCATTGGTTCATCAATGGAGTCTTCTAGATCCTTTTGTTACTGTGGTGATGGTTAACAGACAGATTGGTAGTCTAAGAAAGGGAATACCAGTCAAAGCAGCCACAACTGTAGTGTCAGATTTGAAAGATAGAAAGGAGTCAGGAAAAGAGTTTGTTGGGGTTAAAGACCATGTCAAGCAATTGAAGAGTTCGGTGTCAGTGTATAATAAATCAGGTAGCATAAAGGTGTCTGGTGACAATCTGCATCTTCAGACTGAACAAAATAGCCAAGGAAATTTCTCTGTAGCTGGTGAAAAGAGAAAGAAACAGGTTGCAAAAGCTTTGAAAGGTGTTTCGATTTATTTGAAAGAGCAACAAAATAAATGTATGGTAACAGATCCTATGGGTGTGTTTTCAAATCCACTCGGAGGAACCTCTAGTGACCAAATTAAACGCTCAAATCAGAGTTATGTACCGGCTCAGGGATCAGATATTTCAGATAGCCAAAAAGATGGTTTCCTATATGATGTTCCAATCGCTACTGTAGATTCAGTGGCTAAGGGGACTCAGGCTGTGCCCCCTCAGCAAGAGAGCAGGTTAAGTTTTTCAAGCTTTGTTAAACAGACTACTAGAAGGATAGAGGCCGAGACCGTGAAAGGTGTGTTACTTGAAGTTGTTAATGTTGATGGTATTGAATTTCTCATGCCAGGATCAACTTCTTCTGTTCCAGGAGGCTCTTTGGCTAATGATTTGGCCCAAGGTTCTATGGCGTTGGAGTTAGAGCAATCAAACTCGAAAGATCTAAAGGAAACTCAAGGTAAGTTTATGTATGAGAACAGTCAAATTAGAGAACAAGTTGAGTCAATTCCGTTTGATCTAAATTTGGGCATGCAAAACGAAGTAGATAGTGGGAAAGCACTGGAAATTTTCACACCTGCTGAAGCAATTCCTGAATTTGAAAATGCCCGAAAGAACTTTGAACAACCCGAGCATTGTGATGATGAGAGCTGCAGTGGCTCTGAAGCTTCAAACTTTAAGATGGAGCCAACATCTGGAACAATAGGGACTAGGCTTACAAAGAAGAGGCACAAGAAGTGTAAAAGCTTGTCCGAAATTAAAGTGACTAGATTGTCCAGTAAGCGTCAAAAGGATATTAAGATGCTTAACTGTGAAAAACAAAATCATAAAAGTTCTTCGCCTGTCAGATTTTCCCAGCATCAGTCAGCAATGGGTTCTAAGTTAAGAAAAACTAAACAAAATCATAATAATTCTGAAGTATCAGTTTTGGGGGATGCAAAGGATCGACACAAGCCCAATTCCTCGAGGAATACTAATGGAGCATTGGTACACAACGACAATGGTTCTAAAAACGCCTCTGATAGTAATATCACCAGGTTGGAAAGTTCAGAAGTTGACAAAAAAATTGGAAGAAAGAGATCGCGTGGGTGCCAGATAGATGATGATGATCTCTTGCTTGCATCCATCATAATAAACAAAGACCTTAGCTCTAACCGCAAGCAGTTTGCCCGAAAACGCAGGAAATCTTCAGCTTTGAGAAAACTGAAGCATAAGGAAGGCGGTTGTAAGTTACTCTTGCGAAGTCCTGGGAGAGGTGGAAAGCATTATACCGAAGGGAAGTGGTCATCCTCGGGAGCAAGAACTGTGTTATGCTGGCTAATTGATTCTGGTGTTATATCTGTAAATGATGTGGTTCACTACCTAAGCCCAAAGGGTGATACAGTGACTAAAGATGGCTGGGTCACTAAAGATGGTATCCTTTGTAAGTGTTGTGATACAGTTTTGTCTGTTATTGACTTCAAGGTTCATGCTGGTTTCAAGCCGTACAGACCCTGTTTGAATCTTTTCCTGGAATCGGGTAAGTCGTTTACCCTGTGCCAGCTGGAGGCTTGGTCAGCTGAATACAAAGTCAGAAAAGATGGACAAAGAGCGGCCGAAAGTGGTGAGGGGGATCAGAATGATGATACATGTGGACATTGTGGTGATGGAGGTGTATTGTTATGTTGTGATAACTGCCCTTCTACTTATCATCAGGCATGCTTGTCTGCACAGGTTTGTCTTTAGCTAGATACTTTTTGAGAACCTTACTTCGCACTTAATTATCTGATCATACACTAGTGAGGAAAACATGAAACCTTATTTGTTAATTGCGCATGTTATTCGCAATCTTCATACTGACTTGAAAAAGATGTTGACCTTTTCGTATTAATCATTTTTCATCTCTATTAATAGGTATGCAGCATTGATTTTGTGTCTACTTTTTATATCTAGGAATTTCCTGAAGGTAGTTGGTATTGCTCAAATTGCACTTGTCACATTTGTGGTGACCTGGTCATTGAACTCGAAGCTTCAACTTCTTCGGGTGTATTAAAATGCTCACAGTGTGATCGTAAATGTAAGTTCTATATTCAGTAATTCTACATTTTTGTTGAATGCATGTTAGTATTGTTCTCTTCATTTGCGCATTCTGTATACTTGCATATTGTAGCATGGGTAAATTATTAAGAAAAAAAAATTGAGAGGGGAAAAGGTGAACTATTATTTATCTATACAAGTATTTTCCTGTGTAACAACGGTACGGGAATGAAAAGTAGGAAGCGGACAATGGAGTTTAGGGTCAGGTTTATGGTATGTGTTCTTCTTTGTAAACCAAAATGGCTACATTCATGCCTATATTGAAGAAAAAGGAGCCATGTTTCTTCTTCTCTTTCATTTTGTGTACTTCTACTATAGAATTAAGTTGCGAAAGTATTTAGCTTCAACTGCTACCAGAGCTATTGCAGTGTCCATTTGTCTAGTACGACTGCCAGTGTTAATACATGTCCATAAGGGGAAATATTGAAATACAAAGTGTCATACATCTTAACTTTTGGAAGAATATCTGGTAACTCCATCCGTTGTTCCTGGGATTATTCTATGCAACAACGAGATGGCAACTGTGGCGGTACGTATTTACACCGGTCAACACGGTTGAACACTTTAGCTAAACTATTGCAGAAAAAAAGAAAAAAACAAGAAAGAAAAGTGAAGAAGAGGAAGCTATTTAAGCTCCACTTCTTTCATTTTTTTTGTTATTGTCTTCTGCGGTGGGTGATGTGTGAGAGAGAAATGGGAATCCTAAAGTTAAGGTTTTCTTTATGGTGGGAGGCTTATGTAAAATGTGAATATGTAGGGTTTTGTCAAAGAAGAACTTGTACGTTACTATGAGCATGTCTTAATCTAGATTTAAGCCCAACAAATTTCAAAATCGACAAGTTAGTTTAGATTTGACTGCTAGTATCTTTCAAGTCTTTTGGCTTATACCTTCCAAGCATAATTTCTTTTCTGCTGTAGTCTTTTTTGAGCTGAAATCTCTGTATTTATACCATACCAATAATGGTACCTGTTTCCTAGTTTTTTGTTCGTTTAGTGTTGAAGAACACGTATCAGTACCCATACCAATTCTCGTATTGTTATTACTGTTACACAAGAAATATCTTATAGTTACCATTAGTACTGTCTTTGCGTTAGTTATGTAAAGTTTTATGTCTCATAAAAACTTTCTCTCTGAAGGTGAAGTGTCATGAGGTAAATATACTTCTATTTCTTTTGAACTTTGAATATTCATGTAGGATGCACATTATAACTAACATAATAGTTACCATGATTCTGGATGTCTTTTTCTTTTTAATCTCAACTATATAGTATCACTGTAGATAAAATGTAGACTATCTGGTGATGGTTAATCTTCTGTCTGTCTGTTTTTCTGTTACTTTTGTGCACGTTAACAAATGTTGAAACAAAATGGTAGGTTAGACAAATGTGGTCACTGATACTCACTCTTTTTGTAAACAGATCATGGAACATGCACGAAAGAAAGTGGCACCTTTAAAGAGGTTTCTGACACATGGTTTTGTGGAGCTAACTGCCAGCAGGTATCTTATTATCCTTCAGCCATTCTGAATATCCCTTTTTATTAGTCAAAATTTGGGCAAATGGGATTCATCTGAATTTTAACATGTAAAAATGATTTCTATCCTGCTACCATTCATAATGCTATGCCTGGTTGTTGGTTTACCTTGTCTCCGCTTAGGAAAATTTTGTTAATGGGTGCATACAGATTTTTACAGGTCTTCGTTCTCAGATTGGAAAT
This sequence comes from Papaver californicum, assembly GCA_023531435.1. Lineage (NCBI taxonomy): Eukaryota > Viridiplantae > Streptophyta > Magnoliopsida > Ranunculales > Papaveraceae > Papaver > Papaver californicum. The sequence continues at coordinate 2,412,673 of JAJJMC010031495.1, forward strand.
TTGAATCATATTGATGGTGGTTATTCCTGGACACTTCTTAGATGTATCCAAGGTGACCAAAAAGTTCCTTCAGCACAGAAATTTGCACTGATTGCAGAGTGCAACCCAAAATTAGCTGTCGCTCTCACAATCATGGAGGAATGTTTTGTTCCCATGGTTGACCCAAGAACAGGCGTAGATATGATACCGCAGGTCATATACAACTGGGGGTGAGAAATTTCTCTGTACATGTTTGTATCAGTTGTTTTGGTTAATGAGAATTTTCTTTTTTCTGCATCTTTCTTACAAGACACCTCCAACATGTAAGTTTCTATTTTTACGTTGTAAAGAACATACAAGTTACTCTTGTCAGTCAGATTCTTCTGCAAATGTATGTCTCAACTGATTGCAGTCAACTATTTATCTTTGCTATAATTTCTTTCTACTGGTTCCTCTTTTTGTCCTAAAACTCTTGCATCTAGAACTGGTAATGATTTATTTTAGTTAGTTAGGATATATACATTGATTGGTTCTGCAAATGAATAAAATCACATGAAAGATAAGTTGTAAGTGCGGGAGCTTCTGTGGGAGAGCTGTTAGTGGATGACCTCTTGGCAATTAATGCTAAAATTCTTTTAGTGCCAGATTTTGCATTTGTGCTAAGTTTGAGTTGAATTTTTTTATTGAAGAGTATCTAGTGCAAATTAATGTTTACTGGATGACCTCTTGGCAATTAATGTTTTTGCACCTAGTTTTATTTTGTTGTTGTTGCGTTTGTTTATGATTAATACATGCAAATTGAAAACTGACTCTTTCATATTGATTCTTAGGTCGGATTTCTCACGTCTAAATTATCAAGGATTTTACACTTTAGTTTTAGAGAAGGGGGATGAGGTTATATCTGTAGCATCTGTCAGGTACTATTGACTTTTATGTAATTCATTGACAGCAATGTTGCTGCGCTTCTTGTATTTTATAAAATTCATGTCTATGCAAGATCAGTATGAACTTCTGTGTCGCATCAAATTTGGACCTTCTAGAGTTATTTGTTTAGAAGAGAATACAATGATCTTTAACAGCAGTGTTTAGGTATCAGACATTCGTTCATAGATGTGGAAAACTCTGAATAAAATTCTTTTACCCCTCTTGTTATACTGCAAGAAAATATATTTCAGTCCTTACCTTTTCAGCATTATCATCCCATATTCTTTGCAGGGTGCATGGAGTCACTGTGGCAGAAATGCCTCTTATCGCCACTTGTAGTGACCATCGTCGGCAGGGAATGTGTCGACGCCTCTTAAATGCTATTGAAGAGGTAGTTTTACTGCATATCTTTAACTTTCTTTTAATTCTTACCTTTCACGAGCAATGCTACTGTTAGGTCTTACACACTTTTCCCAGATAGGTAAATACTGTCACTAAATATAAGGGTGATACCTACCTTGAGCTCGGGGGATGGTCCATTTAGTAGCGCAAGAATAATTGTCCCTTTAATGGGGTTTAAACCCCCTATTGTCTCTATTGAAAGCACTCTTTCTTTTTTTATTTGAATTGTTTGCGTCTATGTTTTGCAGTTGTTAATATCCTTCAAGGTTGAAATGCTGGTAATAACTGCAATTCCTAGTTTGGTGGATACATGGACAAAGGGTTTTGGGTTTATACCCATGGAAGATGAAGAAAAGAAGCAGTTAAGCAGCATCAATTTCATGATATTTCCTGGAACAATATTGCTTAGAAAGAGCTTGTATGAGAAAGAAGCCTGCAAGATTGAAATTTCAGGTACCTAACCTTTTATTTTATCCACCTTTTTTTTACGCCTATATCCATAAAGAGTAGTTTGTTGGTCGGCTAACCCAACCCTGGGCAGCCCCGATCTTCATTTGTTCCAGATTTAGATGTTCGTTTTCTTCTTTTTTCCTCGTTCTTGAAAAAGATTGACTATCTTACTATATTTTATTTTTGAGCAACAATAGCTGTATCTACTTGGATATATAATCTTTCACGTGATGACCGCAGTCTCAATGGGTGATACCATGGTTTAGAGATATGCGATCCGCATGACAATCTAATCATCATCTCCTATTCTTTTTGCTTGAAGTGCCAATTTAAATCGTTAAACTAGGTCAGTTACCATATTAAGGCAAATTCAGAAGAAAAGTGGAATCTGGGGTGAATGAACTAACTCCAAATTCTGTAATACTCACTATATTTAACCTGCTAATCTTATTTCTCCCAGTTGTGCAAGGGTTTTAATATAAGAGTCCTTTGTCTGATACAGAACCAGGTTCTCCGGGGCTGGCAGGACCAAACAGTGGATCCATAAGAAGTTTTTGTGTTGGTGATCATAGTACCATTCTGAAATCCACTCTGGATGGTAAGAATCGTTTTGTTGGGCCAAAATCAGAGCACTTGGAACAACAAAGAAGTAGGGATGAGAAGAAACTTATCCCATCACTTTCGGAGGGTTCTGTTCCAAGTTTTGTAGGAAAAGAACTTGAAATCATCTCTACTGTGAGGAAATATTGTAGTAGTCAGGAGAAAGAAAACTCAGAAAAGTATGAAGGTTTTCGCTCTTTTTGACAGTAAACTACCCAAAGAAAGAGATCAGTCATAGTAATAATAATGTACATATGCTGGTATGGTTACTTCAAAGTTGGTCATGCAGTTTAGGTTTTTTGGGTCAACCTTGTAAGGAGTTGGCGCTCCAAGATGCTAGACCATACCTACAGGTCCTAGTCTTGTTAGAAGGAAAATGGATCAATTTTTGCCCTTATTTGTGACGGGGCCAAATGTGTTTACTTTTCCTGTTTTCCTTACCTTTTTAGTGCAGCCTTCAGTTTTTATTCTCTGGTGTTGATAGAATTCTTTGAATCCCCGTTGACTTTCCAAGAATAGTGTACATGAGTCGTGCTTATGTGCTGGACTTAGAGATCATTAATGTAATAACAAAAGAACTGAGTTCTTGATCATCGTAACAAAAAGATCATTAATGTTTAGAAAAAAAAACAAAACAAAAAGATCATTCTCTAGAAAGATAAGCTGTTACATCACATGGGGTGTAGTAAGAAATCATGAGTTTAGTTTATTGGGAAGAAAAGGGGAAAAAGAGAAGACAGTGAGAATTTCAGAAAAGTGCCTTATAGCAAGGTTTTGAAATCGTTTACATTTAGTGCAACTCTAGTAGGGTTGGTATATTGACTAATTTGGTGGGATGAATAAATCCAAAAAATGGATTATTAAATTGGTATTTGGAGGAATTTGTCCGTTGAGGCGTAAAGTAAGTCGATCATCTATGCCGCTCGGCCCATACTAGGCTGAGGCTCGGTGCTAGCTCAATGAGTTCGACAACGGTCGAATCTCAACGGCTCTCATCCAACGCTCTCAATTTTCCCCTATACATTCAAACATTTCAACTCCAAAATCACACCTTCTCTACTCAAAAATTCTTCTACTTCCATTTCAATTTTAAGCTTTCCACCTTAAACCCTCTTTCTCAACCTTTGTTCAAAAATAAATCAGAAAAAAATGGATGACAGAGATCGTGCTCCAAAATATACTCAAGAAGAGGATTTAGCTCTTTGTACAGCATATGTTTCTCATAGCAGAGGAAATGTTCTTACTGGCTAACTCATGTCGCACGTATCTTTTTGGCAGAACATTTTCACTATGTTTGTTGCAGAAACGGGGAACCCGAGAAACCGAAATGCTCATGGGTTGTCTGCTCGTTTTCAAACAATTAGTCGTTCAGTCACACGATTCCTTGCTCAGGTAAAGGTAATTAAATGGAGAAATATTTAACAGTGTAAATGACGATGAAGTGATCTAATTAGCTCTAGATGTACGTGAGGAAACTGACGACAAACTTTTTATGTACGAAACTTGTTTCAATATCCTTAGAGATCTTCACAGATTCGACCCTTTTATATAATGATGTAGTTTCCTTTTAATCTTATGTTTGCTCTAAGAAAAGGCGTTGTTAAAATTTAATTGAATGTGAAATAAAATTAGTAGTTTTTTTATAAATTAATTCTGATTATATAAATAGTTAGTTTCTTAACCTCAATTTAAATTACAAATATTTAATAAAACGAAACTTCTCATTCCTATGATAATTAGGTGAATAATAATGGGGTTGGTACTGGCCCTGGTCAAGCAAATCCCCAAAGCCTTGGTTTGCTCCTGGTTGATATCCTTCAGATCCAATGAATTCGCAAGGCTGAACTGGAGATGCGCTAAAGTTTATGTGTCTTCTGTAATCTTGATTTTGATCTTATGGACTGCCACAACGAGACCTTAGTTGTGGAGGTTGCACATGATATGGAGATTGGTTTTGTGTGTTTCGCATTATTTCCCCCTGATGAGAAGGTGTTGCCCCAAGACCTTGGTTGTGGAGGTTGCACATGATATGGAGATTGGTTTTGTGTGTTTCGCATTATTTCCTCCTGATGAGAAGGTGTTGCCCCAAAAAGTCCTGCAAGATAGGGACTGAGGCTTGTGGGCTGTGTCAATACCCGCAAACGTTCGTTGTACATACGCCTAGTCAACTGGTCTCTTAACTTCATCTGATTCATACGTTCTACACATTGTTCAACAATTGTCGTTGCGCCTGTATAAGAATTAGTTTGCTCTATACCCTGCGAGATAATTGAAAATATCTCAGGCTTTCCTTGTAGATTATAGGTCTCGATCTCCCAACTCAATTCTGGCAAATCGGACCTAATCGATAAAGAACAAGGTGCAGAAGGTCCTCTTGAGGGGATGATGAACTAGAAGCTTCTGCCGAAGGATAAACGACTAAAGTTCAAACCGATGATGCGGGTTATATCGGTACAAGCAAGTACGAGCTTCGTCTTCCTATTGGGGAAATATCAATCCCATAGATGTTCATAACATCTATATTAATTACCGGCTTCACGATTGACTTGTACCATTGGTCGTATGCATCTTCATCACAAAGTGCACAATAACGATCATACCTTTTCCATCCCCGAAGCCTCCGACTTACGTAATTCGTTCCCAGGACGGTTGATTGTGGAAGATTTTTAGGGATACCGGATACCATATGCACCCACCAACTTTATAGTACATTTCTCCTCAAAAAAATAGACATCAATATCTCTGAGCTGACTGTAGAACAACACGCGTTGTAGTGAATATTGTTTGACCTCATTGGCTACATCAGAATTGAATTCCTCAAAATCCTCGTAGGGGTTACAAATAATATTGTCTCTCCTCCTAAGATCCATTTGGATTCTCCACGTATGTATATGATCTCGCTCAGATGTGTTTTGATTCTTCTTTTCCCATTTTTTGGCTTCAAACTTTACCACAATTGGAAAAAAGTTTTTATCGAACACCTTTAGTCTTGGTAGACAAATATTGATATATGTATACCACCACAACTGAATTAAACAACGTACGATTAGTTTAACTTGCTATAAATATTTGAAAACTTATAAACTTGTACGATTAGTTTATCATATTTACCTTAACGATTCCTCAAACACCTTCGATGCTTGGCCCATCCAAGCAGGCGACATCGAGAACTGACGTATAACTCGGCTAATATAGCGGACCCCCAATCATAACTGACAACCTTTTCCAAATCTTGCAATGCCTCTAGCCATCATGGTAGTACACTACCATTTGCATTGGGAAAAACACATACACTAATTACCCATAAGATAAAAACCTCTGCAATATGTGTAACGTGGGCTTCCCCCTATGTGCAGTCAATTCTTGGCTTACCAATTGAAGGAAAAGCCGTGTATGAAGATTTTGACAACAACATTCCCTGGAGTGATCTCTGTGTTCTTGTCAAAGATACACTTGGATGGGAGAAGACAGAAGCCGAATCAGAGTTTAAATTGGTTGCTGGAGATACACCGGGGGCAGCAACGAAGAAAGGTTTAGGTATGACCAAGAAGATCTTGTTGCGTAGTCTGAGGGAGAAGTTTGGAGGAACCCTTGCAGTTGGAAAAGGATGGGATGATCATAGATGAAATCAGAGCTATGCGTACGGCCAAGGCGTATCTGCTATATATGCTTGGTACCATCTTCTTCGCCGGCAACTCAGGAAACAGGGTCAATGCTCACTTTCTACAGTGGTTGACGAATCTCCAGAAGACGCGTGAGTATTCATTGGGAACTGCCACCCTCGCTTACCCACTTTCCAACCTTAGAAAAGCTTCGAGGGTTAGGGGAACTGAGATTTCCGGGAATACTGGTCTTCTTCAGGTAATTTATTGTTGGAATTTCAATGTTTAAATTCAGATTTTTTTTTTGCGCATTATCTTATATGTTTATTTATTATCTTCATAGGCATGGGTACTGGACCTACAGGAAAGAAATTCATCTTCACCGGTACTCAGGCAAAGCATAAAGAAGTGCAGATAGCAAAAATGAGAAGTGAAATTGATGTTTTCACCGTTGAAGATGTTGTTTTTGATCCTTATGTGAAGATTAACATAGATGATGATGGAGATGTTGAAGATTTACGTCAATTGTCGGACGTGGCAGGCTACAACGGGCCTTTGTACCATCCGTTTGGGTTCGTGATGTGCAACCCCCGTCGAACTCTCCGCCAAACTAGATATGTCCAATCCAAGGTAACAGACGAAGCCTTTAAATTGTGTGTGAATGGCTCGATGATCGAAGGCCCAAGCATCGTGCTCAACTACAACCCAACGCCTTCGGTCGCGGTTTGTAACAACCGCTATCAACCGGAATACCAAATCCAAAGGGAGGAGGTAAATCCATACCCGGGCACAAAAGAGGCGGAAGAAGATTACTTGGATTGGTATCGCCATTTTGGTCATCCAAATGTCGTTAACATTGATCCAGAAACTATGAAAATACTTCAAATGGGTCAAGAAAACAACACAGAAGATGGTTTTTGGAAGAAATCATATTTCAATTTGGTACGTAAATTACTTTTGTTATTAATGTTTTTAAGATTTATTACTAAAGACTCAACCAACTTTTATTTTCATATGTGAATAGAAAAATAAGGTGAAAAAGAAAGCACTTGTGTTGGCAGAGTCTATCACTCCATGCCTAAGTAGAGTTGATGTGACGACGTCTGACCAATTGAAGAACCTGCAAGCCAAAATTGGGAAGCTTCATGAAGCAGACGAAGATGAGACGGTAAGAAATTTAAAGAGGAGTAGAGCCGGTACAAGAGATCCGACTACTAGCCGAAGAGAGCCGCAACTTAGTGAAGAAGAGACACATGATGAAGCCGAGGATGTGCAATGTGGTGCTCGTACTCATGGCGGTCGTGCTGGTGCTCGTACTCGTGGCGGTCGTGCTGCTGCTCATAGTCGTTATCTTTCGAGCAAAAAAAAAGCTCGTCAAACTGATCGACCTACCCCTCCTCCTTCTCCCTAACTCTATGTTTATTCTAACAATTGTGTGACACTAAGGTTTTTTTCTTTTGTGGGTGTATTGTAACTTTAGTTAGAATGTATGAAAAAGCTTTTATCTTTAAATTTGTCTAGCTCATGTTTTATTTACAAAAATTTCAAGTTGGAAACCAAGCAAAGGAAAAATCAAGTAAAAAAACTAAAAAAAAAATCATATTTACGGTTGGGTTTTGGCTGAAAACCCAACCGTAAACCTGTCAGTATGAAAAAATTGTCAGTTTTACGGTTGGGTTTTGGCTGAAAACCCCACTGTAAAACTGTCAATATTTTTCATGCCAGACTTACGGTTGGGTTTTCAGCCAAAACTCAATCGTAAATATTCCTGGATCATTCAAAATTGGATTCTAGTACTTGTGTTGTTTTCGATTTTTGTTTGTTTGAATGACCTAATTTACCTTCAATCTAGTTAAAATGATTGAATAAGTTTAAAAATTTGATTTTGAAACCCAAATTTTACCTTAAACTCAATGCTCCAAAGGATGTTTTACGGTTGGGTTTTCAGCTAAAACCCAACCGTATATTCTTGGATCATCAAAATTGGATTCTAGTACTTGTGTTGTTTTCGGTTTTTCTTTGTTTGAATGACCCAATTTACCTTCAATCTAGTTAAAATGATTGAATAAGTTTTAAAAAATAATTTTTAAACCCCAATTTTACCTTAAACTCAATGCTCCAAAGGATGTTTTACGGTTGGGTTGGGAAGCCTAAATCCAACCGTAAATGTTGGATGAAATTGTCTGGAAGTAAAACTAAAAATTGATTTTTACGATTGGGTTGGTTGTCAAATCCCAACCGTAAATCATCCTGTATAAAAAAAAATTAAACTTTTTACGGTTGGGTGCGATGCTAAAACCCAACCGTAAAACTGTTACGATTTGGTGTTCATCCCTGAACTAACTGTTACGGTTGGGTGGGGAAGAACACCCAACCGTAAATAACTTTTACGGTTGGGTTTGACATGAAAACCCAACCGTAAAATGCTCGGAATAAAAAAATCATCTTTTTTTACGTAATTTCATCATATTTGAGCCATTAAAATACCAAGAGTTTAAGTTAGAGGTATACCTCACTACTCTGGTTGATTGAATCAAAATCTAAGGTTTTTTAAAAAACCCTAAAAAAATTTCTTACATTTCTTCTAATTTTTTTCTCACCAAACCAAATAGAAAAAAATTTGATTTGATTTGATTAAGTATAAAATTATTTAAGTTTAATTATGATTCGCTTAATCTATTAACTGATTAGTTTTACTAATACTAACTAATCATGGATAGTTTAGTCATTATAAAAATATCATGGATAAATGGGTTTTTAAATTTTACTTGAAATGTCTCTATTTTATCTTATATGTGGAGCCCCTCTATAAATATGGGGTTACTAGTTTATATGATATATATAATCTTTAACTTCCTATTTCCCCGATGCTTAGGCCCGTGCGCAAGCTCGGAACTTGAGGGATTCACTTACAGAAGCCAGGTCTAACATTGTTGTCAAGGTGAGGCATACACGAATATTTCTTATGCTCTTTATTTCGACGTTATATATCAATACCCATTAATCTAATCTCTGTATATTGTGATCTCATCATTTGATAAATGATGCAGATCGTGTTGAGAAGGGATCTCGTTCTTTTGCTAAAGCAGGTGCTGTTGGTTTTACTGTGGAGACTGGAACTCTGGGTGATATATATGAAACAGTAGCAGAGAGTGATCTTGTATTGCTATTGATTTCTGATTCTGCACAGGTAATTAAAATTGTCTAAGATGTGCTGGATCCACTGGTATTTGTTACTGGGAAAAGAAAACTTAATGTTATTTTACATATATGGTTTTGTGCTTGAATCTGGATTCAAGTTTTATTCTTAACGCTCAATTTGAATAACTTCAAACAAAAAAAATTAGAATTTGTTTCATCTGTTTGTTGGGCTGAGACGAAAAGGTTACCAAACATCGATGTGATAGCTCGAGAAGTTCACATTATATATTTTGCATACGATAGTTCTACGCCTGTGTTTTTTCCCTCTTATGTTTGCTAGATTTCCATTTTTTTTAAATTGCATTTCTGCGTTACATGTTGCAGGAAGATAATTATGAGAATATATGCTCCTACATGACACTAACAGCATTCTTGGACTCTCACATGGATTTCTCCTTGGACACCTACAGTCCCTAGGGCTTGATTTCCCTAAAAGTGTCAGTGTGATTGCTGTGTGCACAATTGTTAAGGCAAGATGAGAGAATAATTTTTGTAATTTATTTTTAAATTTACCCTAACAAAAAATTTAATGCTACATATATCTTTATAATGAGAATAATAACATTTCTTAAAATAACAAAAGTAATTTTAAAAATTTGTTATATTGAAAATGAAAGTAACTTTTTTGTTGGAATAAAAATTTAGAAATAAAATGACTATTTTTTTAAAACGGAAGGAGTATTTGTTTTGAATTAACGGCTAGGAACGGCAAGTCATTTGCTTATTTATTTTTGATATAAGAATTGGATCCCAATTTGTGCAGTGAGGAGAACAAGACAAAAATAAGCATTGCTCAGAAGAAAATCTGGAGAAAACGCTTGCAGATGAAAAGACTGAAGGAGGAATTCTATTTGAAGTGGGCAGAAAGGATTGCAGAGGCAGCTAGGTTAGGCGGGTGTGACCAACACGAATTAAATTGGGTTAGCCATGAAAAGATCAAAGAGGAACTGGTTCTTAAACAGCTTCAGTTGACTGCACATAAAGCAAGGGAAAAAGGGATTGCAAAATTAAGAAGAGCTAGAGCAGGGAAGGAAAGAGAAGAGAAGATGGCTAACATTGCCCAGAGGAGAAAAACGAGGATAGAGAAGGAGAGGGAAGAAAAAGCAAAACCTAGAGTAGAAATAAAGAGAAAGACATGTAGAAAATCAGTAGAAGAGAAGCAACTACTGGCTCTTTCCAAGGGTTCAAAACTCAAGGAAAAATTGACAAAGTAATTCAACCATAGAAAAATAATTGTAGTTACTAATCTCGCCAACACGCAGCAAGTTGGGATTAGTCATAGGTAAAGGTCAAATCAACAAGAGTTCGGTTTTGTGGACCCCTGGTGTGCGTGATGGGGACATAAGTGCAGTGTCGGTGTTAATGCCCCCAGCACCCACATAATCCTTCCGTTTAAACCCACGTTGCAAGTGAGCTGAACAGAATCAACTCCACTAAAGTGATCACTTGTGCCAAAAACTTCATCCGGTCCTTGGGGTGTTCTTTTGGCATAAGAAGATCCCGCAGTTCACACAATTATCTGAACCTAGTATGTTTGTCAAAATTATTTTTTGATTGATGTTAATTTTGTTTTGACCTTAGATACGCCGTAAGAAGATTGTTGATGGTCAAGGAGTGGTGGCAACCGGCAATCAACCAGCGATTGAGAAATTGGATTTAGAGTCTATAAAAAGAGAGGAACTGCGAAAGGAAGTGTCGCTTGCGGATCAGATTCGAGCCGTAAAAAGGATGAGAGAGGAGCTTAACAAAGAAGCTTGCCAGAGCCTTCTTATAGATTACGCCACTAGACCCTTGCCTAGAACTTCAAACTGTTGGGTCATTTTTAAAAAAAAATATATCTCATCTGATGTTTTATAGCTTCAGTCTTGGTCTACTGTATACATGTCAAAGTTAATTTGATGTTAGTGAAAACTAAATTAAACTAATATGTAACCAATGCTACGTACTGGATCGGTGGAAATTGTTAATTGGTATGGTGGGGTTTTAATCCGCACCCATTATCCAGATTTATTATAATATTTTTTAATAAACTTTGATAAGTCTCTTTAGTAAAGCTTATGTTTTATCTTCATTTCTCTCATCTTTACCGTATGACCTTGAGCAGTGATTTCTGCGGATGTTTGTCGGCATATATAAAATTGGATAATTCATTTTTTTTCTTTTTATGCATCGTGATTATGGAGAGCTTGCCAAGCAGTAATACTACCTAATTGAGTGTTAATTGCCGCTTAAACCATAGAGATGGCTTCTAGGATTTTGAATTTGTACTCCCTCCGTTATTAAATGATAGGAGAGAATAATGGTCCCCATATAGACAAAGTAATAATCTTAAAATATTTGACTTTCTATTACATATCTATCTTTTTGACATATTCAAATATAATAATTTTATTTATTATTTTAAAAAGAAGGGAGTAAAATATAATTGAGTCTCTTGATTTTTGATAATTTTATAGTTTGTTTTTGGTTGTTTGATAAATCATGATCGGATAATTATGGATTTTTATTTGTTTATGTTTTTTAATGTTAGGTCATCGATGTGTTTTTCCGTGAAAGAGCAAATATCTTTCAAGGTACTGCTTCTTGCTTCCTTGCATTTTTTTTGGTTCCATATTCTGTATAGAGTTGTCAACTAAGCCTGATCTGATTGAAGATGTATCTTTACAAGAATTTCATATAACAAAAGAGGGTGTGCTTGGAAGATTTAGTTAATGACTAAAACTATGTGGGGTCATTTTGATGCAAAACGAAAGAAACCTTAGTAGGCTTTAGAAGGTATCAGGTTTGTTTGTTTTGCTACTGTCCCTCTCCTGTTTTACTTTACTTTCATGTTTATATGATATCTTAGAACCAACGTGGAAATACTTCTATAAATTAGGGAATACTTATGGTTAAATGAGACTGGATTTAAACTAGTAGCCCATTTGGTTCGGGTAATTGGAAGCCTAGAAATTGGATTTTAAGGGAATCAGCCCAATTACCCCGAACCAAACAATGATCTAAAGCCCAAAATCAAATTATTATGGAATTCAATTCCCTCAAAATTGTTGATTTCTATTCCAGCCTCCCATCCATGGAACTGAATCCGATTGCTAGACAAAAGCAAGAGAATCGAAGGGAAATTACTAAAATAGCCATTGAAAAAAATTAGATCTCATTTTCATTCTCCATCTTCTGAAATCTCGAGAGATATGTCAAATCGTTGCAGAGAATTAAACTTGTGATGGAGATTATGCTATAATCGGATTTCTTCACATACATCTTCTCTAACTGCATCTCTAAACACTAATTTCATCTTTGTCCATTAAATTCTTTTTTTTTTCATCACAGAACCAAGCAACTGCATCAGGTAAAGTTAGGGCTTGACAACGTATTTTTCCCTATTTCTCTCTTTGATATGTTGTTAAGGTTTTAAATCTCTTTTGATTTTTGTTGCAGGGTTTTGAATCTATTTGGAGATCGTTCCAAGTCAATTTTTGTTGCTATTTCAGGTATAATTTCTCCTCCTCTTTCATTTAATTTGATTTCAATAGTTTGGTATAAGTTTGGATTTTGATTTGTGTGTTGGGTTTATGATAAAATTAACTTATGAATGTGTGTGTATGTGCTTAAATTTCACTGTATGTAGCTAGAAAGTCTGATACTGGCAAGTCTTTTTAATGCATGTGTGTTTTCTTCAAGCTAATTACACAATACGTTTGAGGTTGGTAATGAATTTGGTTAGATACCAAAAGTTACTAGTTCAAAATGTAACTTCACAAATTGGTTCTCTATTTTTTACATTATCAAATTGGTTTCTCATTTCTAGATTTTACAAACACAAGTAACCTGATTAGTGTCTCGGCCTTAACTTCGAAAATCTTCCCCCATGATAATCAATTTTGAACGTTTCTTTTTGGTTGTGCAGTGCACCTCCAAATTAGCCATAAATGTCACTCACTTCAGTAGTTATATTCCAGGATTTTTCAATATGCTCTCATCTGTCATACTAGTTTCTTGAATGGCCAATTGTTTGGGATATAAATGCATCTATGATTCTTCGTTTCATTTTCATTGCTATACTTGTAGAACCTCTATAATACTACATGAGAATTTGTTGCATCACAGCTCATCTTTGTCATTGATGCACTACCGCCTCATTGTAGTGAGAGTAAGTTTTTGTTGGGAAGACAATAGGTTTGTTGCACATTTCCAATCGTTGGTAGCCCGTAGGGGTCTTCCTAGACTGAGGTAGATAAAGTGAGAGTCGCGAAAATGAGCTGGTTCAAAAAGTACTTGTTTAATGTTTTAGTTGGCACCTATACACCAACTACTTAGTAAAGGATATATGGCTTGATCTTTGGAGATCTTGAGAGGCTACTACTATCCGCTCCGATTTTAGGAATTGGATTACTATTTCAAGTTAATCCAGGACTCTTGTTCTGACTGTTGTTGAGGTATATGCATCTATGTATTTCACTTACTTGCATTAGTGTCGATAGTGTAGTGATTTTGAGCAGCATCACTCTTGATTTGTTAGTCTGGTGGGAGTTAATACAGTTGATGTCTAGGTATCATCAAGTTGTTGTTTGTCGTACTAATATTTATTTCAAATTGCATGATTGGATCTTTCCGTCTCTCCTTTGATCAATTTTAGGAATCCTAATGTATGTGCATGTCAGTTTAACTACTGAAAACTTTATCATATCTATTTTGTTATTGCCAATAAAAAAATTGTTTGTTTTTCATGGTAGGCGAATGCTTTATCTTGTTTTCGAGTTCATCTATTCCTGCAGTCGAATTGAATTACTTGTGTAACTTGA
>JAJJMC010031495.1:2426642-2525971 GCA_023531435.1 Papaver californicum
GAGTTCATCTATTCCTGCAGTCGAATTGAATTACTTGTGTAACTTGATCATTTACGCACTCTCCCAAAAAGTTTGTATAAAATGATTTATCTTGTTTTCAAGTTCATCTATTCCTACAGTCAAATTGAACTACTTGTAACTTTGAATGCTTCATCATTTCCGCAATCTCCAACTCCCAAAAGATTGTAATGTGTTGCTTCTTTCTTTGAAAAACAATGAAAAGAATAACCCAAATTATCAGAATATTTGGAAGAAAAAACTTTCTCATAACAAGAAAAGAAAAGATGGGTATGAGCATGTGAAGATAGGTACAAGAGTACATATCTTAGAATTTCTGAAATTGTGTATATGCTAATTAACCCTGTCACTCATGATTTGTTGATAAGCAACCAACTGTTCATGTTGTGACGCCTGTGTTACCATCCACATCAATGTATTGGTGTCCATTTTTTACCATGTGCCACCTTTACTAAACGCTAATTCTCTTAGAAGTATGTTAAATTCTGTTGGTTTAGATACCATGATTTATGGGTAGAAAGATGGTTAAAAGCTAGTCTACTCGGATTTTATGCAGCGATGCTCAGTCATTGATTTGCTTCATTCAGCATGCTACTTGTGCAATGCAGGTCCAACTAATTCTGAAGTCCAACTGAACATTATTTATAAAAAGATTTCTGTTTATAAAAGATTTATGTTTTTTGTCATATTGTTCTAACTGAATTTTGTGTCTCTTGATTTTTTTACTGAGAATGAATTGTTTTCTTTTCCAGTGTGGCTCCTCTAATGCTGTCAAAGAAAAGAAAACTTGAAATGATGACCGATAATGTTAGGACAACAATGGATGTTGTAACTTTGTTTTATGTCTACTTTTATTCATATGTATTGTGTCATCAAAGTTCTGTATTGAGATCCAATGATTGTTTTAAAATGATTATTGTACGATTGTGGGTGATGCAAGATCTTGTTTGATGGCTTCTTCATTCGACAAATTTATGACAGGTACACTTAACACTTTGAAATGGTTCGTGAATCACTAACTCAAGAAGCAGATGTAAATAAAAAATTGTTCGAGGAGTTGAAAAAGATAGATGGCCTCACTGAAGATGACGTGATAGATGCTGCATCTATTATACTCGATTCATCTACAAAAACAAAGGTTTTCTTCGGCATGGGGGAAGAAAAACGAGCAAACTATGTGAAGAACAAGATTCTTAAGTGATGTAGTTAATTAAGCTTTCATAGCTCTATGCATTTTGATTTTGCAACTTTGAATAACATTTTTAATTTTGCATTTTGAATATTTAATTTTGTATTTTGAATATTTAATTTTGTATTTTGATAAAGGATTTTTTGTTAGTAATCCTTTATCATCATAAAATTTTAATTTTGCATTTTGAAAAATAACAAACAATATTTTGGTTTAGAAATTTGAAATTTTAAAATTGACATGTTTTTATGTATTATAATTTCCTCAAAAAGGAAGAAGGGTATTAAAGTGATTTGAGATATATCAATTACTATATAATTAAATTATGTCAAGCAAACAATAAAATTTGAATCTAAAATTGGATTTCTTTGGAATTCTAAGAATCCAATAACTTGAACGTCCTATAAGAGTAAATTTTAGCGATGAAAATACTATACTACTCCTTATTTTTATAAATTTAGAAAAACCTTAAAATCTAAAAAATCTAAATAAAAACTAAGTATTTGGCCCGTGTGTTGCACGGACCTTAGTCAGTAGTGTTAGGTAGTAGTTTGATTTGACCGGATTAATTTTCGTTTTTTTATTTTCTTCCTCTCTTTTCTTCATTTCTTCTTCTCTTTTCTTCTTTTCTTCTGAATTTTTTCATTAATGAAGAGAAACCAAGTAAGTGTAGTAGGGATTGAAATCATCTAATAAGTGTAGTAGGGATTGAGATCATCTAATCTCAGGCTAGTAGTAGAAGAAGAACATATCTACATCCAACTTAAATAACTATACACAAACCCTGATTACAACTTCTTCTTCTTTGTTATAGCTTCTTCAGGTACTTTCTCAAAACCCTAACATTTTCATTCTTCAAATTTCTCTGGATTCTGGATTTTCTTATTGATCTATTGCGTTTTCAGACTGGTAATTTGATTAATGATAGATATTATAAATGGTTATGAAATGTTTAGGTTTGTTGGTTATAGAAATTGCAATGTAGGGTTCGTTGGTTATAGAAACTGTTAAACTATTCATATATTTTATCGGGATTGTAGTGATTATTAGATGGAATTTAGGGTTTCATGGGGTTTTATTCTTATTTGGGGGTTTAAAGGTCTGTTCTTTTGTTTCTAAAGATCTGTAATTTAGGGCTTCTTTAGTTTTTTGATACTCATTTGATACAAAATAGCTATACATTCAAATGGGTATTCTAATCAATATACACATTTGGTTTTATCTTAATTTTATTCAACAAATTTCTGTGTTCAATGTTTGAATCTCTTCAATGGGATTGTTGATTTTGGGGGTGATGTAGTTACATGGAATGGTCTAATTTATGGGTTTATGTTATACCCATAGTTTGGTTCATATAATTGGATTCTATTGTGGTCTGATTTTGATATTTGATATCATTTGTTTCTGGAATTGTTAAAGGGAGTGTTTGCTGTTTGCAGGTTTGGGATTTGAATAATGGATTGGTACCCGCATCTGGACCCACCAAAAAGATCAGAATTGAATGTCTGCAACCTATCTGGATTGTTTTTGATGAACTTGGCAGTAGAAGCAGCATTAAGAGTCCATTCATACCTCCCAAGAAAAGAAAACCCCAGATGATGCCAAAGATAAACTGGGGTTGTCAATGCCATTAGATGATGCTTATGATAAGAGTTACTCAACTTTAATCTGAGGTCACGTCATTGGAGAGGTAAATCTCTTAATTACGGATGCATGTGTAATGGCAAAGATCTTCTTAGGTATCTATTTGATGCACCACAATGTGCAATTATTATCTACACAATCTGTTAAACCTCTCTGTGGAAGTCAATCCGTTGAACTGTGGCATAATTTTATCGATGCTATTTGTAGCTAACATGTCGTTCTAAAAGAAGCTATAGTCTATGGATTTCAATTTTGACCGTAAACTCTCTCGGCTGATTATTATAGTGCCATCAGTTGCCCATTGAGGCAGAAGATCATAGTTTATTCTTTATCGTTCTTACTTACATTTTGTTTATGAATCTTATTTGGTGTCAGGTTTAATCTAATCTTTTTACAGGCTCCTGATTCTTGCAATTGGAGTTGATTCATTTTGTTTATGAATCTTATTTGGTGTCAGGTTTAATCTAATCTTTTTACAGGCTCCTGATTCTTGCAAATGGAGTTGAAGGCATGGACGGGTTTCGCCAGAGATGGAGTTTGCATGGACGTCTTGAAGACACTAAATAATCATTATTCTCATCAAATTATTTGACCATCGTAATTTTCTGTTTCCTCTTAATTGTAGTTTTTGGTGGTTCATAATTCTTAGCTTTGGTTCTCTGGATCAAGTAATAACTTATTTCTTATTCACTTGTGGACCTGTGGTGCTCAAATGCAAATGAGCTAGGTGGTCTCATCCCAATAAGACTAACTATAATTGGCCTTATATTTTTCTATGATGTTTCTGTAACAAAAATGATATGAGGTACACACCTGCCAAAGGGATGTACAATTCCAAGGCAGAGGATACAAACAAAACTAAAATCTCAGTGCATCCCAATATAACTAAAGTCTAAAACTACTTTGGATTATAACTTTTAGATTGATCAGCTGCTACGAATCTTAAAATCATTTGTGTACATATTGGTAGATGAAATGAAGTGAAGAAAAAAAGTAACATCAACAATAAGTTTAACTTGTCTATAGACGCTAAAAATTAAGGCTTTCCATCATTTTACTGAAGCATGGATAGTTAGAGACGGTAAGCTAACACGTTTAAAACTGATCTTAGTTCTCTGTTGTGAAGGAGTCCTAACATGGTGCCAATTTTTTTGGCTTGTAGTGCTTGTTGTTGTGATAAAGTGAAGGATTGTATCAACAACAATCAACAGATCTATTTGAAAGTTCATGATCAGGTAATAGTTTCATGCTTTTGTGTTTATATTTCTGATGTCACGTATTCTGGATCAGTGATACTTGATTGTTTAGATCTTTCTTGGTGCCAAACTACTGCACCACAGTACTTGCATATATGTGTTGGTGCTCCAAAATCAAATTTCTTAATGCCCAATTCTGCGAAAATGGCAAAAACATCAAGTTGTTAAATTGTATATATACAAAAATTATATCTTAATTATTAGAAATCAGAACATGTGAGTTGTGTTCACCTCTAATATATGCAGGAAAGTATTAGTAAAAAGCCATATCTGAATTATTAACATGTCTATTCATTTGCAGGTGTAAAACTACTGGTATATAAATTTATATATAATGGGCTTGTAGGACATAGAAGCATATATCTTACTTATAGAATGCTCAATTTCGGGATAATTGAACGACTCATCCTCACTTGAACTTTCATCAGAACTGTTATTAGAACTGGATTGGAAAATGTCATTGTATCGTCATCAAATAACAAATGATATTGTGCATCTCACTTTGCATCAAATTACTCCATGCAAAACCTCTTTTTTTGCTTACAATATCTTTCTTATTTACATACACTGTTATCACAAATCTAAGAAATAGAACACACCAAACTTAATATTGTTATAACAAATAGCCCGACTACACTTAAAAAAATTCTGGTACATAAATTATATACAACAGCATCACTTGGATCATGTGCTTTAAAGCATATGGCTGCTATCTAATAAGCAGTAATGTAGTATAGGGTGGGTGGTATATTTGCTTATCTGACACTGAGAATTTTAAGATAACTTAAAAAAAAAATTAAGAAAAACTATTTTTGGAGTCTGGGATATAAGGAAAATTATGTTAAAGTAACAGATTAGTTATTCGCTATACAAATGGATCACTGTATCACCTATAAGTCGGTGACTTTCAAGCACAATATTGGTTTGTTTGTATTAGAGCTGGATGAATGAAGTGTAATCCTAACATCCCACAAAAATAGTTTGAATAAGAAATTATATAATTACGGCTTTCTCGTTGTACTCGTAACAATAGCACACATTAACAATTGGAATTTTGATTAAAGGAATATGTAATTGACAACTTATAAAGCAAATTATATAGTTTGATATTCCTATTATTCTACGACAATTCAAAGAAAATATATAGAAGTAGGCAAGTAGCTATATTTAAACTATCAAAAGCAATATTAGCTTTATCGGTTTTTTAAATTTTACCACAATGTGAAAATCTTATCAAGTAAATCAACTATCTTTATAAAATTTGTAAAGTAAGGTTACAATCAATTAAAATAAAATAAAATAATAAGATTACCAATTTTGGAAGGACGTTTTTTGCTATAACAATCATCATTATAAAATAGATAACATCCAAAGAAACTCAATACTCTATAAAGATTTAAAATATGCTCTTTCATCTCCAATAATACCAAGACATAGAATAGCTAGCTAACTAAAAAATAGGACATCAAACATCTTAGATTCTTACCATAAAAAACATTAATGTTAGTAGCGAGAGTGAGATAGAAGTTACAAAACCAAATCCATTTGTTAATGTGCTTAAGTCCTACCATTGCATATTTCTCGCAGTAATTAAAAAGAAAGAGTAGGTAAGGGCAACTGCAGCGGTCGACCATACCAAAGAGTAAAGACCAGGATTACTCTTTGGTCTGGTATTGACAAGCACAGTGGGCGAGTTTAATTAGTATATGGTCTGAGAAAGTTACTGTTCCAGACTACTTCTTGTCAATGTCAATGGACCAAAACAGATTTGGTCTGACGCTGGTGTATTACAACGTTTGGTTGAAACGTTGGTGCACAAAAACGTTTGTAAACAAAAACGCTAGTGTACAGAAACGTGTAGCGAAACGGTACCACATTAGCGTTTAACAAACGTTATTGTAGAATAACGTAAGCGTTTAGTTTGTAAACAAAAACGGTGTTGTAGTCCAACGTTTAGTTTATGGTATGTCTTTTGTCTTTTGATCATAAACGGTGTTGTAGTCCAACGTTTGTAAAGAAAAACGTAGTCCTAGAACAGCACTTCACGTACTTAACGCGCTGCTAGAAGAGCATTACTTAATACAACGCTATACCATGACAGCGTGAAGGATTGAAACGCTGATTTAGAGGACCGTGGCACTTGGGGGTTAACGGTTTATTAGAGTAACGTTTTCAAAACAAAACGCTACATTAAACAGGCGTTTTTAAATTAAGATTCAAAACGCTGCCGTAGCTGAACGTCAAAAACATTACGTTTGCGTAGTCGAACGTTGTGGGCTCAGATGTTGTTCTAGAGTGGCGTTTGGAAATAAACGTTACTTTGCAGCAGCGTAATATCAAATATACTCGACTGTCCGCTGCGTTTAAATTTTTTTCCGACCAAACTAATTTGGTCTTTAGTCGATGGTATAGTCAAACTGCTGCAGTTGCCCTAAGGTATCTCATCAAAAATGACATACTCTTGATAATACTATGGTGTACATACTATGATACCACATCATTTGATTTGATTTCTTCCTCCTTTAGTTTGAAAAAGCTGCAACAATCATTACCATAATGAAGCGTTGATAGTGAGCAACGAAATTTACAATCATTATGGTGAACATATACATGCCATCAAAGAGTATCATGATAATATTGGTCAGAGGATGTTTCTTTAATTTTAGTTAACATTACCTCCTTCTGTCAGAGCCAGTTTTAAATTTTTCAAGTTTAACCTTCAAAATTGGAAATTTAAGTAGTTCTTTCAATTGCTTTCAAAAGAAATATTTATCGTATTGGTGGACCAAACACCCCTTATTCCTCACCCTTGCATTAAGTTATTGATAAGGTTTGTATAGTTACATCATATATCAAAATCCAAATTATGTTCATAAAAACAACTGAGAAAATCCAATACAATATGGTAAACCCATACCTCTGCAGGTAAAGCTTCACTTTTAAGCCGGGACTCAAGCTCACTCTAAATAACACCATGAGCAGTCTTGGAAAGTGTCGTGCAAATTCCTCGCAGATAAAACATTAAAAAAAATCTAGTATTATTAAATATAATAAAAAAAACAATTCTGCATTATAGAAGGTAATCAAGGAATAAAAACTCCAATAGTTCAAGAATTGAAGAGTGTTATTTGGACTTGTTCTGATTTAATACCAAGAGGGGTATTCAAACTTGTTGGTAATCCTAAAAATCGAAGGAATACATGTTAAAATAAGCACAATAAATCTCCCATAAGCAAAAATATTTACCCATGCATAATAAAAAAAATTCGATGTATATGTGGTTAACAGTACATCACTATTTTCTTGCCTAAAAAATGTATATGTATCTGCGGAGCTTCCAATACCAGTACGTTGTTCACAAAAGTTTTTTCATCCCGAGTACAATTGCTCTATTCAATTAGATAGTATTGCATGCCCCAACTATAATCATTTTACGGAGACTTCCTTTTCTTGATATCAATTCTTTATGCATATGGCCAAAGACAACCAAGGGGATAGGGAATTTGATAGTTTCTTTTATGTTGGATATAACTTGTTCTAGACCAAGTCATACATATGACACTAAATCATCATATTCATATTGTTCTGTAACATAATATGGGAAATATTTCATGATTAAAGTTTGTTCACTTGGATCACTTGATGTACTCAATCTCTTTCACATATATCATTCTTCTCAAATCCCAAACCTGCAACAAAATTGGTTAGAACATTACAGTTAGTCACAGTGGTCACTTGGTTCCAACAGGTATACAAAGACATCTAATAGTGACTTGTTTTTGTCCTTATCACATCTTAGTTTGTGACCTTACAGAGATTTTCCCTCCTTGATTTTTTTTATGAGGTGTGTGACTCTTGTTTTATCCATATCAATTCCCAGGAGTCTATTGTGAAATATTAGTTTTGACTGATCGAACAAAAATATTTCATAGTTTTTTTTTCTCCCATCATTTGATTTGTAACTTAAACCCCAAAAAACAACTACATCTAAAACCTAAATTGATATTGTTAAAAGTTACACAAAGAAATAACTCCATTAGGAAAGATAGAAATAAGTGAAGTTGATTATAGAAACAACTCAACCCAATCATTTAGGTACATGAAAAATCTACCTCCATAAAAGAAAATCTTTTATAGAAACATATCAGTTCATCCGTAAGAACAATGTTGAACATACTAAAGACCAAAGAAAAAAAAAACCAAAGCTGCTAAATTAATATCCTAACAAAAATAAAATTGAATATATACCTGAAAAGTTTTGTCTATGAGATTCTTCCTATGTTAATTTGATGCATCGCAAACAACCTTAACACCTCAATTCTTATAGATCTTAACTTCTATATATCTTGATCTACATTATGCTGCAAAATCAAATTAACCTAGTGAAAATTACTTGTTATTGTCTCCAAAAAGAGAGAGAAAAAAAAATGACAATTGAGAACATAACCCACATTATTACGCTCACCTTTATTGGTGCAACATGAATTCGACCCATAATTTCTGCTTGACCAACTCCATGAGAAATACCCTTATATCGTTAATCCAAGAGTCTCAATAATCTTAAAAAAAAATAATACTTAGAACAACAAACAAAGCAGTGTAATGAACGATAATCAAATATGAACTCGTGAGAAGAAGGCTATCTCATCATTATCGGCTATCAATCCAAGTGACCGATTAAAACAATTAAATCAACCCCCGTCAAGTTCAAGCCAATCATACTTGAACTTTTGGTAATCCAAACACAACATCGTCATCATGAGCAGTCTTAACTTCTTCCTCCCTTTGTCTACATAGTTTCGTACATATATCCAATCAGCATATCACATCTCCCTTGCCCCAAGAAAACAGGAAGAAAATGAATGTTTTGTCCGTGTAGGGTTTCATGAGAGAAAAAAGAGTAGGGAAAATAGGGAGGTGGAAAGGAATTAGATTAGGCTTTTTGTATGATCTTTTGGAAGGTACTCATCACCTGCCCCATTTCTTGTACACCAAAAAACACCGAAAAGATTTCAAAACCCACGAATACTATTGGTCTATAATCTCTTAATTGGGGCCAGAAGATCTAGATTTCGAGCTTTATACAACTTTCAACCACAACTCTTTAAATTGTTCTGAAATTATATATATACAATTAGAGGATACTCACGATTAAGTGGAACTGAATTCTATACTTCTCCAAAAATCAAACTGAAATTTAAAAAACAAATTACATCCAATTTTATCGCCACAGTCGACATTGTATGCATAATAAAGACAATGCCGATTGTTGTTTACAGTACAACCACTAATTCATTTTCACTTCATAAATTTCAATTCAAAGATGTATTTGTTCCGGTAATCAGAATAAGATACGTGGAGCCAATTAAAATACCAAACGTGTATGTATGTACTATTATGAGCCATACACGATTGCTTTCTGACCCACCAGTTAAAAAATCTCAAACTTTTATTTGAATACTTTGTTGTGGTCCTCTAATTTTAAAAATAGTGTTTTTTTTTTCAATTAGGCCCGCTCATCCATATCTTGGTTACTGGATGGTGTAGCAGGCACCCACTTCCGCCTTTCTCAAATTTAGCCAATGCGCCTTTTAAACAAATTTAGTAACAATCGGCATTATCTTCATCATGCATACAATGTCGACTGTGGTACCAATTTTATGGTGTGCAAATACACCTTGTCGGCATAGTTGATTAAAATTAATCAATACCAACTGCTTATTACCACAGTCGACATTATCGACTCTTATTCTGACAGTGTCGATTGTGAATATTTTTTTTTTGAAATATCATGTGAATTGGGGGAATATCTACTGTCGGTATTGCTAAATGATGAATCGCATACCGATTCTTAAGAGTCGTTGTTGCATTCATCATTTTTTTATGCCAACTCTTGGTATGTTTTTTTATTTACCATGCGAATCAAACCCGAAAAATAACATTCAACGTCATTTGGACCTATACATAATTATTCGAAGTATTTATATCATTAGTTTCTTTCCTCAAATCTCATAAAACCGTTCTAGGGCTTTTCTTCTTCTCTAACACTTTTTTTAAAAAATTAATCAAAATACCTCAAAAGTCATAGATTTAATCTTAACAAACTAATCTATTACTAATTAATCTTAAGAAACTAATTAATCAAGAGTAATTTAGCAATTGCCAAAATTATATGAATAAGGGGTTCTATATGGGAAATTGTAATCCTCTTTGGGTGTGGCATAATATTCCAGAGAGGTCTACATTGGGTCAAAAAATATCATGTATGGGAAATTGGTGCGGTTCGCATGTTCAAGCTTTCAAAGAAAATTGGATCCTTTGTACTGATTATAATTCTTCATTCATTCAACCTCCTTCTCCATCACATGATAAGGTCGGTTATTTTATTGTTCCTCATTCTAATACTTGGGATGTTGCTTCTATTTGACTATGTTTTTTCTCTTAATCAAATGAATTTTATTTGTTATATTAATGTATTCCACCTGGTTGTCAGGATATATTAAGATGGTCTCTTACAAGTATTGGTGATTTTACTCTTCAATCTACTTTTATAGTCATATTACATGCACTATCTCCTCCTCCTCCAACTATGTATCCTGATAAGTATAGGTTGTCTTTGGCACTTACAAATTCAAGATAAATGTTAAACATTTTTGTGGAAGCTTTCTCACCAAGTTCTTCTAGTTTTTCATCGACTTGTTCAACACTTGCATATACAAGATATTTCTTGTTCTTTTTGTCATTCTTAAGAGGAAACAATTACTCACCTCTTTTTGCATTGCCATTATGTTGTTGATATTTGGGATCAAATGCTTCTATCTTGGCCTTCTATCATTTCTTTTCAGCAATCCATTAATGTTTGGTTTTGAATTTGGATTGATTATAAAAACCATTTTCATTTTAAAGATCTCAGGAAACTTAATCTTGTGGTGGTTATTTTATGGCATGTTTGGAAGGCACGTTGTACTTCAGTGTTTGAAAATACTCTACAATATACAAGGACCACTACTTATAAGATTAAGGATTTCTGTAGTTTTCACAACATATGTTGGGAAGTCTCATCACCTCCTCAACCAGCTATATGTTCGGTTAATAATACTAACTACCAGAGTCAGCTTTTAGATGGTCCTGACAGTGCTACCAACTCCTTTAAAATGACTGTGGATGTATCACTTTTACCTAACTCTCATGTTGCAAGTAATGCTGTTGTTCTAACCAACTCTTTTAACTCCTTTATGACTGTAGTAGCAACAACAATGTGGGCAAGGAATGTTCTACATGTCAAAATAGTGACATTATATAAATCTATGTGTTGGTTATCCTCTTCACAACTTTTTAATGTATCTCTTAGTACCGGTTGTAAAAAAATAGTAAATGACATGTATGGGTCTGTATATAATGTGCCTTGGCTTGATAGGTCGTTGTT
This sequence comes from Papaver californicum, assembly GCA_023531435.1. Classification (NCBI taxonomy): domain Eukaryota; kingdom Viridiplantae; phylum Streptophyta; class Magnoliopsida; order Ranunculales; family Papaveraceae; genus Papaver; species Papaver californicum. Next base: position 2,438,176 of record JAJJMC010031495.1, read on the forward strand.
GTTTGAATGTTGTCGTTTGTCGAACGTGAAGGTTTTCTATATTCATCGAGTCAATAATGGAGCAGTTGATATACATTGCCAAGTTTGCTAGATGTTTGTAATATGCAATGGTCGTATACTCCATTTAATGTTCTATACACCTCCATGGGTTTTATAATATGTTGTTTGTTTTAATGATATTTTTTTTAAATGAATCTTATTTCCACTTTTGCAGTGGACTAATCTACAAATGTTGGATACCAAATGGAAATGGTGATCCTTTATGTCTCCTTTTGAAAGTACGCAATTTTTGCTTTTTTTGGATGCCTACTCATTGTTTTGCCTCTTTTGGATGCCTACTCATTGTTTTGCCCTATTTTTAATATTGTATTAATCTTTCCTTTAAAATTCAGTTTTGTATTCGCTTTCTAGTTGAATTGTGATGAAACCCACAATCCATATTGACTGAGAGAGGGATTTTGGACATTGGTGATTCTGGAAGAAACATTTAGTATATCCGAATTGGTTGAAATATTTAAGGGTGATAGAAATCCTTCTTTTAAGTGGCTGTTCAGATTTAAAATAATTACACCAAATACTTAGATGTACCAGATTACTATAACCCACTATAGATAAGTTTTCACTTCTGATAAACGGTTAGGGATTTATTTTCTACCGTCCAATGGCTCATATCTTTACACTTAACCCTGACAACCCAAAAAAAAAAACACTCAACCCTAACTCTTCCATTTTCTCTTCCCTTTTCTATTTCTCCCGCAAATCAATTCCTTTTCTTCTTCCCTATTTCATTCTATTTCTGCCGCAAATCCTCACATCTAACCTAAAACATTTCTGATGCAAATCAATTCCCTTTCTTCTTATTTTCATCATTGTTATTATTTTTAACTGAAACCCGATTTTTTTTTATTTTGTAGGTTAGGGATTAGGGTTCTCAGACTGTGGTAAAGAAGAAGAAGCAGCATATAGGTTTTACCATCACCGTATTCTTCTATAGGTTTTAAATATCAATATTATCAAAGAATAAGATGAAGTGGGGGAGTTTTGAAGACCCAATATTGGATTTGAAGATCAGGTATTTTGATTTCTGCTTCCATATTCTTTCCAAATTGTAAGGGATTTTAAATCTGGAATTTTTATTATGAATTTTGATTTTGGGTTTTGTTTTATGTTACTGATGGTACAACAGGGGCTTTGTTTTACTAAACATTGATTATCCACCACATCACTTGAGGATGACTATGATTTTGTTGTTGAAACCAATGTTACAGGTCCATCTTATATCTTTTTTGTTGATAATTAAGTCCATATTATATCTGCATGTTTGTATTCAGCAGCGATGATTCGTTCCCTTCTGTTTCATGAAAATTACAGGATGGAAGCTATGCCACATTGGCGATGCCCAGAGGAATTCGAACCAACCACTCCTAACTAAACTGGGTTTGTATTTATATTCCAAATCCTTGCTACTTGAGAAGCGTTTGTGATTAGGTATATCAATACTAACCCACTTTAAGTTAGGAAATAGCAAGGATGTTGATTGTACTCCTGTTGTTTTCTTGGCTTGGGTGGTCTTGGATCACACATCAAATTGACGTTCCCATACAGAATATGTCCTGCTTTATTAACATGAGAGCATGGAAATTGATGCCCTGTTTCAGTTGTAGTTAGAGTATGCAATTTAAATCATCAAGCTTTTTCAATTATGATGCTCAAGACACAGATTGAAGTACAAGGTAACCCATTACTATTTATTTCTTATTTACATTATGTATTTCGAGGATTTTGTGGCCCACATGGAGAAAGGGAAACATCTGTTTAGATCATAGTAACATTGCTAAACTAAAAAGAGCATGAAAAGCTGCTTTATGGTAGCCAGTGTATGAATTAAGTTTTATTTAGAACAATTCTTAGTTTAGTTAGACGGTATAGAAAAGATTTATAGCATTAGAATGATCTACATGCCTGTTGGCAAGGTCATCCATACTATTCCATGTGTGCCTCGCAAGTATCTTCTAATGAAATTGTCTAAGTAAGCTTCCATGAGAAAATCCTGGCTCATGTATATCTATTTGAAAATTATGTGACTAACATGTTAATTTTTTTGTTAAGCCATATATTAGTATATGATAGATCATGTTTCTACTTGGTTGCAGGGAGTTGTAGATCATCACACCCAGAATTCCACAATGTTGACAGATCCTTTTGATCACCCCCAGAGTCCCACCATCTTTCAAGATCATATTGATTACTCCCAGGCTTCTGTAATGTTGCAGGGCAAACATTGGATTTGAAGTCAAGGAGTTAATACCCCTATAGTAAGGTCAGGTACTAAGGTTACAACTTGCACCCTAAATAATTTTGGTTGATATGTTTAACTAATATCATACTTCTGTGTTCTCCATGATATTCTGAAAGTCGATAATAGTTAGTGCTGCAAAATGTGACTCTACTTAAGCCATATTCATATGGTTATTAATGTTTTGTATGATTCCATTTTGTATATAAATCGAGTACTTCACACTTTGGTGGCTGAGTGCAAAGTACTGTGTTTATGAATTTCTTTAAAATTATTTTATTGGATTAATCATGCGTTTTAAATGAGTAATCTCGGGTGAGTTGGGACTCCCTTAATGATCAAGAAGATCTGAAAATATTTCATTTACATTCAGATAAAGTTCAATTATTAACTAAATATTAAGATTCAGCAGAAAAAATTACATCTGGTGGCAGTAGAGCAGAAATGGACACCTTAAAAATTGTACTCTTGCGTGTATCTTGATGATGACCCATTTCCTGCTCACACCTTTCCTGAACAGCTCATTCATGTGTGTTCCATGATTGGACTGAGTAATTCACACGAAGGAGACAGTAGTGTTAGAGCTGCAGTTCTTTGTGGGGATGAACATGCTTAATTAGAAGGTGCATTCGAGACACTGGCAGCAGATATGATTTCTACAACGAATGATTTCTGTATGGACAAGGATGAGCCTGATTGGATACACCAACGAGTGGATTCACTTTTTCTAAGCAATTGTTCTCATAGAGAACGTGGGTGCAACTGAGGTCAGTTACTGAGCTTCTGAACCATTTGCCCTTCGACCCTGATAAACCCTCTTTTTGCTTAGAAAAATGATATTTATATATGCATGCTTGAATTGCATTTGCTGGGTTACCTTCACTTTCACTTGAACGCACTATTATTCATCATTCACATGGTTTCTCAACCATTAGCCTTAAACCCCTAAAACCTCCGTTTGTATGAGTTTTATTTTTGATACTGGAATGCCTTGCTAGGTAACTTTTTCACATGAGACTCCTTTGGAGAAACCAATTTAGTCGTGATTTCGGGCTTTTCAAATAATTGATGAATCATATATATTTTTTCAACACCAGTCTACTTTGTGGAGTTGTAAATTAGGACTTCAAACAAAGCACCATATGGGTCAACGTGGTTCAGTAATGGTCGCTGTGAAATAACCCAGAAGTGTACTATATGTTGTGTGAGAAAGTTAAAACAAATTGGCTAATGGTTTTCTTGATGTACTTCATTCATTAATGAAGTGGTTATAATTTATGTTAGTTTGACCAGTAGCTATCCAGCCAAAAATTCGAACTGTTCTAGCATTTTTGTTGGACAAAATTGGTTTGAAAGTGGGAGCCATAGTAGATGTCCCTTGCACACTATGGAGGGTTTATTAGAGAAGATGGTAGATCTCTCTTGGACCGGAATAACAACAACATGCCATTTGCAAGGTATATTCGATTGCTTATTGTTTCTTATTTGCTGCAAAGGGTCATTGATATGCCTACTTCCATTCATGTATGTACGAAAGTTTAAAGCCTAAGCTTACCCAAAGACTGTATCATTGTTTTTCTTTAGGCACTGTCCTTGATATTGTAAGATAGACGTGTGTTTGAAGTTCCGTATGGTTGCTGAGCTTGATGATATCAGAAACAGTGGGTTCAATTCACATATACCTACAGTTGATGATTGCACTTGAATTCACATATACCTACAGTGGGCATGAAATAACATTTATTGTGGTGAAACTTTATAAAGAATAATGCTAAGGAGCCAAGATTTGTACATTATGCTACTTCCTTGCGTTATTTCAATGTCTGCTGAAAGTTTTTAAATGTTCCATAGGTGGTAGCTGTTGGTGCTATGTTCAAACTACACGTGGTATTGAGAAGATGAAAAATCTTTCTTGAAGCGCAATGGGTAAGTTCTGCATTTACGTTGCTCACTATTATCTTTCCTTTCACTACTCAAGGATGATCAGATTTTGTTATCCAGATTTTTTAACTCCAATTCAAGATTTTGCGGTAGTACTCTCTGTGCATCAAACAAACAAAACCCTCAAAATAAAACATAAGATGAATATATCTCTGACGACGACATTGAGAATGCTGACACCAATGCATGTAAGTTTGTTTTTCTGTAAGTTGCATATAACGTGTTTGATAAATTACCTTACTCAGTTTTTTTCACACCTTCATTTGTCGTAGTATTTCAATTCATAAATAAAAGGGTATATTCCATTAGATGTCAATGGTGATATCGCTGAGTGTGATGATGAAAATGGCGTTGGGAAAAAAAAGAGTCAAGGACAACGGGGTTCAATTAAATGTTTAAGAGTGAAGATTCGGATTTCGGATTTAGGTTTGTGAACTTCTCTTTCTTATCACAATACTCACAATGCGTGCGAAGTTATCTCTGACACATTACAATCATACATAAATTTTACAGGAAGGGACTCGAAAGTGTAGTGTTAGAGAGATCCGACAAACTAAAAACCACTGGAGAAACTATTCTTATTCATTCCGGTTGGCGCACGCTAGATCAACTTGGTGTCGGTGTTCAACTTGGCAAGCGCAGCTAAGAAAACTTTACTTTCACAAAATTTCAGGTGGGCTATTTGTGGTTTGAGTATATATATATATATAACTTATTGAAATTTCATACAACAAGTATCATCCTTATACATCATGGATTCCAATAACGTACGCATTCAATACCGTCGACTAACTTTTCATCCATCTGATTTATACAAGAGTCTTAGCTAATTTCTTTTCACTTTGGTTTCTATTGAATCAGTGTGCACATTAACCTGCCAAATGTCACTCCGCATTTTTGGTGCTACTCCTTGACCCTATTTGCTTAAGTGGATTGTTGATATGACTCAACTGTCTATCTTCTGTTGTTTGAAATTGGTGTGTATAATATTCATTCAATCTTCTCCCTTCTGTTTTCATTAAATGTGTGTACTGAGGATAAAAGGTTCTTTTTTTAAAAAAGATCAAAGGCTTTGGTATTTTTAGAATGATTTATATTTTGGTTTCTCAGAATCTTTAGTACTTTACTCCTGGTGTGTTGTTTCTAAACTAGAGTGTTCCTTTGCTTTTGTGTCCAGTTTCTCTTCAATGATGCGCTTCAAGTTGTAACAGACCCCCATTTCATTGTTACCAGCAAATGAGGATGCAGACTTGACTGCACCTCCATAGACATCTACCTGATTATGCCTAAATGTTGCCTGAAAGTTGTTATTAGTACTATTTTCATGCTGTAGAAATCTTCTGGGTGAGGATTTCGGACCGTTAACCACGTTCATTTGTAATGTTTCGTTTTTTGATACATTTGTTGATCCGGTTTTATTATTAGAAATACATTTGTTACTTTTTTTTTTTTGATAGATTTGTTGAATGACAGCGTTGATATTGGTAGAACAAGAAGAGAAGATTATGTACCTACATTGGTGCACAAAAGAAGAACAAAAAAAAACGAAAATGTCAAACAAAATTTAATAAAAATTGTCGATTTAGCAATTGAATATTAAATAAAGAAGAAAATAAATGTCGATTTAGCAATTGAATATTGTATACAGGTAAAAGATAATGAATAGCTAAAAGGTTAATATCTTCTACTCCCGCAACATGAGGAGGTATATGTAGTTTTCTCTGAAGTTGGGATGCATGTGCAAAATCAAGCGGGATAACCGTATAATGTATGAAATCATATAATAATACGAAAAAATATAAACTTATTTATTTTAATAATCTAGTTAAAAATTGAAATCATATAATAATACGAAAAAATATAAACTTATTCATTTTTATAGTCTAGTTAAAAATTGAAATTGAGTTTAACCTCTCAGTTTTCACGGGGCAGGAGTGGAGCTTGGTTTGTAGGAATATATGGGTAATTTTTTTTTCTGCACATGTCACAACTGGACAAAGGGTGTAATATTAGCTTGAGAACCTTTTTAAACTTATCAAAGGCTAAAACAGACTTACAGAGATTAAATTATGCTTGGAAGCAGCTGAACTAGATGGAAAACTCCTACACAGAGGATGCACATGCATTCACTCAAAAAAAGTAATATAATTCATCGTATAATGCACGAAATTATCTATAATCATCTTATAATTTACGAGCGCCCAATATATTAATACAATTTTATTAATAAATAAAAATAAATAAAATAAGTATGCCCATTGCGTTGTACGGGCACAAATCTAGTACCTATATGTATATATAAATTGGTATGTCTTTTTGGATTGTGTATGGACGTTTTAGATGGTCCTGATATGTAATTTACGAAAATGTACACATAATAAGTGAAAAAAAATAAGGTGATCATCCTTAATATATAAAAACTCTTCCTATATTATTACTTATAAATAAAAAACCATTTGAAGTTAAAATGAGACAAAAACCCCAATTCCTTTTGTAATGTTTAAATTTAGTTTTTATTAGTTTTTAAAACACCACTTCTACCCTTTGTTTTTAACCATCAAGTTCTTTTTTTTTTTTTTTTTTTTTTTTTTTTTTTTTTTTTTTTTTTTTTTTATCTTCTTTCTTCCTCCTCCTTCCCACCACCATCACCACCACCAACAACAATATCTCCGCCGCCACCAAACTAGTAAGAAAAGATAGATCATCATCAACATCACCCACGTCTCCTCCACCAACACCTCATTCTCTTTCTATTTTACTTTTATGTTCACCAACAGTAGCTCTGCCACCCATATCTACCACTAACAGCACCTGCGTCTCCTCACCAACACCACCAACACCTCCTTCTCTTTTTATGTCCATATTTTACATCAACAACACCTCCTCCTCCTTATCTTTTCTCCCCCATCACACATGTTCAGATCCGCCACCAACAACACCTCCTCCTCCTCATTCTATCCTCTACAAACATCACCAACACCTCCAGATCATCATCAAAAAATAATGATACATCACCGTTGTCGAAATTAAGGTTTTGTGTTGGTGAAATGTCAGAAAAATGATGAAACTAAATTTGGTTTCATCAAATTTTACAAAAACTGAACAACGCTGAAACCAATTTTTGTGTTAGTGAAATTTAAAAAAAATGATGAAACCAAATTTGGTTTCATCAAATTTTACAAAAACTAAAACAACACTGAAACCAATTTTTTTGTTGGTGAAATGTCAGAAAAAGATGAAATCAAATTTGGTTTCATCAAATTTTACAAAAACTGAACAACGTTGAAACCAATTTTTGTATTGGTAAAATGTCATAAAAAGATGAAATCAAATTTGGTTTCATCAAATTTTACACAAACTGAACAACGTTGAAACCAATTTTTGTGTTGGTGAAATGTCAGAACAATGATGAAACCAAATCTGGTTTCATCAAATTTTACAACTAAACAATGTTGAAACCAATTTTTGTGTTGGTGAAAACAATAAGTTTTGTTGAAACCAAATTTGGTTTTGTCTAATTTTTGTTCACTTTTTATCTTGAAACTAAAGTTTAATGGTGAAACAATATGTTTATGTTGAAATCAAATTTGGTTTCAACTAAATTTTTCCTAGTTTATTCAATTTGGTGCATTTGGTTTCTTGGTTGAGGTTGTGTTGGTGAAATGCAAATTTTATGTTGAAACCAAATTTGGGTTTATCATTTTTCTGCCTAATTTTTATCGTTGAAACCAATGTTGCTGGTGATATTGGTGGTGGTGTTGCTGGTTGGTGGTAGTGATGGTTGGTGATGGTGAGTGGTGCTGGGTATTGGTGGTGGTTGGTAGCGGTGCTGGTTGGAGGTGCTTGTTGGTGGTGGTGCTGGTGGTAGTTGGTGTTGGTTTTGGTTGCTAATGGTGGTTGTTGGTGGTGCTGCTAGTTGGTGGTTGTTGGTTGTGTTGTTGCTGTTGGTGGTGACGTTGGCTGGTGGTGTTGCTAGTTGGTGGCGTGTTGTTGCTGGTGGTGGTGGCGCTGACTGGTGGTCGGGTGGAGCTGCTGATTGGTGGTGGTGAAACCAGAAAGAAAGAGTAAAAGAGAGAGAAAACGTTTTTCTTTTTAAATCTAGATTTGGGATTTGGTTTTCACCTGGAATATGATGTATTTATTAGGTTTATTCGACATAATATAACTCATAAGGGTATTTTATACAGATTAAATCAAATAAAATTTTTGTGGATAATTTGTTTTGTTGGAGTTTTTGATATAGATGATTATAGTCTTGGTGTTATAACCCACATATTAATATGTAAAACTGAAAACAAAGTGCCAAACAGATGTCTATTGAGATCTTTATTTGTAAGTAATAGAAGGTCGAGATTGAATGTGAAAATTCATCAAGTTCATGTGTGGTGTAGAACACTCCCCCGTGCAAGATAGCAGGAAAGTCAGGACTCTAAAAAAAGAGCATCTTGTATAAAAAGCTTTGCGACTCTCATTTGTCCATCTCTCATATCTCTATCTCTCTATTTGTGTTTCAGTTCAGACTCAGTCATGGCGGCGGCAGCTTCTTTCTCTCCATCTGTAGCAGCTCCATCAAAAACCCTAAAACCAGTTCAGTCTTCTTATTTTTTGGGTTTTAAATTAGGGTTTCTGTCTTCATCTTCTAAAACCCTGAAACCACTTCTTATTCGTGTTTCTAACAACAATGTCTCATCATCCGCCGTTGGATCATCTGTTGCATCTCGTATGAGTGTTTCAGCTCCTATTAAACCATTGACTACTCTTGATTTTGAAACCTCTGTGTTTGACAAGGAGAAGGTCATTCTTGCTGGAAATGACGAGGTAAATCTCTCTCTTTGTATTTGTGTATTGTATTACATCCTAGATTTGATTTTGATTGCTGATTGTGATTAATTTTGTTGTTGTCGTGGTTGCAGTATATTGTTAGAGGAGGAAGGGATTTATTCCATTTGTTGCCTGAAGCATTCAAAGGAATTAAGCAGATTGGTGTTATTGGTTGGGGTTCTCAGGTGATTCGTTATGTAACTCTTTTTTAAAAAATTATAATGTCGTCGTGCAAGTCTCATTCGTTAACGAAGTTTGTGTGTTTGACTTTTCCTTTCCTTTGGTCTGTTATATTCTTATGATGAGCATCAACTTTATGAAATTTTGCATTACTGTAGTTACTAATTCAAGATTCAATGTTTTGAAATAATTGTGCATTGTGTTTACAAGTTACGTGTAATGGTTTATTAGCATTTTTAACTGGTTATGTCTTTATTTTCATGTCATAGGGCCCTGCTCAAGCTCAGAACTTGAGAGACTCACTTGTAGAAGCCAAGTCTGACATTGTAGTCAAGGTAAAGTGTGCACCAATATTTCTTATGTTTGTTTTGTTCCTGCATAATATTTATTTATCTAAGCTTAGTTATGTTGTGATTTCATGGTTTTGCACAGATTGGTTTGAGGAAGGGATCTGCTTCTTTTGCTGAAGCACGTTCTGTTGGTTTCACCGAGGAGACTGGAACTTTGGGTGATATATATGAAACTGTTGCTGGGAGTGATCTTGTGTTGTTATTGATTTCTGATGCTGCACAGGTAATTTAGAATGCGGGGATGGTGTTAGAACCTTTTGTTGTATATTTATTGGGCCAAGATAATCATGATTTAAACTGTATTACTTTTTGCTGTGCTTGATAAAACAAATATGTAATGATCGATCTCACAGCTCTTTTATTGATAACATAGGTGAAGGTTATGTGCCAATGTAGCACATTTTGTTTTCTTCACATTATATTTGTTTTATTTTATGTTAATCTGCCAGTTCCTTATCTTGTTTTCTTCCCAGTTTCCAGTTTTCTGAAATTGCTTGACAATGTTGCAGGCAGATAATTACGAGAAGATATTCTCCCACATGAAGCCTAACAGCATTCTTGGACTCTCCCATGGATTTCTTCTCGGACATTTGCAGTCCCAGGGGGTTGATTTTCCCAAAAATATGAGTGTGATTGCTGTGTGCCCCAAGGGAATGGGTCCATCAGTTAGAAGACTCTATGTCCAAGGAAAGGAGATAAATGGTGCTGGAATTAATGCTAGTTTTGCTGTCCACCAGGTCTACCTACTGTTACCTTATTCTCTTTCTACTTCGAGCCTTTTACCCTACCAGTTTTTTGTCACATGTTTTTAACAGAGTGTTTGATTGTCTTTTAATTTTTTTAATTTTCATTTCTTAAATCAGTTTAAATTTAAATGTTGGCAGGATGTTGATGGTAGAGCAACAGATGTTGCCTTAGGATGGTCGGTTGCTCTTGGCTCTCCTTTTACGTTTGCCACTACTCTTGAGTCAGAATACAAGAGTGACATTTTTGGAGAAAGGGGTCGATTTTTTTTCTTCATTTTTTGTTTTGTTTTGTTTTTGTTTTTGTTAGCCTTCTTTGTTAATTTTCTGCTCTCTTGGGTTTGGCAGGTATTTTACTTGGAGCTGTTCATGGAATTGTGGAATCCTTGTTTAGAAGGTACACTGATAATGGAATGGCCGAAGACCTTGCTTACAAGAACACGGTTGAGTGCATCACTGGAATTGTTTCAAGGACCATATCCACTGAGGTTGCAACTTCTGCGATTGGCTTACTCTTTTGTTTCTTTCTCTTTTAAGGAGCTTTACTCAGTGGTTGCTTGTTTTTTTTGGTATTTCCAACAGGGTATGTTGTCTGTGTACAACTCTCTTTCAGAGCAAGGAAAAAAGGATTTCCATACAGCATACAGTGCCTCCTATTATCCCTGTATGGACATCTTGTACGAGTGCTATGAGGATGTAGCGAGTGGGAATGAGATCAAAAGTGTTGTCTTGGCTGGGCGCCGATTTTATGTATGTGTATTCCTTGACTCGTTTCTGTTATTTTTAAATTGCATCATGAGCAAATCACTTATGGTTTTTGTTCAATAAGATTCGCTTTAGGTAATTTTGACTCCTTTCCTTTTGAACAGGAAAAAGAAGGCCTACCAGCTTTTCCAATGGGAAAGATTGATCAAACCAAAATGTGGTTGGTTGGTGAAAAAGTCCGAGCAACTCGACCAGAAGGTGACTTAGGTCCACTTTATCCTTTCACCGCAGGAGTTTTTGTGGCTTTAATGATGGCTCAGGTGAAAAGCTCATCTCATAGTGATAGATTAATCAGAATAATAAGCAAACATTAATGACTTTTTTCCCTGCTTATCATGTTCTGATACGTTTTTGTTTGATGCCAAATATCCAGATTGAGGTATTGAGAAAGAAGGGGCATTCTTACTCTGAAATCATTAATGAAAGTGTGATTGAGGCAGTGGATTCTTTGAATCCCTTCATGCATGCCCGTGGAGTTTCATTCATGGTTGATAACTGTTCCACAACAGCTCGATTGGGATCAAGGAAGTGGGCCCCACGATTTGATTACATTCTCACCCAACAGGCTTTGGTAGCAGTCGACAATAACAGTCCCATTAACCAGGATCTTATTAGCAACTTCTTGTCTGACCCTGTCCATGGGGCAATCGAAGTCTGTGCCAGATTGAGACCAACTGTTGACATCTCTGTGCCCGTTGATGCAGATTTTGTCAGGGTTGAGCTTCGTCAGTCGAGCAATTAGACTTTGAAGGAGTTAAATCAAACATCACCACCATCCTGTACATGTGTTAATCTGCCTTTCAAGAAGACTGGAAAGGCTTCAATGTTTTAGTTGTCCATTCAGAGTGGTGAGGTATATTTTAGTGAGGTTTGTTGTTGAGAGTTGCAGACGTTAGTTCCGTCTCTTTGCTTGTTTTCCGGTGAACGTTTCTTTCCTTTTTGCTAGTGGTATAGTATCTAAATAACACTGTAGTTCTGTTTATTAGTGGACAACTACTTGGTCATGTTTGTGCTCCCTTACTCCCAGTTATTCTGAAAGCTCATCTTTATACATCAAGGGGATCTTGGTGTTGGTTTCTCGCAAGTTGCAAATCGGTCTCTGGCAAGCATTGCTACCAAGTAGGTGTGGGATGTTATTATGCATGTTGCTATCAACATATTCCTGTATTCACGAGGTAGATAAGTGAGTAGTATATGTTTTAGCAAGCTTTTTCTTTTCTTTTCATCTTTTTACCTAAAAGCAATCTCTCACAGGAGAGATTAAAAAGAAAAGAGAGGAGGGGATGCTATATTAATAAATACCTCGCCCTTCATGGTCCATTGGAAGCTTGCGATTTCAGTTTAGTAACTCGTATGAGGCTGCTGACCCTAACCATTGGTTCGTACTTCGTAGGAAGGTTTTTGCTTACCCCGAACCATTTATTGGTGAAGGATTTACAGAATGGCGGTTCTTACATTTTGAGTCTGTTCCACTGAATGCTGTTCAGTACTACTGGAGATGGTTTTACAGAGAATAAATTGCCTGACTATTGGTTGGTGGGAAGGTTTTTGCTTCCGCCGAACAATGTTTCAACCAGTAACATGCGTTTGAGATCTTTGCCATGCCCTGTGCATCATATACTAAACAAACGGTTCAGGTGAGCTGATGGATCAGTTTTCTTTCAAAGTAATTCTTGATGAGAAATTTGCATCATGGGTCAACAGCTATGGTGCACGGACATGTCTAGAAAGATGACGTAACCGTATCAGACATACGACCGGACACGACACTTGCCCGACATACGATGGATATGCCACTTTATGTATCCCGTAAAAATCGATATTGGACACTTTACGGACACTTTCGGACACACCATAAATGATTTATTTTGGTTTCGAAAATCAAAATAAACTACATGTGACGTCCTTTTGATCAAATCCAAACATTATTTATAAAAGACTTGATCATTATTTCATTATTATTAGTTTTACTTAATTAGTAATCAAGTATTTTAAAAATAAGAATGCTCATTTTGTTGAATAGATTGTTATAAAATCTCACTTTAATAGTGTGTAATACATATAAATGCTTCAAATAAAGTGTAATACATATAACATGTTCCCATACCCTTTTTTTTTTTTTTTTTTTTTTTGAGATTTAACATGTTCCTATAACTATATTGTGTCATAACTGTATCCCATATATGTATTCATACAACATAAGTCAACAGTAGATACCATATGAGTTTGAATGATCATATTTCTAGGTGACCTCTGAAAAAAAAGTATTATCCATTACACATTATAGAAACACAAAAGAAAAATACTGAATCAATTTTTGATCTTGCCGTAGTAATGTATTTCCCATTACCATTCAATTAGATATTGCCATAGTGCTACTTAGTTACTCTAGGTAGTGATCACGTCCCAATCTTATTAGTGAGTTCTATAGATTGGAATCCTACTAGGAAACTATATAGGTTCAGTAAATGCTGATTTCTTAATAATTTTTGCAAGGATATTATCAGTGCTAGTTGGAATTCAGGTGGACATGAGTCTCATACTTTTAGATTAAGTAAATCCCTGAGGAGTGCTAAGTTGGCTTTAGGAGACTGGGATAGAAATACTTTTGGCAATATTCAGACTCCCTTTGACTCTACAAGAATATGTGGAGCTCAGCATGTCTGGAAGCACGGGAGAACACGCATTTGGTGATATTATTACCAGTATTCGATCAAATAAACTTTGTGGATCAATTAGCTCTTAATCAAAATAGTTTTAGAGAATCTAATTTGAATGCTTTTATTCAGTTAGAAAACAATCTTAAATATTGGTATGAGGTTCAACAGGACTTCTACATGCAAAGAGCTATGAAAAATGTACTAGTGTTTGATGATAAGAATACAAAATATTTTTATGACAAGGTTAAGTTTAGGAAAAGGAGAACTCAGATTGATTCTTTATACCAAAGTAGAATGGGAGTTTGGCTCACATATAAGGGTAGGATTGCTAGTGAACTTAAGAACCATTTTTCTAAAATCTGCAGAACTACCAATCCAAAAAATCCTGAAGCATTTTTACAGAATATCTCTCCTTGTATTACTGATGAAGAAAATGCCATTCTTGTTCAGTCTTCTACTGTTGGGATATGGTTTGTAATGATTTGGTAAAGATGGTGAAAGCTTTTTTCCATTTCAGACACTTACTTAAGCAGATGAATCATAACTTTATGAACCCCATTATTAAGTCTATTTGTCCTAAGACTATTGTTGAATTCAGACCACTTACTATTAGTAATGTGTCTTATAAAGTTATATCCAACCTCTTAGCAAGTAGGCTTAAAAAGGCTATGGACAAATTTATTGGTCCATTTCAAGTTGCTTTTTTATCCTTTAGACAAATTACAAATAACACAGTCTTAGCTCATGAAATAGTTGATACTATGAAGAAAAACAGAGCTAAGAAGGGTCTTATTACAATTAAACTTGACATATCAAAGTCTTTTGATAGGATTGAATGTCTTTTCTAATAGCAATCCTTAGGCAATTAAAGTTCCATGAGTATTTGTGTAATATGATTCATGATTATGATTCAACTGTCTTTGTCTATATCCTTCTCAGTGAATCTCCACGTGATGTTTTCCATCCCATAAGGGTCTTAAATATGGAGATACCTTGTCACCCTATATCTTTATTATTTGTATGGAGTCATTTACTAGGTTATTAATTCATAATAAGAATATTTTTTGATCTAAGTCATAAAAACTTTATTGAAAAAACTTTAAGAACTATAAGAAAGATGAAAAGAGCCTTAAAAGGCTCTATAAACAACTACATGAAATGAGAAATAGCTAATGCTATGACCCTCTAAACAATTGAAGGAATCATGCTACCAATTTTTATTTTTTTTTATAACCGAATAACATATTTGGACATAGCGTCAGCATAAAAATTAATTTCACGATAAACATACTTGAAATTGATAGCTGAATAATTAGCCTGCAACCTCTTCCATCTGCCAAGGACTCTCTAAAGAATGTTCCCACTTCTAAAAGCAAGGACCGCACTCTTAGAATCCAAAACAACTAAATTTTTTCCACCACCTAACATCCCATGCTTGGGCCTATTCCAAGCCCATTATAATTGCTTCAATCTCTGCCGTGGAATTTGTTCCCACTCCAAGCCCAACTGCAAGCATAACAACAAATATATTCATCAGGCGGCTTCCATATACAATCAACTGGATTTGTGTACCTTATCTTTCTGTGTCGCCCCTTGAACAGACTGAGAATGACAAGGTCTTCACATCTATTGGACATATAACTCCCCAGCCTTCTCGAGTAGCTCGACACCATCAGGTGTATTCTATTCTTTAAAGTAAAGAAGTCTACCATGTCACCATTGAAATAAACAGGATTTCTCATCTTCCACAGATCAACCCTCGTAGATAAAATAGCTAATAGCCACAAATCCTTCATCATTGCACTTCTGTGTCTCATAGCTTGGTAGCAAGTTTTAAAACCACTCACAGGCTTTCCCTAAAAGATACCATCCATCTATTCCTAAAAATATTTAGCTACAAAACAATCCCATAGTATATGTTCTAGGTTCTCCACTTATTCCTTGCATAAATAACAACGAGAAGCCACTGGGATTGCCATGTCTATCAACTTATCTTGCATAAAACAACATTGAGGATGTAAAAGCTTCCACTTCAGAGCTGCTGGAGTAGACTGAACCTTTCGCTGCCACAAAAGTCCAGCTCCAACGAAGCTAGCTGATTTTTTTATCACTTCAACAATAAACTTAACTGTAAACCTTCCCAGTTTATCCGCACTAGTGGAGAATGGACTTTTTAGAACGGATTAGGTTATTCGTGAAAGAACTGACTTGGCTCGCATCTTTGGTAGCGTCACAGAGTCCGTCATTTTCTAGGCAAAAGCATGGACAAATTAAAGCTTCAATAGAATCAGAGCTTTTCTGATGTAAATTACACACACTTTCTAAAAGAACGGTCAGAGCAAACGCTTTCTACGGGAAGAAAATTTATAAGAGAAATTCCTCCCGGACCTCCCCTAAAAAATCCTAAAGTACTCCGACACTCTCTTTTCATTTTCGAGCAGATAAACTCATCTCTCAGCTCCCTCCCACCCACTCTTTTATTTTCGGTTCTATACCCTAACTACAGATAAACTGGAACAGATAAACTCATCTCTCAAACAACAAATTCTCTCGGATAAAAGTTCTCTCATCCTAATCTTCGCCTCTTCCTCCACCTCATTAGAAAACTAGGGTTTAATTTTTCTTCTCTGTAAAAAAGAAAAAAGAAACCTAGGGTTTCACTATCAATACTTTGTTTCTATTCTTTGCTGCAAATTTCGAGTATCGACTTCAACAGGTGTAGAATATAACAAATCTCAAGTTATGATGATGGTTTTATTTCTGATCCCAGGTTGTTTCTGATTTTGACTTTCTATTTATTGTTTTAGGAATTTCAAAGATTGCGTATAAAGTTTAGAAATCAATCAGAGGCTTATGGATACGGAGAAATTATATCAATCCATGAAGGTCATTTGAAAACTTCTACATGGTAATTGAACCTCTTTCTTTTCAAAGATTGCGTATGAAGTTTAGAATTTTCATTTTACCCTTCTCCTTTTCTTCTGCTCTTTTCTAAATCTAGATCTCTAAACCAACCCAGTTTTTCAGAAATCAAAAGTTATTTATTCTAAATCCCATCTCGTAATTCAATAACCCATCTTTCAGAAATCAAAATCAATTTTTGAATAACCTAAATTTTGTTTGAAACCCTAGAAATTTGATTTTCTCCTAAATAATATCTAGCAAACTAATCTCTTCATGCTCTACACAATAGATTACAATCAAATTCTAGAAGTTGAGTTGCCGATCAATTTTTTTTTCTTCTAGAAGTTGAGTTTATGAAATTTTTGATCTCTGTATTTTTTGTTTTGTTTTGGGTGATTCAGTTAATGGAATTGACAGTAAATGCAACTACGAAGTCTAGGGTTCTGAGTTTTCGAGTTGTTTTTTTAGTTGTTGAATTTCTTAGGTTTTTTCGATTGTTTGTTTGATAAATTGTATGTGGGTTTAGCCCTTTAGGTTAGTTATGAAATGGGGTTTGATATGAATCTTGATGGTTCTTTTTGTTGTTGGTGTTGTGATGTTTGCAGTGACAGTTGAACTTCCTTCCAATAATAGGTCTGAGAGTTTCTTGTACAATTCTGGCACCAAGGAAATTAGTACCCAGAGGTGAGCAAATTTCTATTGATACTTTAATTTGCTAGAGATGGTAAAAAGAAGACAGTATAAACTGTCCGTTGATAAAGCCGTGCACCAAATGATGATTGATGTTGGTGCTTATCCTTCACCTCTTGGTTATGGGGGATTCCGAAAAGTGTATGCACTTCAGTAAATGGTGCATGTGCCATGGAATACCTGATTCTCGTCAGCTACAGGTTTATTAGTCTTTGTTTGATTTCTTCTTTTTCTGTTTGTGCTTTTGAGTGCATGTGATATGGAATACCTGGGTTTTTTATTTTACTCTTATCGGGATTGGGATTGAAATCAAGAGTGGTAGAATATTGATAGTTGCTAAAGTAGTGTTTCTTTGTTTGTTTCTATCTCTCTGGCTATTTCTAATCCTTTTTGCTTAATTGTTGTTGTAGGTTTTTTTAAGAAAGTATGGAATCAAACCGTCAAGGTGGAATTCAACAACTCCTAGTTGCAGAACAAGAAGCTCAGCACATTGTCAATGAGGCTAGAAATTGTAAGTAACTCTTGCCTTTGATCAATTTGTATATACAAATGTTTAACTGATTATATTTATGGTAAAGTGTTAGGCATTCTTTTTGCTTATTGTGTTTTGTTTCTCACTCGTAGTTCGATTAATGAACAGTTGAGAAAATGGAATGAGAGATGGATGATCTTAGACCCTTTGAATTATGTTTTGTTTTTGCTTATTATGTTTTGTTTCTGACTCTTTGAATTATGATATCTCGTGGGGAGACTTTTCCTTTGGTGAACAAAAGGTCAGGGTACTAAACGTGCTGATGATTGCTATTTCTCCTTTTGTCTTACTTAATGCCTTCTCCATTATGAATTTTCTCCTTCTGGTATTTAGTTTTTGTTATGGGTTTCAGGTTCATCTGCAACCGTGTATCATGGCCTATGGCGTGGCTTGGTATGATTACTATTTCTTCTGAAAACCCTTAAACTGTTGATCATAGTCTGCATCTTACAAATGAGCTTAAATTTAGCATGTATATGTCTCACAATATCGCCATTTGTGACCGTTGTGGTTTCATTATGTTATCTTTCATCAATTTTAAATCATTTTTATTCATCTTGAGACTTGATTAGGTTGAAGGGGATTAGACCTGGAAAAACCTTACCTTAAAACTTTCTGTTTCCATCATAGTGTACCTTGTTGCTGTTTATACCAGTAAATAGTAATGTCGACCAAATTTTTACCCCTGCCCTGTTCGGGTGGATCATGACTTATCTTGTTTGTTTTCCTATTATAGGAAGCTGTTATATAGGAGTCGGCTTTAGTGTTTTTCATTCTTACCACTAGACCCTGACGGGCACTACTAAGAAGGTTTTGAGATATTCATTTTTGTGTTGTTAACATGCAATCAGTTTTACTTTATTTAAAGGATGTTGGGATAAAGGTACTCCTCAAATTTGAGAACTGGGATGACTTATTAAGTTGCTTCAGATAAGAAGTAGGTTTCATTTCAAGCTAAGTTATACTATCTTGTACCAAATTTGTCATAATGCTAGTTCATTTATCACTCTCTGTCCACAGCTATATTATGTAAAGCTACATGGCCGTTTTTACTACACCCATTGCACTCTAATTCTTAAACCATGTCGATGTCATGGAAGAATAACTCATGGACTATATTCATTTCATGGATTAGTGCTATCTACTTCTGAGAAGTTTGCCGTTATTCTTGTTTAATTTATTTCTCTAAATTAATTATCTTTGGGTTGCAGTGGAAGTCTGTTTCAGTTACTTCAGCATAACTTTGTTGCATTGGATTGGAGGCAGCGTGTCAACATGGATTTAGATGTTGCGAGTACTCTTTTTGGCCATAACTTTTATAAGAAGTTTACTGTTCGTATGAATTAAATTGATAGAAAGTTGGTTATGCAATTTATTGGCATGTTTCAACTCTTCTGTAGGCACGAGGTATGAATTATCTTCATCATTGGAACCCACCAATAGTTCATCGTGATTTGAAGTCATTGAATCTGTTGGTTGACAAGAACTGGACTGTGAAGGTGAGCAGCTTTTTCTCCCCTTTCTTACATTTTTTCAAAATGCACGTAATTAAATTGCGAAAGAAATGTTTGTAGTTCATAAGTTTATTTGCTCCACTACTAGAATTGGAAGCTGAAGCTAATAGATGATGCCCGAGTGTTTCTTTTTTTATTTTCTTTGAGGGATTTTGTTTTTGAGTGAGAAGTAAATCATGAATTAGGTTTATTTGTTAAAGTGTCTTTTGGAAACTGATCGTGGATGAAAATAAAACTGAATTAGGACGTGTAACGATCCGGACGTTTTCTTTTCAATGTCATACTCATATGAGTTAAGATCACTTGTATAAACTCGAGTGTCTATACAGTTGCATCTCATTTTACATTTATTTCTCTTCTTGTTCTACCCTCAGAGCAACCCAGCTGGTACTTAAATCCCATAAAGAAGCAGTGAATTCCTTAAGCGTGAATGGTTCTGCACAATTGGGAACAGTTGCAACAGTAGTTGCTGCTGCAATCTCGACAGCACTGGAGTCTTCTAAAGAAATTGAAACAACAATGAGAATATCTATGAGGGATGCTCTAGGAAACATGACGGCAAGTAGACCAGCTGAAGCTCGAATGGATGATATGGCAATCATGACGGTATGTAGTTGCAGCCAGCTTACGTACATTACGTCCTCTCTTTTGACCATGTATATGTTGTTGATCAGACTTCTGTTTCAGCCAGATTTTTATAGTGTTATGTAAAAAAAATATTTCAGATTTGAAACTTGAGCGATTGACGATTGTAGTTGTAAAATGAATCAAGTTAATATAATGTCCTTCAATTTCAATTTCAGTTTTATTTTTAACATTAAATTTTAGATTCAGCTGAATCGCTTTACATTTGTCTATAAAATAAAATCAAAATATAGGTCAGACTCTAACCGGCTTTTGTAGAACGGATAAAGTCTGTTCTTCGTTTAAAAAGTTAGGCCCAGATAGAATCCGACCTTTATGGAATAGAACGATAAAACTAGAACTGACTATGGGCTGATATAATCCGTTCTTTCACGCATTTTTAGAACCTGTTCTGTCGGTGTTTTTTTGTCCATTCTCCGCTAGTGCCGGTTTCCATATTCTTACATCTTCCTGTATTAGGGTGAAAACAAATGTACTGTAAAATGGTACTTTTAGGTAGGTTCGAGAGATCAAGCTCGAACAGGACGAGTCTAAACCAAGAAATGGCCGTTCACGTCATGATTCAATCATAAATGTGGAGAAGATTGGGTAGGTCTTAGGAGAGGGAAGCAAAGAAGGTTGAGAAATCTCAGAGTGATGAGTAATTGCAGTGTGTAGTTTAGAATGAATCGCTAATTCTGTCTATCTCGTCTTTTATAGTTCTGAGGAGACACATTGGTTTCTAGTAAGTGGTGGAAGTTACAGAAGAAGTGGAGGAGTAACGATTGTGGAGATTGTAGTGGAGTCATGTCCGAAAAGTAAGGAAGACTTGTATTACCGCTACTCCTCGTGCTCTCAACTGTCTTATAACTGTCCACTGCTTATTGCCTTCTTGTTCGTGGATGTGTTTCCACAATGCATGATTACCGTAGACCGCCAGACTAATACCCCAATGAGAATCCCCCCATGTGTTTTATTTGATATCTCGTAGAATGATAATGGAATTATCAACCACTACTGTTTTGATTAGGTGAAGTCAAGTCAAATGACTTTAAAAGTCAGTGAGGAAAGTTGCGCAACTCACTGGATTGGTAATTAGACTGATCAGTGTCGAGTCTGGTAAGTTTATATACTAACTTAGGAGTAGCATGGTTGTTTTAATATCCAGGAGTCAGTTTAGAAGTGACAAGGCATAATTATGGAAGTGTTTGAAGCCAAAATTACAAAGAGCTTCCTAAGCAAGAAGGCTTATTAAATAACCATATAAAGCTAGCGTTGGCATTAGGCCAGTACTGAAAAGAATGACACATTTTAAAGGGAAATAACTAGCAGAGCTAGGGTTGGCTTTTTAGTGCAAAGTAATACGTCGCTAAGAGAAGTAGCTAGCAAGGCTACCGCTTGCCCCTTAACACAAAAATACTAATGTGTTAGTTCCGGCGCAAAAGCTAATGTGCTAGCGTTTTGGGAGCAAGGCCAATGTGCTAGGTTTTAGCAAGGAAGCTATCTTTTTATCCGCAAAGGCTAAGACGCTACTAGCCAAGGAGGCTAGCGCTTTTAGTGCAAAAGGCTAGGGCGCTGCTGATCCAGTAAAGCTAGCGCCTTTGCACTAAGGCTAGGACGCTGCTAAGCCAAGGAAGATAGTGCTCTTGCGTTGTTGGCTAGGATGCTACTAGCCAAGGAAGTTAGCGTTCCTGCGCTATGATTAGGATGCTGCCAAGCCAAGGAAGATAGTGTTCTACTCTGTTAGTCGAGGAAGTTTGCGCCAAGGTCAAGGAAGCTAGCGCCTCTAGTCAAGGAAGATAGTGTATCTAGTCAAGGAAGCCAACGTCCAAAGCGTTGTTGACCTAGGAAGTTAGCGCTAATGGGCCAATGGTCCAGGAAGCTAGCGCTTCTAGCGCTGCTGAGCTAGGAAGTTGGCGCCAAAGCGCTGCTTAGTCAAGGAAGCTAGCGCCAATACGCTATTGAGATAGGAAGCTAGCGCTTCTAGCATGAATGCGCTAATGCGTCCCTGGGACGCTGCTCTAGTAGGGCTAATGCTAGCCTGGTGCTAGCAAAGGAGAAGGCTAGGCTAGCCTAGCTCAGAGGCACAATGCATCTTTAGAGTCATTGCTCTTTGTTTGTGGCGCGTCCAAGAGGAATGACGCATAATTCGTGGCTTGTTTTTGAGCAAAATGCTAAAGTGACATATTATAATGCTCATGAAAACAATTTATGATGTGTTCTTTGCGAACAAAGCATTAAGCTAAAATGTATCTTTGGGGATTAAGCATTAGCTATTCCCAGATTTGATGGATGTTTTTTGAACATCGATGCGCATTCGAGGCAAGTTCAAGGAGTTCATCTGTGGAACTTATACGACTTGAGACTAGTTTGATATGACATAAATATTGTGAATATTGAGGAGGCTACAAGGCTAGTTTAGAATAACTGTAGTTGTTTGTAGAAACTGTATTCTTAACTTACAAAATATACAAGTAGAAATACAGTTGTTTTATGTTTTGGTATAAAGCTACGAATACGCGCATAAGTATGTGCATATATTTCCATGTTCCTACTGCTAGGAAGAGGAAAATTTTACAATTCTAGCCCTTGCCAAAAACTCATCATCTACATTAAGTCCTCTGCTTAATGAGGAACAATAATGTTGCACAATAAGTACTAGATGGTGACAATATGCTTCCGGGTACTGGGATAAGTGCCCCTTCACATGAATCTTGGTCGGGACTAGTAGATGCCCACATTCTTATCAGGAAGGCTAGGTTTCCCATAAATAGAGAGAGAGGATGGGACGATGCTGGGCGTTACTTCCCTTTTTTTTAGTTTCCTAATTCAAATAGGACTTTATTCATAATTGACCGCCTATATATATATATATGCCTTTTTTATGCGAACAAGCAAGGACCGACGCTTCCCCGAGCTTGTGCCGCACATTAGAGTCGCTACCTCGAGCGCACGTCTTCTGATTGGTGACGCTTTCCCCAGGTATACTCCAGTTGGCCGAGACACTTCCCCGAGCACACTGAGGTAAGTGTATCCTTTTCTAATCTCTTTGTTTGCTTTCTTATTCGTCCATTGCTTATGCTATTTTCTTGTAACCCTAGTTTTTTCTCATGATGTACCAACCAGAATTGCTTATTTTTTTTTGAAAACCATCAACTTAGGTAAACTAGGGTTTCAAGTCTTGCTTTTCCGGTATAAGAAGTTATGTAGTATAGAGTCCTATTTCTGACGTAGAAGAAAACTTGAATCCATTGCAAATGACTAATGAGCATGATAATGACGCTGGCATATCCTCTAGTCAGAATATAAAAGAAGTTTATGATGTTGTATTTCTTGAAAGCGTACCTCATACTCGTGATAAGTTCTTTGAACATATTTCTGAAGAAGTCATCATACACCCTGACTTTATTGGTAGCTTTATCCCTAACTATGAGAAGAGAGTTATTCTTGTGACTGATCCAAGAATTTGTTTGCAGAGGGGAGATTGTGTAGCTTCTTTTTTTGAGTTCAAGACACACCAAGTTCCTATGAAAAAATAGGCAAGCTGGTGTAAAACAATGTTGAATGACTCTTCAGTGGTTAAGGTTTTGAGAGATGCCCAAATACTTCATGTTGTAAGAATGTCTGAGCATTTGCGGGTTTTCATGGATGCTGAAGGTCTTTTAACTTTTGCTTCGCGTTGGTGTGAACCAACTCATTCTGTTATATGCGCCTGGGGTGATCTAACGATTACTCTAGAAGATGTAGTTAGTTTGTTGCAGCTCCCAATTGGTGGGACTCTTCCTGTTGAAAATTCCGCTGAAGAAAAATGAATGATAACAACTCTAGAAAGTAAGATAGAAGAACTCCAGCAAGGGGTTGTTCGATGTGGTGTACACTATGTGAAGTGGATTGATTATTGGTGGAATAGTAAGACTAGTGATAACAGTTTTGCTATTAGTGATCCTTTGAGCATATCAACATTTCTGACACGATGGTTGTACATAAATATGTTTGAAGACTTCCATGTTGGCAGATTGAAGCTCTCAGTTGTTCCCTTGGCCGTAGCGCTTGCTGATGGTGAATATCTCCCTCTTGGTAAATTATTTCTTGGTTCTTTGTGTTCTCATTTAGACTCGTTGGCTTGCGACATGAAGAATTCTAATGGGTTTATGAAGATAAATTCTTGTGTTCATACTGTATTTATTCAAGCATGTTTATGGGAGCATTTCCCAAAATACACGCCTTTGGCAAAACCTCTACAGATGAAGGGGGATATTGAATATGCAAGGATCCGTCGTTGGCATAAGAAAAATCTTACATCTGTAGATTTAGCTGATTTGATAGATGTCTTGGATGAAGTAAATTTCAGGCCTTGGGATTCCGAGCACGAGCTCATACTTCCACCAACTACTTTTGCTAGAGCGATTGAGATGGTTCCTTGGTCAGGACTGAGGAGAAGGATTAATGCTTTTTCTTCTGGACATAATACATTCATGAATAGTTCCATCCCAGGTTACATCCTTGCTCTTCGTTCAGAAGGTTATTCAGTGTAGGTATACAACATTGTTCGTGCGGCTCGTCAGATGAGTTTTGACCAGGAAGTGCCCCGTGATCACGGTACAACCCCTTCCGTTAAAAAGTTGAAGGAAAGTTTAGATGTTTATCTTGCTGAGGGAATAAGCATCCCTTTCTTATGTCGAGATAGGAGGCCTTGGGTATCAACTATGTACACACGCTTCTGGAATGAAGAGATGAGTCGCTTTAAAGAATTCATCTCAGGACCAAGTAATGATGAGTGGCGCCCCTTCCAAGAAATACAGAGCTTGCAGTTCCAATTTGCAGAGTTCAAATAAAGCTAAGCGGAAACTCATTATTGATGCATCTCAACAGGGAACGGCCTTTTCTTTAATCTCGTAATCTCAAAATATGGCTATCATGATTCTTAGTTTTATTCTTTTCAGCAGACGCGTGTCTTTTGTCCTCGAGTGAATGCTAGCTCTGCTGTTGCTGATAGTGCCCATCCTGTAAGGAAATAGCCACATATTATTCTTCCTGGAAGCAAGGCTCGCCCCTATAATAACGTCTTCTTCTTATTATTCTTGACACTTCTGCGTTCTTGTAAATTAAATATGCTTCATTGCCTTGTTATAGCATGTGAGTGCAAACGTTAGAATTGACTCCATTGATGCTCCTGAGGCTTCGGAAGACACCGCGAGTATAGAGGATGGACATGAATGTGAGAATGAGGAACTTGAAAAGGCATCTTGTACAGAGGAGCTTCATGAAGAATCTGAATCTGCTACTGTTGATGATGAAGTAAACAATGGAGATCAAGCGGTGCTGGGCTCTTCCACTAACTTGGTTCTACCTCAAGTAAGTTTCCTTTTTTTATTTTTATTTTGTAATAGTGATAAACCATGTAAACTCTTCGGACTTCTCATATAAGTATAACTATGCTTGAATTTGCAAAGTATCAATAGATTTTCGTCATTAGAAAATTTCAGAAGTATAATGCTTGGAAAAAACGCCATAGAATCTTCATACGACCTACGTTTTGGATGATTGAACCCTCTATCTTTATTAGAAAAAAATTTACCACGTCGTGAAAGGGAAAAAAATCAAATTCTTGAGCTTGTTTATGGTGTCAAAATGACCCAACAGTAGAATTCAGGAAGTATCCAGAAAAATTCTGACAGTTTTTAAATCTGACACCGCTTGCTGTTTTTGCCATAACTCTTAGCTCGTTTATCCGATTGATGTTCCCTTTTAAAATGTTGTATTAGAAATCCATACAAAACTTTTGACATAAGACTCTTGTCCAGATTCTTCACCAATTGTCTCCAGCTTCATAGTTTCCAGGAGGAAGTGTAATTTTCCTTTGATACGTTTTTGTGAAACATCTTGTAATGGTTCTGAGTCATATAATTCTTAGAATACTATTTTATAATGAATGTATATGTTTTTTATGAGTATGTATAATGAGTTTTATGGTTCATGCTCAATTGTTTTTATGTTTGATATGTTCTAACCTAATATGCACGTATTCTTCTCTATTTTAGGGTGAGAATGACCAAAATCAGAGAGTTGGACCTATGAGTGCAAGAACAAGGGTTACCGTTGATCCCGTCATGAATGACGTCTCCTCCCACACTGAAGATCATACAAGAACCGCTGCTTGCATACTTGTTGAGGATAGTTCTTCAACTGATATCATTATGCAGAACAACAGTGCAGTAGAGAATGTGTCCGTTGAATATCCTAATGCGGGCATTAGTGCTGACTTCCACTCTAATAGGATTCTTCTTGGATATTTACGTGTTGGGGGATTTGCTTTTCCATCCACCTATGCCGAGCTATATACAAAGATATGGAAGAAATTTTACCATTTCTCCATTGATAATTCCAGGAGTTACAGAGATTTAGAACGGGACGTGTCCAGCTTGCTGCCAACCATACATGAAATGATATCTCTTCCTAGGAATGAAATCTATGAACCAGTCTTCAAGAAATGGGAGGAATCCGTGAATGAAGCTGATAGCTCTGGTATTGACGTCATATGGGTTCGTCGCTACTTAGGAGCTATGCATGAGCGTTTTGTTGAAGTAGGTGAGTTTGCTAGCTTGGAGGCACTGACCAAGGCTAGAGAAGAGGTTGAAAGACTTTCTCAGGTATTGGAGCTTGCGACTGGAGTCTTGGAAGAAAGGAAAAAGAGTACTCTGAAGGGACTGAACCAGTATTCAAGGATTTTTTTTTTTAGATTTCTAATTTTATGAAACACATTTATGACTTTTCTTTTGGGATTTTGAGTAGATAAGTTTTCGACAACTTATTCATGAAGAGAGAGACTTTTTTTTTTGAAATGGATAATGATATTTGAATTGATTGATAAACTTGAAAACCTAAGTGTGAATGCAAAAACATTGTAATCATTTTGGAGGAAATACAAATATTGCATGAAAATAAGGAAATATCTGAAATATAATGGTGAAGCATTTAGGCCTTGCAAGCTTTGAGCCACTTGCCGTGAATTACTACTCCTTTTGGCTTATCAGTGTTCATGAGCTTGTAATGACCACCTAGTATAGCCTCAGTAATTGTGTAAGGTTCTTCTTCAATAGTTAGAGGAACCGATGCAAGAAACTGTGCGTTCTTAGTAATTTTTAGGACCGTGTCCCCAATTTGAAAATGTCTAGACTTTAGCATCTCGCCTGAAGAGCCTTCTTTTGGGATGGCTAAGGGTTTCTGATGATGCCTGTTCTCGTCATTAGTAATAATTTTACCCTAATCAATTCATGAGTCTTCCCATTCTCAGTAAAAGTAATTTTAAACCACTTCATAAAGTATTAAAACGGACCAGCTTCCCATTCACATCTTCTGGTCGTGACATAGTTTTTTTCTAGGCAGAGTCCCTGATTTCTGACAGAATAAAGGCTGACTGATTGCAAAGGAATTTCAGAAGCGAGACTTACTTGGTCAAGTTTTAAGTCCAAATTGAATCTCCAAGCTTTGTGAGGAGTCCCCAGCCATATTCCTTATCATTCGCATCGACCATGTCCTCCAAGGGAGTCTTAGCTCGAGTACGAGCATCTACTGTAAAGAGCAGACGTTTTCCAGTCACAACATGATTAAGAGAAGCGAAGATATCCTTGTGTTGTTCTTTCAAGAGGTAGAGAAGATCGCACATGCGTTTCATCAAAGATTGAACTGTTTGATTGGTCGATTTCTCAGATAGAGTGGAATTTCTAACATGAAGGGGATTCTTGTGGACTCCTTCAACTTCCAATCATAATTCTCCCGACTCTATATTTTATTTGAAGATACGCTTCAGATTATTACATTTACTGGTTGGGTGATTAACCTATAAGTGATAATGACAATATTTCAGATTTATCATCTGCTGGGTTGTAGGAATTCCTCGTACAAGTGGTAATTGGATAGTGTCATCTCTTGTCCAAGCTTCGAGTAGTTCAAGCACTTCTTCCATTGGAACTAGAAAATCCGGGAACATTGCATTTGGTTTCACATCTTGATCCTATTACTGCTGTTGCTGTCGTGGAGCTTTGGATGTGTTCTGAGGGGGAGTCAGTGTCACAAACCGAAAAATTTCGCCTCATGGCGTGTTGCGCTGGGCAGGCCAGAACTCCCCGATGCGCGATTTAGAAGATAGAAACCGGACCTTAAAGCTTAACTTCTCGCTGCGTATGCAGGTATATTTGCCTTTCCAAACATGCTCTGCAAGCATGGTACTCGGAACGTAGTTTCCATATCGTTCCAACTCACCCTTGTTCTGCAAAGGGTGCAAGGGCATTAAAGCCAATGGTGAATGCCTTTGGAAAATATCACATAATTACGATCATTGTCCAGGCCTAACTCATGCCTTGGACTAGCACCCAGGCCATTTCAAGCCTAATTTTTCGCTTCATCAATTCAGCTTCGATCATGCGGTGGAGTCTGCACTAGTCTTGCTCTTGCCAAGGGTGAAACATCCAGGCACATGCAATTCTATGCCGTAACGATTGCTAGGAAGTATGAACAATCCATCGAATGAAATTGCAACTACCTCATCAAGTGTGGCAACAATCATCTCTTGACTTAGCATTGCCAAGCCAGATGATACGAGTTACCAGAATGTCGCAATCACCTCTAAATAAATTAGATGATATGAGCGACAAGGTGCTGCACCTTAATGCATTGCATTACGACTGCCTATATACCCAACCCGTACCTTGAAGGGATCAAGCATGCCCGTAATTCAACATAGTGTTAGTTCGAAAGAAACAAGTAACTTAAGCCTATTAAGGCAAAGCCAGCATCAATTCCCACTTCATCGCAAGGCCAAAGGCCAAACAAAGCCTAGGACGTATAGGCCGAAGGAATTTCGCAAGGTATGCACTAGCTTGTGCATAACTATTGCTATTTACAACGCAAATACGCGTTCTCGAGTAAGCAACACGATTGAATGATGCTTTCACATAATTCAAGCTTTATAGGGTCAGCTACAAGCATATTGATGCTTAAGCATCAAGTATGCTCCAACTTATAGGCCACATCGCATTTATATATATATGTGCATCACCGCTCTTGCACAATCAAGCTTCATCGGTTAAGATACAAGCATATTGATGCTTATGCATCAAATATGCTCCGACGTATATGCCATATCGCATATATATGTGCATTACCGCTCATGCACATTCAAACAAAGCTCCCTCCCTATATATGTTTTATTCGCATTTTTACAAAAAATAATAGAAATGAAAGTGACATCCATCAACTGCACTTAGGCAAAAACGCCAACTGGTTGGCGCCTCCTAGGAAAATCTGCTAACTGGTTGGCGCCTCTAGGCAAATCCGCTTTCTTTTTGGCGCCTGTAAGGTAAATCCGCTAGCTGGTTGGCGCCTTTAGGACAATCCGCCATCTGGTTAGCATAGCTAAGGCTATTTTGCTTCCTGGTTAGCATAGCTAAGCATCATCGATTTCCAACCAACACCTTCTCCCTATATATGTTTTATTTGCATTTATACAAGTGGATATAAGGAGGATATGTGACGTTCATCTACTGCACTTTCTAGTGATGTATTTCTCACTATTATGCATTCTCATATACGCACATTGGTTTAGTGATGCATTCTAAATCATGCATCACGGCATAATAGTTCATTAGCACTATGATGCATTCTCGGCTCAAGACAACATTGGCTCAGTGATGCATTCTCAATCATGCATCACGGAATAATAGTGCATTAGCACTATGATGCTCTCACTTATGCAACTTTGGCTCAGTGATGCATTGAATCATGCATCATGGCATAATAGTGCATTAGCACTATGATGCTCTCACTTACACAACATTGGCTCAGTGATGCATTGAATCATGCATCACGGCATAATAGTGCATTAGCACTATGATGCTCTCACTTACGCAACATTGGCTTAGTGATGCATTCTCAATAATGCATCACAGCATAATAGTGCCTTTGCACTATGATGCATCCTCGGGTACTCCACATAGGGTCAGTGATGCATTCTCAATCATGCATCACGCGTAATAGGGCCTTAACACAATAATTCGAGGTCAAGGCATCTACACCCTAATGCATATCTGAGTAAGCTTTATAAGATTAGGATGAAGCTTCATCCCATGCCATGACGCATCCCTAAGTAAGCGTCATGTGAAAATTGCGGGTGTTACAGTCAGTCTCCGGGTTAGCGCTGGTGTCGAGACCAAATTAGAAGGAAAGTGCTTAGTCTACGACTCTGGTTAAGATGGAGCTTTCCTCTTGGATCCCTCACTACTGACATCACCGATTGATGGTTGAAAATTATACTGTTTATTGATTAACCGTCGACTCCCACGGGTGTCTCCATGATTTATTCTCTTGAGGGTCTGGTTCTCTCCAGCAAGGCATGAGTAGTTGTGGGAGATCGCTTTGCGGCTTCGTGCAATTCAGAGAAAGTCTGGAAACGTAAATTTTCTAAAAGAGCATGGTAGACAAGGATCATACCATTAATACAGAGTTCTACTAGTTGATGCTCTGTCATATTCGGATCGTGACAGTTCAACGCTTGAATTCTGAATCTCTTCATTATTCATTGGGATACTCATTATTCCTATAGAAAATTCTTCCCAAATCTGAAAAATAAGTATTTCTTGTAGAAAGCGTTGAGCATATCTTCCCAACCAGTTGGGAGCAATGTTGTTCTACCATGTGTAGGCTCTTCCAGTGAGGGACTTTGAAAATTCTTTAAGACGTAACACATGGTTGTATTCGTGCCCTCCAAGTGATTTTAGGAATCGAGAGACGTGTTCACGAGCGTTCTTCATTTCCATCGTACAACGAGAAAGTTGGAGATGAGTAACCTCCTAGTAGGGGGATCCTCTGAATTTCAGGAGGGTAAGGAGGTTGATGTTAATGGAGCGAAGATGAGTCTCCTTTGCTATGATTTCGTAGGAGTCTGTCCAGATCTTCAGGAGTGATAAATTGGATTGTTGGTACCTATGCGGTGAGCGATCGGTAATAACATGAACTTCACCGTCCCTTTTTGTCCTTGACATCGCAACACCAGTAGTCGCTGTAAGGTTGGTCCTGGTTTGCTCAGTCAGGCGATAACGTTGTTCTAAGGAGAGTTGCTCCGTCAGAGTCTTGAGACAAGTGAGTACCTCCTTCTAAGTGGTAGTAATGTCTACATGTGTTCTGGCAAGAACCTTCTGTCTCTTCATCAAATCAGCGATGTTGAGCGGCGTTTGGGTACTCTCAGTGCCTTCAGCAGTCTTATTTCCGGAGAAGGCATTATAGTAGCATTGGTAGTAACATTAATACGAGGAGGGTCAGTAGTAACATGGGTGTTTTCAGAATCGCCACATCCAGCGCTACCAGAACTGTCAATGGGAGATGTAGCTTCTTCATACCTAAGATCCACCATTTTGAATAACTAAAAATTGGCTTTTGTAATTGAGAGGTTGATCTCCCACTGTGGTTGCCAATTATTTTAAGGTGAAAACAAATATAATGCAAAATGGTACTTTCAGGTAGGTTCGAGAGATCAAGCTCGAATACAACGGGCCTAAACCAAGAAATGGCCGTTCACGTCCTGTTTCCATCACAAATGTGGAGAAAATTGGGTAGGTATTATGGGAGGGAAGAAAAGAAGGTTGAGAAATCTCAATGTGATGAGTAATTGCAGTGTGTAGTTTAGAATGGATTATTTCTGGGATAAATCACTAATTCTATCTATCTCGTCTCTTAGTTCTTTCTGTCTTTTGTAGTTCGAAGGAGACATACTAGTTTCTCGTAAGTGGTGGAAGTTACAGAAGAAGTGGAAGAGTAATTATTGTGAAGATTATAGTGGAGTCATGTCCGAAAGTAAGGAAGACTTGTATGACCACTACTCCTCGTGCTCTCAACTTTCATGTAACAGTCCCACTACTTATTACCTTCTTGTTCTTGGATGTATTGCCACAATGCACGATTGCCGTAGACCGCCAGACCAATACCCCAATGAGAATCCCCCCATGTGTTGTATTTTATATCTCGTAGAATGATAGTGGAATCGTGAACCACTACTGTTTTGATTAGGTCAAGTCAAGTTAAATGACTTGCTAACTTAGAGAGGCAAGTTGCGCAACTCACTGGATTGGTAATTAGACTGATCACTGTCGAGTCTGGTAAATTTATGTACTAAATTAGGAGTAGCATGGTTGTTTTAATATCCAGGAGTCAGTTTAGAAGTGACCAGGCATAATTATGGAACTGTTGGCCTAGGAAGTTAGCGCCAATGCGCCAATGGTCCAGGAAGCTACCGCTTCTAGCGCTGCTGAGCTAGGAAGTTGGTGCCAAAGCGCTACTTAGTCAGGGAAGCTAGAGCCAATGCGCTGTTGAGATAGGAAGCTAGCGCTTCTAGCATGAATACGCTAATGCATCCATGAGACGCTGCTCTAGTTGGGATAATGCTATCCTGGTGCTAGTATAGGAAAAGGCTAGGGCTAGCCTAGATCATAGGCACAATGCGTCTTTGGAGACATTGCTCTTTGTTTGTGGCGCTTCCAAGAGGAATGGCGCATAATTTGTGGTTTGTCTTTGAACAAAATGCTAAAGTTAAATATTTTAATGCTCAAGACAGCAATTTGTGATGTATTCTTTGCGAATAAAGCATTATGCTAAAATGTATCTTTGGGGATTAAGCATTAGTTATTCCCAAATTTGATGGATGTTATTGGAACATCGATGCACATTCGAGGCAAGTTCAAGGAGTACAACTGTGGAATTTATGCGACTTGAGACTAGTTCGATATGGCATAAATATTGTGAATATTGAGGAGCCTACTAGGCCAATTTAGAATACCTGTAGTTGTTTGTTGAAACTATATTCTTAATTCGCTTGCAGAATATATAAGTAGAAATACAATTGTTTTATGTTTTGGTATAAAGTTAGGTTTACGCGCATAAGTATGTGCATATATTTCTAAGTTCCTGCTGCTAGGCAAAGGACAATTTTACAATTCTAGCACTTGTCAATAACTCACCATCTACACTTTCTCACCTATATGTAACGAAATATCCCCATGATCCACCTCACATTTCAATATAATAGCTATCGATAATAGTATCCGAAAAGAACCCAGCACCATTAAAAATATAACTGCTAAGTTTTGTCGGATACTTAGCTCTATCCTTGGCAGGAAAACCTAGTTTGCAAAAAATATTACCACTGCCAAGCCAATTATCAAACCATAATAATATGTTTTATCCATTCCCTACCAGCCAACAAAAATGTTCCTCAAAATCTTCGTTCACCCTACGAATTCCATTTAATATAAACGAAATGTGCTTATAATCAACAACAACTCCATTGTTTTTGAAAAACTTAGCATGCATATATCTAACCCAAATATTTTCTGAAGTGATAATTTCATGACAAGTGCCTTATTAACCACTCTCATACGACACATCCCCAAACCACCTTCAATAGGGACAATACACCTTGTTGAAAGCAACGACCATCTTCTTACTCTTCAAAGATTCCCCTGACTAAAAAAAAATCCGGATTGCTCTTTCACATTCTTTAATAATACGAACTGGCCATTTATAAAGCTGGAAAGTACTGACTAGCTTCCAAGGAGAGCATAACACCTAACCAACCAGCCAACCTTGTTTTGATTTTATTAACCATATCATGAACATGATCAATCCTTACCATTCTCAACATCAGTTTGACACCTAGGTATCAATCAGGGAAGGTAGCAATTTTTATCTTTAAAAACTTAGATATGCACCTCTTTCTGGCATTAGAACAACCCCCGATATATAGTTTACTCTTCTCTTTACTCACCTCTTTCCCTGAGGCTAATTGATAGTGACCGAGAAAATTGTGTAGATGTTTTAAGATATTGATATTACCTTTACAAAAAACTGTGATGTCATCTGCGAAGAACAAATGAGAAGGAACAACACCTTTTCGAGTAACCATTGTCTTCAAATCACCAGACCTGAAAATCTTAGTAATGTTTCTGCTAAGAACATACTCAACAACAAAAAAAAAAGAAGTAATGGCAGACACTAAGTGTAACACCCGCAATTTTCGCATGATGCTTACTCAGGGACGCGTCATGACATGGGTGGAGCTTCATCCTAAGCTTATAAAGCTTACTTAGGAATGCATCGGGGTGTGAATGCATTGGGCTTGAATTGTAGTGCTAAGGAACTATTATGCGTGATGCATACTCGAGAATGCATCACAAATCAAAAATAACCCTAACCCGGGAAAGGCACAAATGTCCTTGACGCATACTCGGGAGCGCATTATAGTGCTAAGGAACTATTATGCCGTGATGCATGATTGAGAACGCATCACTGACCCTATGTTGCGTACCCGAGAGCGCATCATAGTGCTAAGGTACTATTATACTGTGATGAATGCTTGAGAGTGCATCACTTACTCTATGTTGCGTACGAGAGCGCATCATAGTGCTAAGGCACTATTATACCTCGTACGCATCATAGTGCTAAGGCACTATTATACCGTGATGCATGCTTGAGAGTGCACACTACAAGACCTGTTTAAGCGATAGGTCGGTTTAAGTCGCTAAAAACCCCTTTTGAGTCGCTATAAGTGGCACTCGCTCCGTTTGTTGCAAAAGGCCCGCTTTGTAAAGGTCTAGAGCATCTAGAAAATCGCTCTAGTAATCACCCAACTTTTCTAAAGCAAGTACCCTTCTCATTGCTTCAGAGCTAGACCAACCACCAGGGAGCAAGTAAAATCCTTATCGCTTAATAGCTAGACCAACCAATAGAGCAAGTAAAATACCAACCGCTTCAGATCTAAACCAACCATCCTAGAACAAGTAAAATACCTAGTTGATAGATACATGGAACAACTTGGCCTGAAATTGTTTGTTAAGGTTTTAAGCGACCAAATAATTTTGCTCGCTAAAAGCGATTTCTGATTTTGATTGGCATGAAGTTGGTTGCTTAAGTTTTTAAGCTAACAAATTTTTTTACTCTCTAAAAGCGATTTCGGTTTTGATTGGCCTGATGTTGGTTGCTTAAGTTTTTAAGCGACCAAATTTTTGCTTCCTAAAAGCGATTTCTGATTTTGATTGGCCTGATGTTAGTTGCTTAAGTTTTAAAGCTGGCATGAAATTGGTTGCTTAAGTTTTTAAGCTACTAAATTTTTGTGCTTGAGTTTTTTAGCTGGCCTGAAGTTGGTTGCTTAAGTTTTTAAGTTGCCAAATTTTTGTGCTCGCTAAACGAATTACTTCATGTATTCTGTTTTAGATAATCCCAAATTATAATTAAAATCAAAATTAATACAAAACAAATTATGAACCAAATTAAAAACAAAATTAAATTTTATTGTATCACATAATTCAATTTATGTCATTTCTTAACAAAATTACACTCTTTACAGTAATCTCTTGTCCAGCCATGACATAAATTGGCTAAGACAACAACGGAGTTGGTACCAGTGGGTTGTGGGCGCACCATCGGCTGTCATAAGCCATCATTTACAGTACTGCAAATTCCCTTTAGTTGTTAGCATCAACCTCATCATAGAACATACTCAAAAAGAATATGCAAAAAGCACAACATAGTGAGTATGAAACAAGAACAAGAATGCAGAAATCCATGTCCTTCGTTAACAAGAAAAGAAAGTTGTAATTTCGATCAAACAGAACATCAAACCAACAAGCCAAACCATGAACTCTACTTCCAACAGAGTCAACAAGGCTTAGTAAAATTTCAATTTCATAAAACTCTTCTTCCTAGAAGATAAAGAATGTAAGTAATAGTGATTGATAAGATAGAAGCTTCAGAAAAAATCCTTTATAATTGAATTTGTGCAAAAATTATATATACAAAATCAAACAGTAAAATCTAGGGATGAGAATTTTAGAAACAGGATATACTAATAAATGGTCTCAAATGGTATGGACTTACAAAAAATTTTCTGGGCAAGTGTCGCATGTCGAATAACAAGTGTTAAGTGATACGATGCTATCCTAACAATACACAGAGAAAATATTGAGCCTATGATAAGACAAAAATTCCCATTTGGTCTAAACTCAAGAAATGAAAACAGGTTATTAACTTGGTTAAAAACCCAAACCGAAATAGTATAAAAGTGGGAGAAGAAAAATGCAGGGTATCACATTTAACATCAGTTTGGAGGACCCCAATGGAAGGGTTTTTATGCTTCTGCAGTCTCAGTAGTATAAGAAACCCAACACCAACTATACCCATTTCTCAATAGCACATTTCCATTAGGTCTGAAATGCCAGTTCTCAGAGAATGCTCCAACTCCAACAGAAGAACAACCATAACCTAAAAGAAAACAGCTCCATCACAGCCTACATGGAAATTAAGGACAACTGGAAATCATAACAACATGGCATGAAAAAAAAGTATCCTTAATTTGTTGTAGTAATAATGTCAGAGAGAAAAATTGATTCACTTACCGTAAATTTTTTATTTATTACGACTATTCACAAATGAATCTGCTCCAAGATGATCAATTGCTTCCTTCTCCTTATCCAGTGAGGTGATGATCACAGTTACCTTTATTCCGAAAGCCTTTGCAAACTTAACAACAACATGACCAAGACCACCAAGTCCAACCACATCCAAGTGAGTACCAGGCTCACTAAGTCCGAAGTATTTCATTGGGATGTACACTGTAATACCGACACACAATAGAGGTGCACATGCATCAAGTGGCATGTCGTCTGAGATTTTAACCACGTACCGCTCATTAGCAACCATGATATCAGAATAACCTCCGTATGATACAGACCCATCATGATAAACACTATTATAGGTTAATATTCGTTTGGCGTAATAATTCTCAACATATTTTGAGAAAATATCACAGGAGTGACAAGCCCCAACCAAACAACCAACACCCACTCTGTCTCCAACCTTGAATTTTTGATACCTTGTGCCCTACCTCACTCACTATGCCCACGATCTCGTTTCTGCATTACACACACCATCAATGTTCAAATTACAAATTGTAAATAGGGAAGAGATATTTGCAAAATAGATACAAAAGTTGGAAGAGTGTATTACCCTGGAACAACCAGAATCAGAATCGAAAATAAAAACATCTTTGATTGTTTAAAAGAGAGAACAAGTTAAACAAAAACACTCGAAGCAAAATCAAATTCAACAGAACAAGTTCTGTAAATTATAAAAATTGAAACTTTATCGTATCTTACCAAGTATAGTTAGATGAAAATGACTCCAGCAAAAGAAGAAAGGAAACCTTAGGGTTGATGAAGACGAAAAATTATTAGAGAATTACTAACAAACAAACCCCTGTAAGAAATCAGAGTTTATGAAAGAAAAATCTTGCAAAATTAGTAAACCCTAGATCTAAAAGAGATGGGTTGTTACGTGTGTTAGAAACACCTTCAATTACCAACAAAATCTTCAAACACCAAAACCCCTAAATATTAGCGACGAGAAACAAAGGCTAGGGTTATTTTTCATAGAAATTCTAAGCTTTCCGCTGTAACTGTATGTATCAAATGAAAAATTAAGGTTAAAGTTCAGTACCTTTTCTTTAAAGAAGATTATATAGGGTAAATCAAAAAGAAATTAGGGTTCTTGCTGCAACAAAAATTGGGTTCTACAACAGCGAAGTCTGATTATTCAGGAATGAAATTGAACATTTCAAGTTTAGATCCATTGATCAATACCAGATCTACAACTTCTTTCAATACAACTTGAGAAATAGAAAACAATTCTCTTCCATTAATGAGTGATGGAGATCTAGAGAGAAAGAACAATAGCAATACAGTGATTGAAGGGGGCTGCTGTGAGTTAGAGTTAAAGAGATGAACGAAAAAGAGAAATAGAAAGGGAAAATAGGAAGTGGAAAGTAAAGTGAAACGTACGCTTTTTGTATAGATATTTTGAACGGTGGATAAGGTTGGTCATACGGATTGTAAATTTTTTTGGACATTGGAGATTATGTTTGGGACTCTCATATGGATTGAGAAAAGTGTGTGAATAGCATGTGTGTTTCTTTTTATGTTAAAACGAACTCGTGCGTTCGGTTTATTTATCAACCTTCAATATGAAAAAAAAATCCAAAGAATAGTATAAATTATAATGATTGTGGATATTTTTATCGACCTTCAGTTATACATAAATTTTGATTTTGAATATGTAAGAATGAATCATAAAAATAAGAAATGAATTCAATAATTGTTATTGACTTTCCACTAGACAAAGTTTTAAAGTCTGATGATCGTAGATTATAGATTCCGGTGGAGATTCTTAATTTGGATAAGAGGTCATTAAGGATAACATGACGAACATCGCTAGGTTTAGGGTTCCGGGGAAGATTTCGATTTAGACGAAGAGGTCATTAAGGATAATATGATGAACATCCGTAGTTTTTAATTTTGAAATTGTTGAATTGAAGTTTTAGATTCGGAACATAAGAAGTTGACCTTCGACCAGAGCAAATCTTGTAATTCAACGGTGTATTTAGAGATCTGTTACATATATTCCGGGTAATATGAGAGGGGACGAGGTATATTTATCCAAAAACGTTCGACCTCACTTAGTTTCTCATGGATTCCATGTGTTTAATTATATGGTTACCTATTAATACAAACCGAATTTCCATCCACTTCACTTAATTTTGTTTGTTACCCGTCAATTTTACCTATTTCGGTCGCCTCATCAGATTCAATCGGATTTTATCGGTTTTTTCCAGCTTCTCGACAAGGACCTCCAATGGAAATCGATGGAATCAGTTTTTAGAATCAATCTTACATATTTCCATTTGGCCTCATATACTATCCCTCGATATGTATGCCACAAATTTTTTTGTTGCACAAGAAATTTTAGGGTTCACCTAATCAATTTATCGCCTCAATTCAACATGATTGAATTTTCAATTTCCCCACTTTCACTCAAAATAGTTCAATTTTGGTGTATTTTCTTAATCCTACATTTAAATTGAACATAAATTCCTCTACTTTCGTCACAATTCAACTTTGATTTTCCCAATTTCGGTTCTTCGTGGGCCCCTCAAAGCAATAGAGACGATTTACCCAAAATCTAAACATGTTAATACACAAATGATAAAACTAAATGGGATCGAAACAATTTGAGTGAAATTGAGTAATATTGAAAAATAAAGAGAAAAATTGAACGAGACTGACTAATTTGAAGTGAAATTGAGTGATACAAGTGAACACATTAAGCAAAATTTAGTGCATTCAACTAAAATCAAGTTAGATTGAAGGATACTAAATAAGATTAAGCAATACTGAGCGAGGCTGATGAATATTATATGGAATCGGACGAGGTCAATCAATATTGAGTTCGACTCACTAATTAATCTTCAATCTATTTTGAATTCAGTCAATTTTATTCCATTTCACTAGAAATCACTCAATGTTTCATCAATCTCACTTGAGTTCATTCAATTTTCATCAATCTCACTAAAATTCACTCACTAAAATTCACTCAATTTTTTATTGAACTCACTTGAATACACTCAATTTTGATCGATCTTACTCAAATTATATCAATTTACATCAATTTCACTCGATTCATTAAGTTTTATTCAGTCTCAATCGAACCATTCATTTTTTCATCGATTTCACTCGAATTTACTTATTTTTCATCGATCTAACTCATATTCACTTAATATTCTTCGATCTAACTTGAGTTCACTCAATATTCATCGGTTTCACTTGACCTCATTCAAAGTCACTTTTTTTTCATTGATCTCACTAATTAATTTTTGATCTGTTTTGAATTCAATCAATTTTATTCCATCTCACTAGAATTCACTCATTGTTTCATCAATCTCACTTTTACTCAATTTTCATCCATCTCACTAAAACTCAGTCAATTTTGTTATCGAACTCATTTGAATACACTCAATTTTGATCGATCTTACTCAAATTGTATCAATTTTTATCAATTTCACTCGATTTCACTCGGATTCATTGATTTTTATTCAATCTCAATAAAACTCATTCATTTTTTCATCAATCTCATTCGAATTTACTCATTTTTCATCGATCTCACTCATATTCACTTAATATTTTTCGATCTTACTTGAATTCACTCATTTTTCATCGGTTCACTCGATCTTATTCGAAGTCACTCGTTTTTCACCGCTCTCACTTGAATTCGGTCAATTTTTCATCTGTCTCACTTAGATTCATTTTTTTTTCGATCTCACTCCAATCATATAATATTCTTCGACCTGACTCAAATTCATTAAATTTTGGTTTAACGAAAATCTAATCCCCTCCGCATGTTTTTACATCTCGTCCTATCTCTAACAAATTTAACGATATCAAACTATGATAAGTCATTGATCCATATGCACTCGTCTAGATGTTTCAAAATTCCACTTTTTATTGTCTCACCAAAATCAAAAACCCAAAACTTCTCCGAGTGTTTAATTTACCCTAAACCGAAACCCATCCTCAAATCTTCATTCGAATGATTTTTGTTCGACAAAAAAAAAATCATCATCAACAACAACGATAGCAACAAAGTTTCTTCTCATTAAAAACCCACCAAAGAATTTCCCCATAAACATAGAGTCCATCAAGTCTTTAGGGCATGTTCTTGAGTAAATTTTGTTTTTTCAGTCAAATCTGTAACTCGATTTCGAATCCGACTCCAGATTAATGCTTAGTATGGTGTAATCTGCATTACCCATGAAACGTTTTCGTAGTTTAATCGTTTAAAAATTATAATTTTTCGATCTAATGGAGTAAATCAGAGTTTATCTGATGTAACTGTAGAAATCCATTAATCTGGTAAGTAAGTTTGATATTTTCATCTATTCACTTCAAATACGTTTTATGTGGATTCAATCTTTTGAAGCTTTGGTGCCGGTTTACATCTTTGTTTTTCAACCCCTAGTTTGTATAAAACATATATTCTTGTTTGTATGCTAAAATTTGTGTTTTCTGTTTCTTGTTTAGATTGGTGGAAGTAGTTCATGTCATGGGGGCTTATAAAGTGCAAGCTTATAAAATTCTGTAACATATAACAAACATGGTAATCATCTCTCTCTATCTTTAGATCATTGAATATGTTCATGGGGTTTTCTAGTTTTTAGGGTTATAATCTAGATTTACAGAATTTTAAGTTATGTGGGGGTTTGATCTTGTTTCATCTGAGAATTAACTTATTTTGGTTCAATTTTGAATTTGTTATATGTTTTAACTCTTAATTTGATCTTCTAAGGATGAACTTTTTTTGGGCTTGCTTAAGAGAGGTCCTACTGCCTCTCGATGTCTAGAGTTATTCTTAGAAAATGCAAGAGCAAAAGCTAATCCTATTTGAAGATTTTCAGTGGTTAAGGTTGATGTTGTTTGTGTCTGTACCATTTAATGAAATCGGGTGTGGACTGGTCCAGTTATAGCATCATTATTCAATATGCCTTTCTGATCTGTCATGTCAACTAATTTCAGTATGTATTTTGGTTTAACTAATTTTGTATTATTAAGTGTTCTGTGGTTGCATCGAAGTGTTCGGTGGTTGTATGAATTTGCTAATTTGATGTCATTTTAGGCAGATGGAGCCCAATGATTCTGAATTGTTGATCTGGTTATGGCCTTGGTTATTTGTTCATGCTGCTATTGATTTGGTCATTGAGATTGGATTTAACATTATTGATTTGGTCATACAATTTGGGTTCTTTCGGGCTGTGGCAACATCAAGATAAGTTGGAGTTGGATTTTATTTTGATCACTCATAAAGTAGCTTTGAATTCTGGATGAAGATTTAGTAATGAAGTTAATACTCATACTTGAATGATTGTGTTATGAAGTTTCATTCAACTATTCGAATTGTGACAGTGAAGAGGTGATGATGAACACAGTCGTACTGAGAATAAGAAACGAGGAGCAATATTCAAGTCTAATGGCAATACAAACATTACACCAAACCAAATGAGGTATAATAGTGAGCATTTAAGGTTGTTAGATTTTGGTTCAGTTTTTTTGCTTTTTATGGTTTCGAATCCAGTGGATTACTTTACTGATGTGTTTAAACACTTTTTACTTGGTTTTGGCAGGAGTTCTGCTTGTTAAATGGTCCGAACTATGGTTCAATTGATGCGAACTCTAGACTGTTTTCCAGAAGAGGTAAACGAATTCGTTAAGATCTTCATATGGAAGTTTTATTATGAGGATGTCATTGTAAGTTTCTTTGGCCTTGTTTACAGTTGCCATTGATTTTGTTTTATTTTTCTTTTACCTGGTTTTGTCTACATACTAAATTGCTTCTAGTCCGTATTTGCACCATTGTAGAACCTATCACTGAGCAAGTAGCCCAATTGTAGGTATGATTTTACAAGTGCTTTAATAATCAGAATTGCAAAGAAGTTAAAATTTTGTTAATGTTGTTTAGTCACTTTTCCGAGTACTAATTGAAATCGCTTCCAGGTGAGTCGGCTCCTCTTCTGGTGACGCGCTTGTCATTGCTGGAACGCTTGGTTATGCACTGAGTAATGTTAGAGAGGTCAGAAATCATCTTGTGGTCATTTTCATTCATAGCTTATCACTTGTGAGACTCCACTGGATCTGTCTAGGGTATATCATATTTTTTCTTAAGATCCATAGGATACAATAATGATAAGTCGAAAACTATAATGATTTTCTTTACCCTCACAGTTTTTGGTGGTCATGATAAAGAACTTGTTTCTTTCATTTACTCGCATAACTTGTGTTTCCTCCTCGATATATACAAGAGGTTTAGTGTTAAAAAAAGATCTTACTGAACTTCTTGCAATGCTCGGTATTTTTTCAATGCTTGTGAGCATATGCCAGGTGTATCCTTTTTGATGTTAGTGTACTTTCTGTAAGTGGGTATCAAATAAGTTCATAGCACAAACAAAGTTCTGTTCCTGCTTGAGTACCACTTCTTTAAGGAGTCTTTGAGGTGTGATAGACTGAATCAGAATGTAACATCATGGTTCAACATTTTTTCAAGCGACGTTTGTTCTTTTCATGCAGTTGGGAGGATTTGTGCTATTCAACCTCTCAATTCTAACATCTGACGTTTGGGTACTCATCATTCAGGTCTTCATTTATCAGCAGAGTGTAACTATCCTTGAGCTCTACTTACTTTCCTTCTATTTTGTTCACTGATATGTAGGTAATAGACATGCTTCTGTTCAAGGGGATGGAAGAACTGAACA
The DNA here is from genome assembly GCA_023531435.1 of Papaver californicum. Classification (NCBI taxonomy): domain Eukaryota; kingdom Viridiplantae; phylum Streptophyta; class Magnoliopsida; order Ranunculales; family Papaveraceae; genus Papaver; species Papaver californicum. The sequence goes on from JAJJMC010031495.1 coordinate 2,481,369, forward strand.
ATATTATTGGAACATGCGAAACAATGACATCATATCATTGGGAAGTATGTGATGGGGAACGAAGGACTTATGCAGGATGTTGGGACCAAGGATCAAAAAGTCTCTGACTTCCTTAAGAAGTTCTACACCATCAACTACTTCTAAATCTGAGAACATGACCTAATATCAGATTATATGTTTTTTTGTTTTTCTTTTGTCCTGTAAACTTCAGGAATAAAATCAAACACTTGAAACTCTTGTTTGTGTTTCATCAAAAGCAAAAAGAAACTTTTGTCTGTCACGTTTTATGTGCTCAATCAACTTTATTTCTGATTCACCTTCAAGTTGCTTGTTTGGTTTTATTTGGTACGATAACTGAGATAAGTCGGACTGAGTACAGAAGATAGGATCAAAACTTTGTATTTTTTGACAACGAATTTCTATTTGTTAAGGCAAATTTGTAGAGAAATTGCTATTAAAAGATAAAATAAAACTGATAAACACACTAAAACAAGAAAAAGTTATAACCAAATTATAGTCAATTTAGTCGACTCATGTTAATTTTTTTTTTTCAATTTGTGCATCCAAACATTTGCTCATAGTGAATCAAAATATTGATTTGAACGAGTTTTCATGTTTCCATTAAACAAATCCTAATAAGATTGTTGGATTAATACTAAGATCTCAAATGTCTACTTCAAAAACTGACTTCTCTTTTGAAATGGTGGTGGCGGCTTAACTTAGTTGCTGGGAGAGGTTTTACCATGTAATTCATTTTTTGGTTTCTATGAGTATGTGCCTCAAAGTATAGAGCTACACGAGCACTTTTCTAGATGTTATGTAGATTACTTGAAAAAAGGATCTAGCGATCAAACACATCTGGCCATGGCTAAAAATTAGTTGAAACATCTTTATAGCAGCCAAACTATTTGGCAGTTGCAAGTTTTGTAGCTTAAACTCTTAAAGCGACTAAAATATTGGGCTCTTGCTAACATTTAGAGCAACCAATTAATTTTCTGTTGCTACGAGTCTGTGCCTCAAAGTAAATAACTACATGACCACTTTTTTAGCTGCTATAAATTACTCAAACAAAGGATCTATCGATTAAACATATTTTTTCTTGGCTAAATAAAAGTGGACACAGGTTTATAGCCGCCAAAATTTCCGGCAGTTGCAATTTTGGATGCTTAAACACTTAAAACGACTAAAACTCTGAGCTCTTGCTAAGATTTTGGTCGCTTAAACCGGTTTTTCTTGTAGTGGCATCACTGACCCAATGTTGCATACCCGAGAATGCATTATGGTGCTAATGCACTATTATGCCGTGATGCATGATTGAGAATGCATCACTGACCCAATGTTGCATACTTGAGAATGCATTATAGTTCTAATGCACTATTATGCCGTGATGCATGATTGAGAATGCGTCACTGACCCAATGTTGCATACCCGAGAATGCACTATAGTGCTAATGCACTATATGCCGTGATGCATAATTGAGAATGCGTCACTGACCCAGTGTTGCATACCCGGGAATGCATTATAGCGCTAATGCACTAATATGCCGTGATGCATGATTGAGAATGCATCACTGACCCAATATTGCATACCCGAGAATGTATTATAGTGCTAATGTACTATTATATCGTGATACATTATAGTCACTAACCTTATGTTGCGTACCTGAGAACACATCATAGTGCTAATGCATCACTCAGACCCTATGTAGCTTACTCGAGGATGCTTACTCAAGAAAGCATCCATGTTGCGATGAAGCTTACCCAAGGAAGCTTCAGTGATCTGTGATGCATATCCGAGAATGCATCACTATAAAGTGCAGTGGATGAATGCCTCTATCCTTCTTATATCCACTTATATACATAATGCGAATAAAACATATATAGGGAGGAGGTGTTGGTTAGAATTTGATGCTTACTCGAGGAAGCATCATTGACCCTATGAATTGTACCCAAGGAAGCATCTAGTTTCTATGAAGCTTACCCGAGGAAGCTTCACTGAGTAATACGTACCCAAGTACAACTCTAGTCGATGGATGTCACTTACCTTTCTTTTCCAAACATATGGAAATGCGAATAAAACATATATATGGATGAGTCGTTGGTTGGAAATCGATGAAACGTACCCGAGGGAACGTATCCGAGGAAGCTTCAATAATCCGTGATATGTACCCGAGTATTCCCTACTAAAAAAGTGCAGTCGATGGATGTCCCTCACCCTTCTATTCAAAACATATGGAAATACGATTAAGACATATATATCGAAGGAGCTTTGTTGAATATGCATGAGCAGTAATGCACATATATGTGATATGGCCTATACGTTGGTGCAAACTCGATGCTTAAGCATCAATATGCTTGTAGCTTACCCGAGCAAGCTTGAATTATGCGAAATCATCATTCATCCATGTTGTGTACTCAAGAATACATTATGCATGCTAAGTAGCGATACTTCTGCATAAGCTGGTGCATACTTTGTTAAAGTTCCTTGTTCTATGGGACTTGGCTTAGCTTGTCCTTTGGCTTTGCAACGAAGTTGGAATCAATTTTGACTTTTCCTTAATAGGCTTAAGTTGCTTATCTCTATCCGGATGAACTACGATCATACTTGATCTCTTCAAGGTACGAGTTGGGTACGTAGGAAGCCTCAATGCAGTGTGTTGAGGTGCAACATCTTGTCGTTCAAATCATCTAATTTAGAGGTGATTACGACATTATGGTAACTCGTATCATCTGGCTCGGGAATGCAAAGTCAAGAGATGATTTTTGCCACACTTGATGAGGTAGTTACGATTCTATTTGATGGATTATTCATACTTCCTATCAAACTTTACGACATGGAATGTCATGTGCCTGGTTGTCGCACCCTTGGAAAAAGCAAGATCAGTGCAGCCTTTAATGCATGGTTGAAGCAGAGTTGATGAAACGAAGAATAAGCTTGAAATGGCCTAGGTTCTTGTCCAAGGTATGATTTAGGCCTGAGAATACTCGTAAGTATGTGATTCTTGCCAAAGGCATTCACCATTTGCTTTAATGGCCTTGTACCCTTAGCAAAACAAGGGTGAGTTGGAACGGTATGGAAACTACGTTTTGAGTATCGTGCTTGCAAAGCATGCTTGGGAAGGAAAATCTACCTGCATTTTCTAGTGAGAAGTTAGGCTTTAAGGTCCGGTTACTATCTTTCAAGCCGCGCATCGGGGAGTTCTGGCTTGACCAACGTATAACGCCGGAGGAGGAATTTTTCGGTCCGTGACACTAAGTCTTGTTGTATAATGTTCCACACCTGCATATAAAAGATGCCTGAGAAGCCATCGGGACCAGGGGCCTTGTCCGCTCCAAGCTGAAAAATGCTAGCTTAATTTCCTCTTTCCCAGGAACAATGTGCATTGCGTCAACTTCCTCGCTCGAGATGATGGAATGATCTTTACCAAAAAATCTCGACACATTCTGAGTTAGGAAATGCCTAAATTTATACTCATAAAAATCAAAAACATGGTCTTATATAAGCTTCTCATCTACCTAAGTATTACCATTCTTAGTTACCAGTTCCACAATAGCCGTTTTGTTCCATTTTATTCTTATACTATTGTAAAAAAACATGGTGTTGCTATCTTTCTCATCAATCCACATCTCCATGGACTTTTTTTTTAGTATGAATGCAAGATAATGTCTCTCATCCTCAACCTTCTTATCCCCATTAAGACGAACAAGTTTCTCTTCATTATTTGGATCCTCATCAGAGACATCCATACAGGCCTCACGGTTTGCTTCAGCCTTTCTGAGTCTCTTGTTAACATCACCGAACACATTAGCATCCCATGTTTTTATAATTTTTTTTAGTATTTTCAATTTAGACATGAAATTATAAGCATCAATACCATAACAATCTTCTTGCGAGGATTTTTCTACCATCCTTATAAAATCAGGGCGTGAGAACCATATTTTTTTGAACTCTAAAAGGAGCTCTAACAGGTTTACTGATTTTTGCGTCATAGACATACAAAGGAAAGTGGTCCAAAATCTCCATTGGGAGAGCTTTATACCTCTAGTTCTTAAACTTATCCAACCATAAGTTATTGTAAAAAGCCCTATCATATTTGCTGGCTATTCTACCTATCCCACTTTGGCAACACATAGTTGAAATCTCATATAAATCCATCTTGTCTCTGCCAAGTTATTTCCATAAATTCTTCCTCACCTTCGGCCGTACACTTGCATGCTCAAAGGAAATTAATTTACCATTCGAGAGCATAAAAATAACTTATCTTGACTTACTCACCACCTTTGGAGAACCAACTGAATTCAAAATAAACACCCATAAATTCCTGATACGATCATCACTCGAGTTATGAATGATATAAATGCTCATACCCTTCAAATGCAAAATGTTGATAAACCTTTTTGTATGCTTAACCATAGGTTCCGTAACACAGATAAACTATGGATTGTATTCTTTACAATACAACACAAGCTTGGACTTATCCTCTACTTTAGTTAGCCCTATGATGTTCCAATATAACACTTTGATTTAAACGTAGTTACAGTTGGCTTCTTAGAACCAGTACTTCTTGCACTCTTATTGGATTTTGCTTTGTTTGACTTGAAAAATCTGATTAAGTGTTGTTTCTTCTTCTTTATATACTCTCTCACTCAATCTCTATCCTCTTAGCTTCAAGCTATGCATTAACCCTTGCTAGAGAAAAGCTGGCCTTGATAGGTTTTGGATTAGGAACCGCTTTATATGGAACAACTGTTTGTTGAGTTACAGTTTTGGACGTACCAGCTGGCACAGGGTCCTCCTCCAAAAAATCCTTATCTTCTTCATCTTCCGATTCACTGCTATTCTCCTCCTCACTGTCAGATCCCTGCTCATCGCAACTTTCAATTAAATTTTCAACCTCATCATTCTGTAATAGCTCAAACCTACCTGAGCTAACCTGGTGATTTATCAACAACTCTATTAGCAATTTCCTCGTAATGTTTGTTAGCAACTTCAGTTATAACCTGCTCAGCTAAGGCAATATGTCTCAAATTTTTTTTTCCAGTTCAAGAAGTTGGAGCTCTTCGATAGACAAGTTCTCTTTATTTCTGTTTTCTTTACCTCTTCTCCACTACACCAAATTTGTAAACCACCAACTCAAATTAGCAACAGATGTAGAGCTGTTGCTAAATAACAACAAAAAAAAGATGTTGCTAAATAATTTCTGTTGCTAAAATCGCAACAACTCTATTTCTATTGCTATTAGCAACACCAGAGTAAATACATGTGGCACCAGTTCGTGTGGCTGGTAACACCTTTTGTCATGATTCCTCCCAGTCAAACGTCTCTAGAAATTAGAAGAAAGATTGTTTCACCCCTAAAACTAAATCCTTGATGCTATCTACTTCACTCGACCACCATTTTTCATTATTCAATCTTCACTCTTCTATGTCTTCATCATTTTTTCCTGACTATCAATAAAAACACCACCATTCTTCTTTGTCTGTGCTACCCCACCATATCCTCCTCTTTTAGGGTGAGAACAAATGTACAATAGAATCGTACTTTCAAGTAGGTTTGAGAGATCAAGCTCGAACAGGGCGAGCCTAAAATAAGAAATGGCCGTTAATGTCCTGCTTCGATTACAAAGATGGAAATGATTTGGGTAGGTCTTACGGGAGAAAAGCAAAGAAGGTTGAGAAAATATCAGTATGATAGTATGTGAAGAAGAAAATCGATTTTCTGAGAGGAATCACTAACTCTGTATGTTTTTGTTTCTCCAGACTGATTATCTTGTCTGTCCTTGTTCTGTTTCGAATAGATGAAAATCATCTATTTATAGTTCAAATGAGACATATTGATTTCTCATAAGTCGTGGAAGTTAGGAAGAGGTGGATAAATGATGATTGTGGAGATCATAGTAGGGTGGTGCCCGGAAAGTAGGAAAGACATGTCTGACTACTACTCCTCATCCTCTCAAGTGCTCTATAACCGCCCACTACTTGTTACCTTCTTCTCTGTGGAGGTGGTGCCACCACCCACGATTGTCGTAAATCGCTATACCAATACCCCAATGAGAATCCCCCCATATTATATTTGATATCTCATGGAAATAGTGGAGTCATAAGCCACTATGGTTTTGATTTAGTTAAGTCAAGTCAGACGACTTGCTAAGTCAGTGAGACAAGTTTTGTGACTCACTGGGTTGATAGTCAGAATAATTAGTGTCGAGTCTGAGAAGTTATGGTCATGTACTTGCTCAAAAGTAACATGGCGTATTTAATGGCTAAGTATTAGCTCAGAAGTGACTTATCGTAAATCTGAAAGGTAATTGAGGCCAAATGTTGTAGAGGGCTCCTCGAGCAAGAAAGCCTGCTGAAATTCATATAAGATTTAATGTATGATATTTATTGAGAAAAAAGGCATATTTATGAGGAAAGTGGTTAGCAAAACTAGCCCTAGTTACTTAGCGCAAATAACAAGGTGCTAACTCTTTCAACATAAAATGCTAATGTGATAACATCTCAAGAAAATACCAATATATATAACTTCTAGTAAATATCGATTGTACTAGGGATAGAAAGATAGTACCAAGAAAGTTCGGAGTTAGCACTTCAATTGTATAATTAGCATTTAAGGCTTTATCATAAATGTACTCGTGGACAAGTCGCTAAGAATGGCCAAAGGACGCGCTAGCCCTAGAACCGTATTAAATTTTGCTAGGAACGCATTAGAGCTAGGGCAGGGACGTCATGGAGCTAAGGGCGTCACCACCAAGGGCCAAGGGAATCAACGCCAAGAGCCAAGGGCATCATCACCAGGAGCCAAGGGCGTCATCACCAAGGGCCAAGGGCGTCATCCAACATAGGTAAGACAAGGACGTCAGCGACCAAGGGCATGAGTGCCAAGGGAGTTAGCACCAAGGGCATCACGTCCAAGAGAGTTAGCATTAAGGGAAGAACTGCCAAGGGCGTCATGATCCAAGGGAGTTACTATCCAAGGGCATCACTAGCCAAGGGCGACGCATGGGGCTTGTGGTGCATTTGACGCTAGAGCTAGGGTTAACACTGTTAGTGCTATGGTTGATATGCCAAGGTAGCGGTATGTTGGTTAAGACCTTATTAGGTTAAAAAATGTCAGCTAAGACTATTTTTGATTAATTAGCACTTCTCAGGTGCTAGGGTTTAGCGCCAGGAAAATTAGCGCTTTTAGTACTATTATGGCTAACTAGTGCCAATGCACTGCTAAGCCGAATGACTAGTGCTATCTTGGTGTTAATACGAGAAAAGGCTAGGGTTCGCCTAACCGAGAGGTTTAATGCATCTTTTATGACATTGCTACTCAAATGTGGCGCATGAGAGAGAGTGGCACATTATTTGTGGCTTATTTTTAAGCAAAGTGCTAAAGTAGCATATTTAGGCCCAGAAGAGCAATTTGAGGTGCATTCCTTGCGAATGTAGCATTAAGCTATAATGTATTCCAGGGTTTAAGCATTAGCTATTTTCGATTTTAATAGATGTTGCTACAACATCAATGCTCATTCGATGCAAGTTCAAGGAATTCAACCGTGGAATTTATACAACTTGAGACCAGTTCGATATAACATGGATATTACGAGTATTAAAGAGGTTGCAAGGCCAATTTAGAATATTTAGGTGGAATCAGTGTTCTCAATTCGCTTGCGGAATATAAATAGAAGCACAATATTCTATATTAAACATATGTGACTAGAAAATATAAATAAGGTGATAAAATTGTATAAATTAAGAGCATATCATTTAGCTAGGTAAATCCCTGAAATTCTTGAAGTGCATAAATATATAAAGAGCTATAGCACTAATTTAGCCACGAGTTGAATATGCATTCTCAATTCTCTTGCGGAATGTAAGATAGCTGCATGTATTTATAATTATGATATTGGGTCAGGAATTTATACATATTTATTTCATGATTCCGCAGCTAGGCGAAAAGCAATATTATAATTTTCTCCTTTGTCAAAAATCTACCATCAACATTAAGTCCCCTGCTTAGCGAGGTACACTAATGTCTCATGGTAAGCACTAGATGGTGATTTTTTTTTACTTATATAAGAAAAATAAATTATTAAGCTTAGTTTTTAGATATTACTAGGAATTTTGATTTGGTGACGCTCCATTGATGTCAAACAATTGTTGGCAGAACAATAGTTGAGGTAGTAGTGCTTGCAAGTGATAAAGCATTGTCTGGAGAGTGTAAGCTAGTGAAGCGTGGCTGATTTGTACGACAGAGAGACCAAAATTGACCCGTATGCAACACTGGTCATGGTTTCAAAGAGGAAACCCTGGTTTGACTTGGATTTGGAAACCAATTATTATAAAAGGGAGTAAACCCTTGTATTTTTTTTATTCTCTCTCATTCATGCCAACACCTTCTCCTCTTTCCCTTTCTCTCCAGCGCCACCAACAGCAGCTCCCTTTTGCCGGAGCTCCGTCACCGGCCAGCCACTGCTGGCAACATTCCGACCAATTTCCGACCGGCTTTTAGGGTTTTTTTTTTTTGCTTTTACGTGAGTTAATACTCACAAATATATTTTTTTTCTCTTTTTTTTTGATGTGAGTGCTTGCTCACCTTTTCAATTGTTGTTGCTTGCTTCATTGCATAAGCATGTTATCGACTTAATATTGATATTTTCTTGATAGTTTCTTGTGGGTGAACTCCAGCTCCATAATTGTTGCCTTTGATCTTGATAGTCCTTTATTGGATTCGTTGCAACGTTGTTAAGCTTTGACCAGGTATGCCATAGTTTACAATATATGTTTCTTTGATGTTGGTTTTAATTTGTATATATGAGCATATATTTGCATATCAGTACTATATATATAGAATAAATTCAAACCTCGCGTATGATTGCCTAGTAGTTGACATGAATGTTACCCGAACTTGTTGTAAATGTCGAACGCTTATGAAGATAATGTCACCACTACTTCTAGTCGTGACGGAAGCAAAAACCCTGATATTACTTTTCTAGATGATGTGCCCGACATCCATGATAAGCTCTTTGATGGTGTTTTTGAAGAGGTTGTTGGCTATGATTATGTCGGTACTTTTGTTCCAAACATTAACAACGGTCCTCGGCTTTACAGTATTTATCCACTGGCTCTTTTCAGGTGTTATTTGCAGAGAGGGGAATACATGTCTTCATTTGTTTATTTTAAGACATTCCATACTTCTCAGTTTGAATGGAAATGATGGGATAAAGTTATGTTGAAGAATCCTCAGGTGGAGCAGGTTTTAGAAAATGCCAAGATATTCCATGTCGTGCAAGTATCTGATACTTTGAATATTATCAAGGACACGAATGGTATGCTTGCATTTGCCTCTCGTTGGTGTGGTCCAGTTTATTCAGCAGTGTGTTCTTGGGGTGAATTAACTATCACCTTGGAGGACGTGGTGGTCTTGTTGTAACTGCCTGCTATTGGTAGACTTCCAATTGAATGGTATGAATAAGAGAATAGTAATGGCATCGTCCTAGTTCAGAAGATAGGAGATTCGTAGAAGTCTAGTCGTTGCAATAACAAGAATTATTCAGCTTGGGTTGACTACTGGTGGAACAGAAGTACAAGTGTCGACGACCTTGCGATTGATGACTTTTTATGCATCGCTGCGTTCCTTTTACTTTAGCTTTCCAGAGACGTGTTCGAAGATTATCTTGGTGGTCAAGTGAAGTCCTCACTTGTTCCGTTTGCTTTTGTGTTCGTGATACGGGCATAATTCATATATATTTACCACCTAATTTATACTTGTTGGTATTTAATTGTATTAATTTTACTATTTTATTGTTTTAATAAATAATATGCGCAGAATCTGAAGTTGCAAATAAATAAGCTAAATGGCCAGGAGAGTACGAAGTGCACTACATGAGTTTTGATTGACTATTGACAAATAAGTGGTTGGTCTTCCTCTTGGTTTGGATGCAAACCGTTATTACTGTGAGCTTGAGGAGTTGAAGTCCAGAATGGATAGCAACGTGGTGGTGTCTCATGATTTAATGGTTCATGTCTCTCCAACAAAAAAAGAGAAATGCGATTCCTAGAGAAGTGATGCTGGGTTCGGAAGGAAGAAGTTGGAGTGAACACATGAATGCCTGAACATAGAAGTGGACGTGTGAAGATCGTAAGAAAAGAAGAGTGGCAGTGAAGTGTTGCGGCTGATTGAGTAAAGTGGGGGACAAACTTCTTTTGTAGTCGGAGAGAAGGAGCTGGTGAAGTGAACTTTGTTTGTGGAGTTTTTATAGAGTTGAAGTAGGTATTGGTAGGTCCGGACGTGAGGGTCAGACTTTGATTGGTTGGTTGGTTAAAGTGAAAAGAAAAAAAAGGTACGACAGAGAGTAGGCAACAGAGGGGACAAGCCCATGTGATTGTTTTTGGCTTTTGATTGAGGAATAAGAAAGTGACGTGAGATGGAAGTGAGAAAGAAGAGTAGAGATTGGGGTGAGCACGTGAAAAAGTAAAAAGAAGAAGTCAAGGAAGAAAGAGGCTAGATATGAAGAGCTATACCTAGAGGATAGAGAAGTATAAAAGGAAAGACAAGAAAAGAAAAAGGGTTAGACTTTTTCTTAGGTTTTTCTTTTTAGTTTTGTTAGAGCGAGGTTCTATTTTTTCGTAGGGAGAGAAGCATGTACGTCAGTTTGGGGGGGAGGCGGTACCTAGACAGAGAAGAAGAACGGATGGAGACAGATTGTACAGGGGTAGGCTTCTCAGTTCTTGGTTTCATGTGAACCGCCGCAAATCAGATTAGGAGGACGATTGTAAAGGGGTTTAGTCTTTCCCTCTCTACTTTTCTTCTCTTCTATTTATTTTAATGGGTTTTAAGAAACCCATCTCCATGTTCTAATTAATTTGTAGCTAGGGTTTAATGTTGAAACCACTTAAAGTTTAGATCAATTGAATCGATTTATTTGATATAGACTATTATGATTTGAATAGATTAATTCCATGATTTTGATTTCTTGATTTAATGAAAAATTAGTTGTTGCTTCACCTGTTCTGTACAATACAGTAACCTATGCGCAGAATTAATAGGATAGCAAATATGTTTGTCTACTTCTTTGATATTTCATGCTTGTGTTAAATCCTTAGATGGGGTATGCTTAGAAGAGCCAAATATAATTTATGAACCTATAATTAGTTTCGTATTATTTTCTCGCTAACACAATTAGATGGCATATGCTGAGACTTAGAGCTTTTTGATGCGCCATGCTTAGGGTGTCCCAGTGATATTTGCGACTCTAATACATATAATAGGTGATGTCGATAGAACAAACAATAGATGAATATTCAGGAGTTATGTTTCACTTCAGTAATTAAATATAAATAGTGGTGGATACTGAAAACCCTGGTTACTATTTCTCCCATTTGATTTATTTTTATTAGTTTAGTTTGTTTTATTATTTCATTCATAATTCAGAAAAATCCAAAAATATTATTCATGATTAGTTAATTGAGATATTAATTACAATATTGTCCCCGCTCCCTGTGGTTTTGACCCGTACTTGCCGTTGTCTGCATTGTAGACACCGTGCGATTGCGGTTATCTATATAGGGTATTCTAAAATCCTATCAGCTCGCTCGTGGAAAGGCTCTTCCCCTTGGTAATCTGTTTCTTGGCTCTTTATACTCGCATTTGGATAATTCCATTGAGTTTCTAATTGTCATGCTAAGATAAAATCTTTTATCCCTGTTATGTTTATGCAAGCCTGGTTGCGGGAATATTTTTATGAATATGCACCAAAAACCAAGCCTTCTTATCCGAATACAGAGATAGACTATGCTAGAATACTTTGTTAGAGTAGGAAGAAACCTTCTTTTGTTATTCTTGTTAGTTTAATGGACAATGAGAATAAGGTGAATTTCAGACCTCGGGGTTCGAAGCTTCCACATGTGATTCCATCTGAGACCTTTGCTAATGCCCCTGATATTATTTTATGTGTCCAAGTGATGAAGGCAATATTTATATAGTCGGTGAAAAAGCCACTTTTATGAGTAGTTGTACTCCAGTGTATATTCTTGTTGTTCGTGGCGATAGTTACGTCATGCAGGGGTATTACATCGATAGGGCGGCCCGGAAAATGGGTTTTGATCAGTTTATTCCTTATTACCGTACCGAGGCGCCTCCCATAGACATACTTCAATAATCCGAAGGTATCCATATCCTTCCTGGTTGCAGCGTTCCTTTTCTCCAGGCTAACAGAAAAGGACATGTCACAGATGAGTATGTTGTTTTCTGGAATACACAGCTTACCCTCCTTGAGCGCTTCGTGTATAGTGAGCCTTATAATGCACGTGGTGTGCCTTATGAGAAGGAGTTAGCAGATCGATCGAACTTAAAGATTACTTCTGGAACGAGGCATGACTTGATGTCAGCTTGACACAGGTATCTTGAATCATCTCTTAGTTTAATCATCATCTTTTACTCAGTAATTAAGCGTTTTAATTTGTTTCCTGCAGTCATGGTTTCCCGAACACTTTGCACCTGATATTGCAGCAAACGTCATTCCTCGGTCTGGGGAGAAGAGGCCATGGGTAATTATATCGGGAAGTGGAGATCGTCCTTTGAAGAAAGTAAGCGTCTTGTATTTTCTCTTATTCTTCCTTTTTGTATAAAGTATAGTTATATCTTGTCTTGAAAAATACCTTCGTATAGTCTGGGATCATAACTCGTCAAGGTGACTCGAGTATTCAACCTTTCAAGCTTGGCGTCCCAGCTGTGATTGGCTCCTCAGCACCTTATGTTTTAAGTAAAACTTTTTTTAAAAAAAATTGAGTTATAGAAATTTTCATCCTGCTGAACTTAATGGATTCTGATTCTTATGAATAATCATACTTCTTAGGTGACTAGTAGAACAGATACTCTAGTATCAGGAGGTACCATTGTGGTTAGAAGTACTGAGTAAGAAGACCAATATGACATTGGACCTGAAATATCGTCCATACCGAAGTAATTGAAGAATTCAAATTTAAGAACAAAGAACTTGATGACGAGCTGTATTATGAGATTCCTTCTGCTTCTGATAGATTGTCGCGTTTTCAAATAAGTTTATTTTATATTGTCTCATGAACTATACTGCTTGTGATGTGTCTTCTCTAACCTAGAATCCTGAACAGATTCCTCCTAATGCGACTGTTGGAGAAAGCACTCTGAGTGGTATTGTTGTACGTTATGCTGATGTGATGGATCCATTTGAGTATCTGAACGCTGGAGTTAGATTTGACTTCAAGTTTGATAGGATTCGACACAAACATATGTGCATTAGGGGCTTCACTATTCCGTATGACCATGCTGATTTGTACACCAAGATATGGAAGAATTTTGGCCATTTCTTCGTTGGTAATTGTGAAAACTATCATACTCTGAAAAGGAATGTATCTACACTGATGCTAACTGTGAAAGAGATGATTGTTATTCCACGTAGAGAAATCTTTAAGACAGTTCTTCAAGACTGGGAGGATGCCTTGGAGGAGGATGAAAGAGCTAAGCTTAATGTTGCATGGCTTCGTCATCATTTAGAAGTTATTGAAAAGTATTTGCATGAAAAGGGTATCTTATAGCTTGGAGACGGTTGCCAACGCTAAATGTGAAGTTGATAGACTTTCTCAGGAGTTAAAGCTTGCAACTAAGGCGCTTGAGCAAATGGAGAAGGCATATGATAAAGGCGCCGATCCCGTTTTCAATAACTTTTTCTAGGTTTTCCTAAGTTTTTACAGGTTTTGAGACATACGGCTTTTTTGTAGTTTTATTTTGGGATTTTTGAGTAAATAGAGATTTCTGAATAATTTGCAAGGATATATATTTTTTTTAAAAAGTAACAAAACTTTGCTTGATTGAATGAATGAATGAATTGAAATCCTAAGTATGAATGCAAGATATTACAAACATTTTGGAGGAATTATAAATATTGCATAAAACAGGGAAATAAATCAAGATGGTGGTAGAATGCTTTAAGCATTGTGAACTATCATCCACTTGCATGTATGACCACCCCTTCTGGCTTGTCAATATTGACAAGCTTGTTGTAACCTCCGATTAATACTTCGGTGATGAGATATGGCTCTTCTTCAGAAACGGTTGTTATCTTTTTCACCATATCTCCGGCATAAAAAGAATTAGGTTCAGGCCCCTCAACTTCAGGACATGTCTTCTGAATAACCGTGTTATTAATTTTCTTATCTCCAGTAGAGAAAATTCATAACTATTTGATAAATTTTTGAAAAGGATCAGCTTCCCATTCACATCGCCGAGTCAGAGTAAGTTTGATATCCGGGTGGACGAGGGATTGCTGGTTGCAAAGGAGTTGGTTGGATGTGACTTAGTTGTGTGCGAAACCTTCGAATGTATGATTCCATGTACTTTCCTGGCAACTACTTCACATCCAGATTTATTGTGCGGTGAAACTCATCTGATAGGGAATCTTCGGGATTTATCGGCTTGTTTGAGAGTCTTGGAGGTGTTGGCGCCGATAAAGAAGATATACTTGTTTTCATCTTGTTTCTACGGAACCACGGGCGTCCCAGAATCATGTCATAACTTGGATCCTCTTTGCCAATGTGAAACTTGGCATGTGTTCGGGTATCGCATGTTTTCACCTCAAGAGTGATGTAGCCGTAAGCACTCTTGGACTTCCCTTCGAAATTCTTGATTACAGTTGGATAGTGTGTAGATTCTTGCATGGAAATTTCCGCAGCTCTCAGAGTTTCGATAGTGATGATATTAACGTCGGTGCCTGCATCGACTAGCGTATTCTCGAACTCGGTATCCTTGAGCGAGTCCCCTGCTAAGATTCTCATTGTGTTGGATGATCATGTTTTAAACGGACTGGGAATATGCAGCATCACCTTCAGAGAAAAGTAAACGCTTGCCTGATACAACACGATTGAGGGCGTTGAAAATATCTTTTCGTTGCGCCTTTGACAAGTAAAGAAGCTCACATATGCGCTTCATCTGGATTGGACAGTACTTTTGACTGAGTCCCCGGAGAGAGTGAAGCTCCTAACTGGGAGGGGATTTTTGTAGATGCCTTCAGTCCCTAGATGTAACTTTCCTAAGTCGATCTTTTCTCTGAAGATACGTCTTATACCATTGCATTTGCTAGTGGGATGGTTGACAAATATGTGGAAGTGACAGTATTTCGGATTCAACATGTCTTCTTCAATGGGTGGATGTCGCACAGTTGGTTACTTGATTGCTCCGTTTTGTACCCATAATTCCAGTAGTTCGAGGACCTCCTCCATGGGAAAGGGGAAAACTAGGATCATCATATTTGTCTTGGTTTATCTTGGATGACGTAAAATTTCATCCAAGCCTTGTCCTTGAGTTGATACTGGGGCTGTTACAGGAGTCAACGCGGCGTGCTTAGTATGCAACATGATTAAGAAGATGCCTTCCTCTTTCCTCCTTACTCAGTAACAACACCTATGGAGTGTTGGGTAGAATGTTGTTTGTTCACAAGAAGTCTACTTCCACGGGTGTCTCCATGGCTTTCTTCTCTGGCGGACCTCTCTCTTTTCAACAAGGATGGGGAAGTTGTTGTCGATCTTTTGGTGGCTTCATATAGCTCGGAGAAGGTTTGAAATCTCCACCAATTGTTGCTCAGTTACGTTCTGGTCATGGAAGTCAAGAGCTTGTGTTATGAACCTTTTTACGTATTCGTTGGGATGCTCGTTGTTCCTCCAGAACATTCTTCCCAGGTCCGAGAGAGTGATTTCTTCAGAGAGGAAGAAATATTTTTTTTAAAAAGCATTGACCATCTGAGACCAACTGCAGATGTTGTTGGGGGGAAATTTTTTATGCCAGATGTAAGCTCTTCCCGTAAGAGATTCTGAAAATTCCTTGAGCCGTAACACTTGGTTATATTCAAGCACTTCTAATGATTCCAAGAATCGAGAAATATCTCCCCGAGCATTCCCGGTGTCATCATACAATGAGAATGGAGGATACGAATACCCATTTGGCAATGCAATCCTCTGGATTTCAGTTGGGTAAGGGGGTTGATGTTTGTGAAATGAAGATGATCCTTTCCATGATTTCGTAACAGCCTTTCCAAATCTTCATGAGTGACAAAAAAAAATTGTTGTTGACTCCTCTGGTACACGGTCAGTGATAACCTGTACTTCATCATATGCTTGGGAGTTAGCTTTTGACATGTTGGCACCACAGGCAGTTGTGTTCTTAGATTTCCCTATTTGACGATGACGTTGCTCCGGTGATAACTGCTCTGTTAGAGTATTAAGAAAATTAAGAACTTCCTTCTGGGTAGTGGCCATGGCTACTTGATTTTCTTCCAAGGTGTCCTGCCGCTTTATTAAATCATCCACTGTAGGTGACGCCTTCTCCTTGTTTTTTACACCTTCATTGGTACGAAGAGGAGTCTTGGTATTTCAGTGGTGATATTTTGAGGAGTAGTCTCTGGAATTCCGCCACTGGTATTGTCGGGGTTAGGAGTGAGCGTTGAAATTGAATTGGGATTGTTTACTAAACCCGACCTAAGATCCACCATATTTGAACAATTGAACAATTGATTTTCAAATAGTTGAGGAATTGGATTCGTAACCGAGAGATTGATCTCCCACTGTGGTCGCTAATTGTTAGTACCTAAGAGTTGATTCTTAGCAAAATAATGTATTGTAGAAGTACTTTCTTTAGATTCGGGAATCAAAATCGTACAGAGAAAGCCTAAACCACGATAGTAGCCGTTCCGCTCTGCTTCGGTCACGATGAGAGGAAAGGGGTTTGATCTTAGGGAGGGAAGCAAGAAAGTTGAAGGAATTCAAGTGGTGAATTATATATAGTTGCGAAACTATTGAGAAGAAATTACATAGCTTATGAGAATTGTAAGCTTGTTGTAATTCTGAAATGGGCTTAGTAGCCTATTTATAATAGTAAAGAGTACACATGTTTCCTTGTAAAGTTATGGAGATTGTGAAGAGGTGGAGATGTGGGGGTTGTGGGGTTAATGGTGTAACCGCCTTGGAATCTCGGGAAACCATTACATTACTCCATTAACTACTTCACACTTTCCACGAGTTCGTAACTTACTTATCATGGGATGTCGTTACACCCATGTTACTATAACCGCCACACCAAAACCCCATGTTTTATTCCCTCATTATGATTTGATTTGTCGTAGAGTTAGTGGAGTCCTAGACTCAAAATGCGTGAGTTTGTTGTAATATAATGTTATTGATAAGTTTTTGTCAACATAGCATGATTATAGCCAAGTGTTGACATCTATAGCAAGGTACAAGGCTGACACGAGCATAGGTGCAAGAATGAAGAGCTAAGAATCACGCAAAGGAGAAAACTGGTGTTAGCATCGTTGTTGGGAGTGCTAAGTGCTTAGCGCCTGTGCTAGCACGGACGCTAGCGCTGCTGGCAGCGCTAAGTACTTAACGACTGTGCTAGTATAGGAGCTAGTGCTGCTGGTAGCGCTAAGTACTTAGCGCATGTGCTAGTGCAGGAGATAGTGCTGCCAGCAGCGCTAAGTACTTAGCATATGTGCTAGTGCAGGAGCTAGCGCTACTGGCGGCGCTAAGTATTTAGCGTGTATGCTAGCACAGGCGTTAACGCTGCTTGTAGCGCTAAGTACTTAGCGTGGGTACTGGCATTCCTAGTGCTAGCCCATTCCCCCCTAGCGCGAATGTTTGGCATATTGGTTTTTCCTAGCCCTTTGGCATATATGTATGCTACTTTGGCCTTTTGTATTGGGGCTATGTATAGGGTTTTCTAAGGCTAGCGCTTGCTAGTGCTATGGTTATTGCCTGTGTACCACTAGCTTTGACATTTGCTAATGTTATAGCCATATTTATGGACTATTTAGAGTTTCTCATTCGTATGAGATTTTTAATGTTAGCATTATGCTTAACTTTTATGCAGAATATATTCAAGAGATTCATCCGTGGAAGTTTGCAACTTGAAACTATGCTTGATGCGACTCTGCAATTAGATAGTATGCATCTAGTTTGCATTTTTATTCAGATATGGCATAGCCTCTATTCTGAATGTTCGTAATTTTGTATAATCAACATATTCTGTTTTATACAAATAGTTTGCATAGATGCACATGAAATAACGAGGAATTAGTTGAATATAACTCTGAAATTTCTATGGTGCATATATATGCAAAAAGAGCTACAGGGCTAATTTAGCCAAGATCTGAATATCCCTTTCTTGATTTTCTTACAAAATGTAGGATAACAGTATACTTATAATTCTGATGTCGGTTCAGGAATTTTTGTATATTTATTTCATGCTTCTTCAGCTTGGCGAAAAGCAATTACAATTTTTTCCCTTGTCAAAAATCTACCATCAACATTAAGTCCCCTGCTTAGTGCGGAACAATAATGTTTCGTGGTAAGCACTAGATGGTGGTATCAATACAGAGGCGCTAGTGGTAGCATCTACACATGGTTTTTGGTAGAGCAGGGATAATCATCCATGTGAGCAAAAACAGATAGGGGAATCATGACAACAATTCTTGTTCCACTGGAAGCGTGGATGAGTTGCACCTGCACCTGCTGAAATGGTTACCGAGTGAAGTATGTCACCTCTCTCTTGACAACGATTGGTCCTGGAGCCTTGGTCAACAGTCATGTTCAGATTCATTCTCCTCGGTATAATTTCTGAAAATTCCATTTATTTTAATTTTAGGGTTCCCCACATTTATCTATTTAAACAAGCGGACGGCTCTAACCATTTTGACTTTCATTCTTTTGGATTTTCACTTTCATTCTTCCCAGAACTCATAATAGCCTTGAATCACTTCATCACTTCCAACATTTCTGATAACAATGGTAGCTCGAACCAAGGTAGCTTTTATGTCAAGCGTACTACCTGGATTACAAGTCCGGTAAGTTTCTCTTCACTCCCAAGCTTTAATACATGTATGATGATTACAGTGAAAGCCTAAACATGATTTGTTGTTATTTTTCCTAGGTTTCTCGGGTTAAGAAGGTACCAAAGAGACATATGAGCACTAGGAACTTCAAGGCAATGGTAAACAGCTTTCTTCCCCCTCTTTCTTGAAACCGCCCACTTTTTTTTTTGAACGTATTGTTGCTTGTTTAGTTGTAGCAGGAGATGGATATTAGAATGCTGGGATTAAGGAAAATGAGGAATTCCTACCAGAAAATAGTAAAGCAAATGTTGAAGCCGACTTTAAGAGTTTCTCTAAAATCATGGCTTCCCTTGCGAATGTTGACTCAAGTCTTCCCATTCATGATTATCCCAACACCGGGCTCCCCTTTGAGTTAGAAATGGAGTCATCATCTCGGAAGTATGAAGCAGTGGGAGGATTTTTTTATGCCAAAATACCATGTAGATCTCTACACAAAGATTTGGAAGAAGTACGGGAACATCGCTATGACAAAGATGGTGAAGATTCATACTCCAATTCTTGTAACAGTCGTCGCAGGACTCCTCCCTGTTATTTCTGAAATGGATGATGCGCTTCTGTATAAGGTTACAGACTTGAAAATCCAGGAACGGGATGAGATGTTGACTACTTGTGAGGGTCTTTATTTTGACGTAAACTGGTTGCGTCAACATTTGGAGAGTGTCAGAGAAGCTCATGTAGCATCTTTGGCAGAAGGGAAAGCCTTGAAAGAAGAATCCTCTAAAATTGAAAAAATGGCTCGAGATCTTCAGACTCGTTCGGAGAAGTATGATAAGATATTGGGAAAATTGTATCATCATGATTATCCTCTACTCAAAGATCTATTTTAGACTATAAGATAGGTAGTGAAACATTCATATTATTATTTATTTTATTTTGGGTTTTGAATATTTTTAATAAAGGATGTTTCAGATAAATGTAATGGGTTTTGAATTTGAAAGTTCAAATATATGTTTTGGGATTATATTGAACTTATGCAAGGGAAGGTATTTTTAGGTATAATATTCCTTGAGCCACTTACCATTAATGATTGTCCCTACAACTTCTTCATTCGTATTAACCAGCTTGTAATACCAGTTCGGCATGGACTTTGAGATCACATAAGGCTCTTCCCACTTTGAAGCAAATTTTGGTACGAACATATCTTGTGGAATATGCTTAGATGTCCTAAGTACCAGATCCCTTACTTGGAATACTCTTGGTTGCATTGTTTTATCGTACGCCCTGGAAATCCTTTGTCGATAAGTCTCTATATATTTTCTTCTTTGGCTCGTCTAGATTCGAGTATGTCTAAATATGTTACTCGGGAATTGGGTATTTTGGATTCATCCCAATGAACTCCGCTCGTTGCTGGGATTCTGGATGATGGGACTTTAATCTATGTAGGTAGAATTGCATCGGCCCCATATACAAGAGAATATGGTGAGGTTCTTGTTGAACCCTTCGGAGAAGTTCTGTATGCCCACAAATCCATAGGCAACTGTTTGTGCCATATTCTTGGATGGTCATAAATAGTACGACTTAAGATAATGAGATTTTTGTTGGTGCTTTCATCTTGTCCGTTCCCTTGAGGGTAGTATGGTGTGGAAAATACCTTCTTGATGCTATAACTTTTGAGTAATTTTCGTACATATTTATTTGCAAATGGAGTACCATTGTATGTTACGATGTGCTTTGGTACCCTAAATATACATATGATGTGTTCTTTGATGAAGGCCTTTATTGTTGCTCCAGTCATGCTTCTAAGGGGAACAACTTCAACCCATTTGGTGAAGTATTTTGTGGCAGTTAGTATGTACTTGTGTTGTTTTGACGAGGATGGATTGATTTTACCAATGAGATCCAGTCCCCATCTATAGAATGGCCAAAGGATGCTTACCGAGTGAAGAAGAAGGCAAGGTGTGTGGATGAGGTTGCCGTGAATTTGACATTGGTGACATTTCTGAATAAATGAGGTCGTGTCATCCTCTATGGTAGGCCAATAGTATTTCTCATGGACTTGGAGAAATAGTTTTATCTTGCCTTGATGTTCACTTTCGTGCATTTCTTTCAGGATAATCTGGATGCCTTCTTATGCCAGACATCGTAACAAATCTCCACCAAAGTTTTTTCGGTAGAGTATTCCTTCGTGAAAGACAAATCTTTTGGCTTTTCGAATCAAGCATTCTGCTTCCCTTTTTTCCTGAGGTAGAATGTTATCTTGAAGGTATTTGATATATGGTTCCCTACAGTCCCCAGCATTGTGTATAGTTAGCACTTCTGACTGTTGTGGCGGCACCTGAAAATTAGGGAATGATCCCTGCAACGATCGGGATTGAGCCTATATGGTGGGCCAGTAATACCCAAGACGTTAGAGATGTCTATATAAGGTTATTACTAGCGTCTGACCACACATTTCACGGTGTACCTGACTAAGTCTCCCTTGCGCCTCATTGTCTCCTAGATATCTTTATAGAGATCCGTCTGAATTTCTATGATACAATATCCCATGTAGTAAGAAGAAATACTATAAATCTTTAAGACTGAACTTCCCTTGGCTATACGAGTTGCTGAGCTCTTGGATGATATGCGTCCTACAGTCATTGGCTTGTTCTTCATCAGGCTTGTTCATCCATGTCGAGGGCATGGTACGTCTTTGCACAGTGAGGTTGCCTCCGAGTCTTTGAATTGTAGTTTCGAGGCTAGAGTTGCCAAGCAATCAGCGTGTCTGTTGTCGATGTGCCTCATATGTACAATTGTCGCCTTAACAAAGTGAGTTAAAATCTTATGTGCCTCAGCCCTATTCGGGGATAACGTTTCTTCCTTGAGAGAATATACACCATTCATTTGGTTTACTAGTAACTTCGAGTCTCCCCTTATTTCGAGATGTTTCGCTCCAGCTTGCTTGGATAGCGATAGTCCCAATAGAAAGGCTTCATACTCGGTAGAGTTATTAGTGTATTTGTAGTCCAAATTGAACGAATGTGAAGACACTTTGTCGTTCGGTGAAACTAGTACGACGTCGGCACCTCCTGTATTATTATTTGGGGTAGCATAGCCATCAAAGTACAATAACCAGGCTTCTTCTTCAGCGAGTGAGATTTCTGGGAATCCGGGTACGTTTTCATGAGTCGTAGTATCATCTTTTCCTGGAAAAGCTACAAGTATGTTTGCGACTGCTTGTCCTTTTATCGCTTTTGGTGATATACATGACATGTCGAACTCTGACATCTGTAATGACCATTTTGTCGCTTGTCCTGTGAGAGAAGGTTTTTTATAGTAGAAATTTTATGGGATCATCCTTAGCCATCATCACTACTCTATTTGCTAGTAGATAATGCTGAAACTTCTGAACAACATGCACCAGGGATAGACATGCTCTTTCAACTTTGGGGTATCTCAACTCTGCATCTCTTAATGTACGACTGAGATACATTCAGTCACCATGTCGTCTTCTTGAGCCAATAGGGCTCCTATGGCACCGAAGGTTGTGTAGAGAAGTAGCGGTTTTCCCGAAGTTGGAGATTTCATAACAGCTTTCTCATGAAGCTTTTAAGTTCCTGTACGGTGTATGGTAGCGGCATGGTGGTGATTGCCTGTGTTTTGGTTGGTCAACCTTGATCCCTTTTGTTGTTATAAGAAACCCCAGAAACTTCCCGGAGGATACACCAAAGGCGCACTTTAGAGGGTTCATCTTCAGATGGTTATTCACGATATCTCTCAAAGACCTGGCGTAGGATGTCTGTATGTGACACTCTTGTTTTTGATTTCACTACCATGTTGTCGACATAATCTTCTACTTGCTTGTGTATCATGTCGTGAAAGATTGTTGTTATGGCTTTTTGGTAAGTAGCGCCAGTATTCTTTAATCCGAAGGGCATCACTGTGTAATAGAAGTTCCCGATAGGAGTTCTGAACACGGTCTTCTCAGTATCGTGATTGTAGCCACCATAGACATCCATGTATAAAAATATGCCATGTCCACTGGTAGCATCCACGAGCATGTCGATGTTTGGGAGAGGAAAGTCATCCTTGGGACGGATTTTTTCAGTTTTCTGAAGTTCACACAGCATCTTATTTGTCTATTCTTCTTCTTGACATGGACAACGTTAGACAACCATGTGGGGTGTTAGATAGGTTTGATGAAGCCCGCTGCTAGCAACTTCTGAATTTCGATCTTGATTTGTTCCTCGACTTCGTGTCTGAACTGTCTGGGATGTTGCTTTACTGGTTTGGCGTCAGGAGCAATATGTAAATGATGTGTGACCAGTTTGTAATCCAATCCTGGCATTTCTTCGTAGGTCCAAGCAAAAACGTCTTCCTTGAGTAAATTGACAAGCACTACTTTTTCTTCTGGTGACAAGGATGAGATTATTGAAACTGGTCGTGGATTTTCTTCCGTTCCCAGATTGATGGTTTCAAGTGCGTCAGCTGTAGCATATGTATCGTCTTGTAATTTCCGCTACGCGTCTTGGACTTCGTCATGGTAATTCTCCTTATTGTGGTTGTATATTTATGGGCGGGGAGACTCCTCGTAGGCCTCCCTTGTTAATTGATAACAACTGTTGCGGGAGGTAGACCACTTTTCCATCACCATCGGAACTAGTCACAAAACTGTGATTTCTTTTAGCGTGCTGAGGATTTGTGATACCAGAAATCCCATAGTGGCATCTAGAGGGTCTGGAAGTCGCTTCGGGTGATCCAGATTTTATGGAAAAGGTTGGTGGTTCGTTTGCTATCGATGTCCAATCAGGTAACGGCGTATTGTAGACTTTTTTGGATGGTTCAAAAGTATCATCCTCTAGTTTGAAGAATTCAGCATCATATATTAGAGTGTAGGGTGATGGCGATGTTGTTATGCGTATGATCTTCTCGGTCATCATTTCCTCCACGTGTCTATGATAAGTGGAAGGGACATCTTTCTTGTCATGTAGCCATGGGGACCCTAGTATCATGTGGTATTCGGGCTCTTTTGTAATGACGTGAAATTTCACCTTGGACACGATAGGACCCACTCATAATTTTAAATAAACATGTCCATAGAAGTTAGTGCGGTTACCTTCAAAATATTTCATCATTATGTGATTTTACATGATCTGGTTTTGCGAGACTTGGACCTCTTTAAGTGTCTTGAATGTAATGATATTAGAATTTGCTCCTGTATCGAGAAGTGCCCTTCTGAATTCGAACTCCTTGACATGAGCAGTAACATACAGGGATCAGTTGTGACCTTCTTCAGCCATCATGTCCTCCTTGGTGAAAGTGACGTTATTCATAGCCGGATATCTAATATAATTGTTTATATCTCCATTGGAGACGGTATTAGGTGTGTGTTCACGGCTATGCGGTTGAGAGCAGCAAAGGTGTCGACATATTGATCCTTGGAAAAGTGAAGAAACTCACACAAGTCTTCAATTATTAATATGGCTTGCTGGTTCACCGGCTTTTCTATAGTGCTGAAGCTCCCAATATTGTGAAGGTCGAGGATCACCAGTCGAGAAATCTATCACTGGTTCTATGGAGCCTGGGCCTTGTTCGGAAGCGCTACGACATTCTATTTTTTCAATTAATTTGACGAGAGAAGAGAATAGAGCACCTACCGCATCTTCTAGTCTCACTAGAATTCTTGCTTGAGATTCTAATCTTCGCATCAACTTAGCCATGTTGATTGGGGTTTTGACCACTTCAATAATTTCGTTGGTGAGACGTGGGTTGGTGGCGCCATTGACTGCTGGAGAGGGGTTATGCGTATCGCCATTGGTATTGACAGGGGAAATATTGGGATTGATAGTAATTGAATCTGACCTAAGACCAACCATTTTTGGGTAATTGAAGAATTGGATTCGTGAACAGAGATTGATCTCCCACTGTGGTCGCCAATTGTTAGTACCTAAAAATTAATTCTAGGAAAAACAATGTATTGTAGAAGTACTTTCTTTAGATTCGGAAATCAAAAAATCGTACAGGGCAAGCCTAAACCACGATAGTAGCCGTTCCGCCCTGCTTCGCTCACAAGGAGATAAAATGGGTTGATCTTAAGGGAGGGAAGCAAAGAAAGTTGAAGCAATTCGTGTGTTGAATTGTGTGTAGATATGTATAATTATTAAGAAAATAACAGAGCTTGAGAGAATGCTAAGCTTGTTGTGATTTCTGAATGGGATAAGGACCATATTTATAATAGTTTGAGAATTCACACGTTTCCTTGTAAAGTAGTGGAGGTGGTGAAGAGATGGAGAGGTGGAAGTCGTGGGGATAATGGTATAACCGCCTTTGATTCTTCGGGAAACCATTACTCCATTACTCTATTAACTTCTCCAGCTTTACCACTACTTTGTAACTTCCATATCATTGGTGTTTCCACGTCGCATGTTGTTGTAATCGCCAGACCAAAACCTCATGAATAATCCCCCCATGTAACATGATTTGATTTCTCGTAGGAATTGGTGGAGCCATGGACTCAGGATGATGCTAGCACGAGCAAGAGCGAAAAGATGCTCGAAAATAGGAGTAGGGTAAAACTAGCGATGTGGCTAGAGGCGCTAGCGCTAGCACTAGCACGGCTAGGGCCTGTTTGGATTTACTGACTTTTTTGGCTTTTTGGCTCTTTCCTGGCCTTTTGGCACATATGTGTGCTACTCGTTAGTGTTGGGAGTGTGACTAGGGTTTGCCAATGCTAGCACTTACTAGTGCCATGGTTATTGCATATGCACCATTAGCTTTGACATCCATTAATGTCGTGGCCGTATTTATGGCATGTTTAGGTTTTTTTAATTGTATGAGATTTAATGTTAGCATTTATGCTTAATTTTTATGCAGTGCATATAGAACATCTTCAAGAGGTTCAGCTGTGGAAGTTTGCAACTTGAGACTATGCTTGATGCGACTCTGCAATTAGATGGTATGCATCTAGTTTGCATTTTTTTCAGATATGGTTTATCCTCTATTCTGAATGTTCGTAATTTTGTATAATCATCATATTCTGTTTTATACAAATAGTTCATATAGATGCACATGAAATAACGAGGATTTAGTTGGATATAACTATGAAATTTTTGTGGTGCATATATATGCAAAAAAAGCTATAAGGCTAATTTAGCCAAGATCTGAATATCATTTTCTCGATTTTCTTGCAGAATGTAGGATATCAGTATGTATTCATAATTCTGATGTCGGGTCAGAAATTTATGTATATTTATTTCATGCTTCTGCAGTTTGACAAAAAATAATATTACAATTTTCTCCCTTGTCAAAAATCCACCAACAACACTTGTGTACGATAAATCATGTCATTTCCAGTTGAAATCGAACATAAGGCGTTATGGGCTATTAAGCAATGCAACATGGAGATGGATGGTATAGGAAAGCAAATAAAATTTCAATTGAGTGAGCTTGAAGAAATTATAAATGCAGCATATGAAAGCTCACGAATCTACAAGGAAAAGACGAAGGCCTTTCGTGATAATATGATTGCTAGAAAGCAGTTTACTGTTAGACAAGAAATTTTGTTGTTTGATACTCATCTTAGGTTATTCCCTGGTAAATTGTGTTCCCGTTGGAAGGGACCTTATGTTATCACTAATATTTTTTCCTCATGGTGCAGTAGAAATTCAAAATTTAACCTAGGGAACGAATTCAAAGTGAATGGTCACCGCCTGAAGTCGTATTATGAGAAATTTTTTTCTGAGAATGTGGAAGTGGTGAAACTTGTTGATGTACTCCCTCTGGAGGAGTAGCAAGGCTAACGCCAAGTCAGGATAA
This sequence comes from Papaver californicum, assembly GCA_023531435.1. Classification (NCBI taxonomy): domain Eukaryota; kingdom Viridiplantae; phylum Streptophyta; class Magnoliopsida; order Ranunculales; family Papaveraceae; genus Papaver; species Papaver californicum. The sequence continues at coordinate 2,508,007 of JAJJMC010031495.1, forward strand.
GGACGCTAAAATAAGCGTTGCATGGGAGGCAACCCATTGGTTTTGTATTTCTATCTTTTGCTTTTAATTTCTAGTTTGCAAATCATTATTTGATTTCCCATCTTGATTTTACATTCGAGGAGTCAATTTACATTGAGAAGAATGTAAAGTTTAAGTGTGGGGAAGTTATTAAGCATATAGATTTTTAGTATTCACTTTTGTAGGTAGAAATTTTGAACTTTTTGTACATATTTCCATGAAAACCTCCAACTTTTAGATGTTTTAAAGTCACTTTGTATGCTTCTATCTAAGTTTACATACGGAGTTCTTACCGAAATAACTGAACTTATAAGTATTAGAGAACTACATTCGGGTTGCTTAGTATTTGAGAGGCTAGAGATGACAAAAAGGGACTTAAACCGTCGGTAGAAAATACAGTATTAGAGAAGCTGATCATTCAATACCCATGAGTGAGGCACCAAACCTTCAATTCTTTGTACCTGTCTATATTTTTCCGTTTAGAGTGTTTCATCTGAGCAAACTCCGAGTAAAATGATGAGCTACTCAACTTCGCACCAATTTCAACACTACTTTTTGATCTCTTGAGTGCTATTTCTATCAATCATGAGAGCGTCATCAGAGTTGCTAACTCTATCTTGTAGTCTTGTTTGCAGTTATCACCATTCTCTCGACAACAACAGGTCCATAGAAACACCATTATCATCAACAAGCGAAGCATCAAAAATGTAGAAAAAAAGTTGAAGACGTTCAAGGTTTATAAGCAACTGTACAAGAAATAGCAAATTTCATATTCAAGTAAAACAACACCTAAGCATAATTATATATACATGTTGAAGACTTATGTACAAGAGTGAAAGAAATCAAAAGATGAGAGTTGGTAAAGCTTATGATATCGAGACAATACAAGTTGTAAAAGAATCAAGTGGTAAAGTACTTATCCCATGACCATAGTAGTTTCATTGTTCATTTTATTTTATTTTTCAGTTTGTATTATATTTTGAAGTTCTAAGAAATAAAAATATCTCAAAAAAATAAAAAAATAAAAAGAAGAAAAAAAAATGTTTATCATTGCTTTAATGTATTTGTTTTTGTATCATTCAATAAGGTCGTAGGGAAGAATAAATTTATAAAGAAGTTTCAAACAACAAGGAATTGGGGAAAAGAGTTATAATTTTCAAGAATTTAGGAAGTTCAAGAGTTCATCATCAACAGTTGAAGACCGAAGACTGAAGACGTTTCTATTGGATGTTGTGAGAGTTGTGCTGATTGTGAATCGGGTGAGAAGGTAAGTAAGCGTTCCCATCCTCGCATAGTAGTTGATTCCCTTTCGTAGAAAAACAAAAAAAGGTCACTTTTTGTCCCACGACTCTATGGGATAACATCTTTATATAATTCAGAAGGTTTCTTTTCCTTCCCACCATTCAACGTGCGCAGGATTTCTATCTTCACTCCTGACTGCATACATGAGAACCATAAAGTGCGTCTTTTGAGTGTCAAATTCATAAAATCCTATTGGTGAGGAAGAATGCTTATTCGGTCGCTCTTGAGGATGGATTCTTTCATATGGTGGTTTTCTCCCAACTCAAGAGCTAAGCATGAGAATAATGTTCTTTGATACTTCTAACTTCCTATTGTTAGTGTGCAGAAACTTTATGTCTTCCTAGCTCTTTGGATGCATGTGCTCTGTAATGTTTGGAAGTTGGAATTAGTTTTTGTGTGTATACCTCTTGTAAACCCTCACGAGACTATAACTCGTCCACTAGGGACACCTAGGGGTTTAAAGGCTTTTTGCACATGCTATGTGTAACCGTGTCCTCGACGAAATGGAGTTGTTGTTTTTTAGTTTAGTTAGGTAGTTTTCTTGAGGACTAGCAAAAGGCAAGTGCATGGGAATTTGATAGATGCATTATTTGCATTAGTTTGATCTAAATCATTGCTTTCTTGTAATTTTATATCATTATGTTTGATTTTATTTGTTTTTTAGTTTCTTAGAAGTTTTTGAAGTGTACTCAACCAAAGAAGAAGAAAGGAGTTCATTATGACAATAAATGAACAAGGAAGTCAAGTGCTACAATGGGAGCTAGAGAAAGTACCAAATTGAACTCATTAAAATCCAATATTTATTCTCTCTATCTTTAAGGAAATTAAAATAGGAAGCCAACGCAAAAAGAATGAGGTCATTCCGAGTTCGGATGAAGAACTTACGGGCAAAACATCCGTAAGAAAATAGTGAAACACTCAACAAAATAATCGGGAGATAACATGGAAATTTATCTACCGATTATAGGTAGTTTCTGACACAGAAAAAGTCATATTTTGAGCTTTAACAATCGGTATATAAGGAGGGTGTCATGACTACCGATTATAGATGATTTTGGCATCAGAAAACTCTTGTGTTTGAACACCAACAATCGGTAGAAAGAGGAGGATTGAGTCTACCTATTATGACTCGACGAGAGCCACTTCTAAGACACGTTTAGGACTTCTAAATCAAGGTATCATGGTTCTATTAGGACTCTAACACCTAAATATGATGAAAACTATATAAGAAGACTTCCATAGCCCTAAGAGGGGACTTTTGACACCATAGAACAAGTAGCACAAGGAGTTAGGGCTTGGAGTTGTGATTGAACATGACGATTTCTAGGGTTTGCTTTATTTGATTTCGTCTATATTTTTCGTGGATTTTGAGAAATCCATGATGAGCTAAAACTTTCTTATTGGTTAAGGATGTAACCTAAAGTCATGAACATGTTATTCAATTAATGCATTAGTTCCGTTAATCACTCTCTTGTATACTGTTCAAGTTTTACTACGTATAACAATTATTTGATTGTGTTCATATATATGATTGGTTATTTAGCATGTTTGAGTCGCGAATTAAATATATTGATAACTTCTCTATATCAAATTAGGATTCGTAGGTAATTCTATCAAGAACCCTAATAACTAGTAGCAATTTGTGATCACTAGCGGTGCAAATCGTGAAGGAAGTCACAAGTAAAACTTGGCCTAGGTTGAATATGCCACGATTGTGTTTTTATTTTCCTATGAGTAACCAGTCTCACAGAGTTTAAAACTTTCTCCAATTTGAATCTTTTAGCGATAAAGCATTAGGTTATTTGGTAGAAATGGATTCATATATTAGTGATTGCAATATTTGTTGAGTAGTGGAGACGTAACGAAGTGTTGACACCGATTGGGGATACTTTAGGGTTATTGGTAACATGAAAGAGTGAATGATGATATTGATGTTTGATTGCATATCATGTTTAATTATGGATGGTGAATTCCTTAACTAGTTTTCTCTTATAATATTTTCTTAAACACTTTCAGCTTAAATTTTAGTTTAAATTACTTTTGAACAACAAAATCACCCATGTTTACAATAGTTTTCAAATACAATTAACAACCCATATCTCCTTGTGGATTTAATTTGTTTATATTGTTATACTCTTATTCATAATTGTGAGTGTAAAGAACTTAAATAATTTTGCTTGGCTGACAACCGACCATTCCCTCAGAAATACGCCTTTCTTCCCAATATGGGTCCAACATCAAATCTTATATGAATTCTAATAAGTATCCTTGTTTAAGAAGCCCTCTACAACGTTTGGCCTCAATTATCTTTCAAACTTACAATAAGTCACTTCTGAGATAATACTTAGTCATTAAATATGTCATGTTACTTTCGAGCAAATACATGACCATTAAACTTCCCAGATTCGACACTAATCAGTGACTATCAATCCAGTAAGTCGCACAACTTGTCTCACTGACTTAGCAAGTATTTGACTTGACTTGAATTAATAAAAACCATAGTGGCTTATAACTCTACTATTTCCACGAGATATCAAATGCAACATGGGGGGATTCTCATTGGGGTATTGGTCTGATGGTCTACGGTAATCGTGGGTGGTGGAACCACCTCCACGAACAAGAAGGTAACAAGTAGTGGGCGGTTATAGAGCACAGAGGATGAGAAGTAGTGGTTAGACAGATCTTCCCTACTTTCCAGGAACCACCCCACTATGAACTCCACAATTATCACTTCTCCACTTCTCCCTAACTCCCACGACTTACGAGAAATCAATGTCTCCTTTGAACTATAAATAGATGATTCTCATCTATTCGAAACAGAACAAGGACAGACAAGACAATCATTCTGGAGAAACAAAAACATATAGAATTAGTGATTCCTCTCAAAAAATCCATTTTCTTCTTCACACATTATCACATTGATATTTTCTCAACCTTCTTTTCTTCCCTCCTCTAAGACCTACCTTAATCATTTCCATCTTTGTAATCGAAGTAGGATGTGAACGGTTATTTCTTGGTTTAGGCTCGCCCTGTTCGAGCTTGATCTCTCGAACCTACTTGAAAGTACGATTCTACTGTATATTTGTTTTCACCTTAAAACAATTAGCAACCACTGTGGGAGATCAATCTCTCAATTATAAAAGCCAATTTTCAGTTATTCAAGATGGTGGATCTTAGGTATGGAGCGGTTACAACTCCTATAATCGGTTCAGGTAGCACCGGTGCTGGTGATTCTGAAAACACCCATGTTACTACTGAACCTCCCCGTACCAATGTAACTATCAATACTACAACTACATCTTTTCTTAATTTCAAGACCGCTGAAGACACTGAGATTACTCAAACTTCGTTCAACATAGAGGATATGATGAAGAGACACGAGGTCCTTGCTAGAACATAGGAGGACATGGCTACTACTCAGAAGGGAACACTTGTTTGCGTCAAGACCCTGACAGAGCAACTCTCCCTGGAACAGCGTCATCGCCTGGCGGAGCAAACCAGGACCAACAGCAACTACTGATGCCGGCACGTCAAAAACTCAAAGGAATGATTTCATATCATTCCTGATTGCCCACTATGGAAGTACCAACAAATCGATTTTGTCACCTACGAAGATATGGAGAGACTCCTACGAAATCATGGAACTCCCAACACTCAACATATTGATCTGATACGGACACAGTAGGTTCATGCCAGAATACGGAAAGACGTGGCTACCACTCAAAAGAGGTTTTCATCTGCCTCAAGACTGTAACAGAGCAATTCTTCTCAAAATAGATCCGTCACCAGTTGTAGTAAGCAACAATTCCAAGCCTAGTAACGTCAACAGTTCCAAAATTAATATTCAAGATGATGACGAGATCTGCATTCAAAGAGAACAATCAAGGAGACAACAATCCAACCATGTCGTCCATGAAGACCTGGAAAGACTTTTACAATTTCAAGGAAAAATGGACCAGTCTCACTTCATCAACACCAAACTTTTACCTTCTCACCATCCAAAAGATCATTTCACCATGGGGATATCTCTCTCGATATTCTCCCTCTATAATAGGGGATAAAAAATGTTTAGATCTGAAAAGACTGTTCTAGATGAACGACGAATATCCTGGTGACTACATATGTTGATTCAAGGCCCAAATGTCATAGAGATACTTGTTGGAGCAGTCATCTGGTCAGTAAGCACTACAACATCCAATCATCCACGAGGTCCTGTCATAACGAAGGGGTCAAAAGGGAGGCCTCATCTCACCAAGCGTCATGAATTGAATGTTCACCATTATCCTCAACCTCAGCTCCAGACTTAGCCTCATCACTATCCCAAAGTCAAGTCTGTTCCAGGTCCCAGATAAATCTCTATACAAAAACAAACAAAAACTGAAGTCGGCTCTAGCATTCTTAGATTCTCCTTTTATGGGAATCTTCTGTCAGCCAGGAACTTCACTCTCTCCAGGGAGCATGTTAATCGAAGAGTAACAACCCTGATGATATCATGATGATGCACACCCCAAGTCTAATTCAAATAACACAAGTGTGACTGGGGACTACTTACAGCAACCCATCTTTGAATATCGTCTCAGATCCTTCAGAATATTTTTTCTTTACCCCTTTCAAGAACCTCTGATGCAAGCTTCAATTCCTGAGAAAGCCTTTCGACCTTGCCTCTAGCCTCGATCCCTGCATTCAAACTTACAAATCCTCTTACTTAAGCAAGGTGCTTGCGTATGTCTCCCAGATGAGGTGAACCCATGTGGTGTCAAGATCAGAGTTATCAGCCTCATTCACGATTTCCTCTCATTCTTCGAAGACGAATCCAAAAACTTCATTTGGAGAAACCATCTCCTTTTAGCATAAATTGATGGGACAACAAACCCCCAACACGTGAGTCATATGGGAGGGTCCTACCGGAGAGGAATCAGTGAGAATACTTGCATTAAGATACTCAACTAGCACATTTCTTGCTACATTACCATTTTGCATATTAACGTCAGTAGGAGCCTCATCCTCAAGAAGTACGCAAAAGGGAGCTCGCATATGGTTTTCAATATGTGGAAGTACTATCCACGTCAAAATCAACTGTAACCCTTGTTCTTTTTCTCTAACAAGCCCAGCTCTTTGATTTTTGTCATTCTGCCCCTAAAAGTAGAGAGGCTACAGGCATATTAGGTCAGAACATCTTAAACATGAAATTATTGAGCATGAACCACAAAACCTACTATACATATCCATAAATAACATACATATTCATTACAATATAATATTTGAAGTATTTCATGAGCTTAACCCATTACAAGATATTTTATAAAAGATGTCTTAGAAGTAATTTTCACTACACCTGGGAAACTCTGAAGCTGACAACAACTGGTGATGAATCTGGGCATGGTTCTTGTATCAAAAGTTTCGTATTGGTGTCTACTTGTTTGTACCTAAAAATTTCTCCTAGGAAAAACAATATACTGTTGAAGTACTTTTTGTAGGTTCGAGGATCAAAATCGTAGAAAACAAATCCAAACAATTAGGATGTCTGTATTTGTTCTGCTTCGGTTACAAAGTGAGGATATGGGTTGATCTTGGGGGAGAAAAGCAAAGGAAGTTGAAGGAATTATATGTTGTGATAGAAAAATAGCAGAGCTTGAGAATGATTTTCCATCTCTTCTCTATCTGTTGCGTGTTTGTTCTTGTTCCCCCAATTGAAATTGGCAAAGCAGCCTATTTATAATGTTTTGAGACTACACATTTTCTTTGTAAAGTAGTGGTAGTTTTGGGGATATGGAGAAGTGGAGGTTGTGGGAATAACCGTCCACTTTGTCTCTAAGAAGTTTCTAGAAACTTCTAGACCATGACTCCAGTATCTTTTCAACCGCTCCAACTTACCACTTACTCTATAACTTCCATGTCATGGGGTAGTGCTACACCCATGTTGTTGTAAACCTCCAGACCAAAACCCATTTTTTATCCCCCCAATTGTAATAAGATTTTATGTCTCATAAGAGTTAGTGGGGTATGACTTCAAATAAATGAGCTTTGTTGTAAAATAATATTTCTAATAGACTTTATTTTGTCGTAATAATGACTTAAGTGATGGTGCTAGCTTGAGCATAAAATGGCGCTAGCTCGAGCGAGAGAATGACGCAACAATGGTGCGGCAAAAGCACGGGGCATGAGACCCAGCAATGGTCGTGGGCGCAGTAATGGTCGTGGCGTAGTAATGGTTGGCAGCAACACAGAGCGTGAGCGTGGAGCAATTGATTGTGGACTCAGTTGTGGCGTGGCAGCAGCAAAACGTAGCGCGGGTGAGGAACCATCCTTGGTGCTAGCGTTGTGGCCCCATCCCTGGAGACAAATCTAGTACTAACGCTTGGCCTTGACGCTAGCGTTTTTACCCCAGCGCTGGAGAGAGAGCTAGTATTAGCGTTTAGCCTTGGCGCTAGCGATGTGGCCCCAGCGCTGGAGCTAGCGCTAGAGATAGCGCTAGCGCTTGGCATCAGCGTTGATGCTTGTCTACGTCCTTGGCGCTAGCGCTTAGACTTAGCGCTATGGCTAGCATTCTAGCAATTTTTTTGCGTGGTTTCTTTAAACTTGGTTGCTTTAGTTGACTTTGTTGCCTTTATTATTTTGACATATTTGTGTTGTGTGGCTAGGGCTTACTAAAGTCTGTACTTGTTATTGACATGGTTATTTCCTATATGTTATGATTTATTGGCATTGACTAATGGCCCATTTGGGGTTTCTCAGTCTTGTAAGATTTAATTGTTGGCATTTATGCCTAATATTTGTGCAGTGCATAAAGAACACCTTCAAGAGATTCGGTCGTGGAAGTTTGCAATCTTGAAATTATGCTTGATGTTATTCTATAATTAGATGGTATGCATCTAATTAGCGCTTTTTATTCAGATATGGTGTGGCCTCTTTTCAGAATATTTATGATTTTGTATAATCAGTATATTTTATTTTATACAAGTAGTATGTATGAACGCACATAAAATAACGAGGGTTTATCTGGGTAAAGCCCTGAAATTATGGAGGCAGATACATATAAAAGAGAGATACATGGCTAATGTATCTATGAACTAAAGGCGTATTCTTAATTCTTTTGCGGAATATAAGATAGCTAGGCATATGCATAATTCTGATGCCAGGTTAGAAATTGATGCATATTAATTTCATGCTTCTGCAGTTGGGCAAAGGTAATATTACAAAGGCATTATTACAACTCTCTCCTTTGTCGAGAACCCACCATTAACATTAAGTTCCCTGCTTAGCTCGGAACAAGTAATGTTGCGTGGTAAGCATTAGATGGTGGTATGCCAGACGAAGTAAAGTATGACTTTTTATTGGTAATGGTTAGATATCACTAGAAGAATACTAGTTGGATGAGCATGTCTTGCTCTTTCTGCGGTTGTACTCTTAGGTATATGGAGCGTTCTTCTTTGATAGTAACAACAACGGGAAGGTACTTGGAACATTAGTTTGTTTTAGAGAGTATTGAGGCAGTGTTGCCGTCAGAACACTAAGATGAGTGTGGAGGCAGTGATTCTTCCATCAGACACGAAGATAGGTGTTAGCTGTGAACACTAAGATGAGTGTGGAGGCAGTGATTCTTCCATCATACACGAAGATGGGTGTTAGCTATGAACACTATGATGAGTGTGGAGGTAGTGATTCTTCCATCAGACACGAAGATGAGTGTTATCTCTGAGCACTAAGATGAGTGTGGAGGCGGTGATTCTGCCATCAGACACAAAGATGAATATAATCTGAGTATCGTCAAATATTCAATATGATTCCACAAGATCTATTTTCGTTCAAGTAACGAATTCTAGCCAATTGAAAGGATCTTCTGATCAATCCAGAGACCCTTTCGATTCGATTAGTAATGAGGATTCGGAATATCACACATTGATCAATCAAAGAGAGATTCAACAACTAAAAGAAAGATCGATTCTTCGGGATCCTTCTTTTCTTCAAACGGAACGAACAGAGAGAAAATCAGACCGATTCCCGAAATACCTTTCTGGATATTCCTTAATGTCCCGGCTATTCACGGAACGTGAGAAGCAGATGAATCATCATCTGCTTCTGGAAGAAATCGAAGCAATTCTTGGGAATTCTACAAAATCAATTCGTTCTTTTTTCTCTGACAGATGGTCAGAACTTCATCTGGGTTCGAATCCTACTGAGAGGTCCACTAGAGATCATAAATTGTTGAAGAAAGAACAAGATGTTTCTTTTGTCCCTTCCAGACGATCGGAAAATAAAGAAATGGTTGATATTTTCAAGATAATTACGTATTTACAAAATACCGTCTCAATAGCATTGATATTCTGAACAAGTTCAAGAAATTTATCTAAGAAAGTTTTCTAACTTAGAGCAAGTTCATTAGTGATATGAAGTGCTTAACTTTTATGCAGTGCATACGGAACATATTCAAGAGATTCAGTCGTGGAAGTTTGCTTCTTGAGATAATGCTTGATGCGACTCTGCAATTAGATGGTATGCATCTAATTAGAGTTTTTTTATTCAGATATGGTATATTATCCATTGTGAATATTCTATATTGTTTTGCAATTAGATGGTATGCATCTAATTTAGCGATCCTTACTCAGATATGGCATAGCCTTTGTTCTGAATATTCGTAATTATGTATAGCCAGTATATTTTTTTATACAAATAGTTTGCATGGATACACAGGAAATAATGAGGGTTCAATCGGGTAAAGCCCTGAAATTTGCTGCTCTAAATCGGCTACTCCACCTTCTAGAATAACTGACATTCTACTCATTAACATTCTTGTTTCCACGAGCAGCATCGCACACTCTGTTTTTCGAATGAACATCTTGCCCTTCTTGCTTTAAATGGCGATAATGACTTTTAGCGATCTTTATTCAGATATAACATCGCCTCTATTTTGAATGTTCGCAACTGTGTATAACCAATATATTTTGTTTTATACAAATAGTTTGCATGGATGCACATTAAATAATGAGGGTTTAGTCGGGTAAAGCCCTGAACTTTTACCGGTGCATACATACATAAAAGAGCTACGAGGCTAATGTGTCTATAAGTTAAACGCATTTCTTAATTCTCTTGTGGAATGTAAGATAACTATAAATTAAAAACGTATTTCTCAATTCTCTTGTGGAATGTGAGATAACTATGAATTAAAGACATAATTCTCAATTCTCTTGTGGAATGTAAGATAGTTATGTATCCATAATCCTGATGCTCGTCATAATTTTCTCAATTTTTTACAGAATGTAGGATAGAAGTTTGTATCCATAATGCTGATGGTTGTCAGAATTTTATAGATATTTATTTCATGCTTCTGCATCTAGGCAAAATAAATCAACGAGCTTAGCTGTAGGATTTTACTAGGAATTATGATTTGACGACACTCCAATGATGTCAAATATTCGCTGAAGGAGCGCTAGTTGATGTAGTCGTGCCTGTAGGATGATAAAACGTCGTTTGGGAATATGAGCTTCTTGAAGAAGCTAGCTCTGTGAATGATGTCCAGACCCGTGTGAAATCCTTTTTTCTTTGGATGAGGCTAGCGCTGGAGGTGTTGACATCGTGAGTACGTTGGTATCGTGAGATCTCTAACGGGATGCGATATAAGTGAGGGCCTCATGGTTTGGCGTTTCTTACACATTCCAGGACACTTCTGACTCGTGTATGATATTGACTCATCATAGCCATATTTCAGGATAAGATGAATTCCTGACAGCAACTCGTAAGCCCATATGCCAGATGTTGAGAGGAGAAGCTTAAATATAAAATGGTCAGGCCTTTTGAATATTCATTGTGCACTAGATATTGTCACAGCTTCCTTGTTATCATGATAGTTGAGATAAGTATCATAACCACGAATACTCTCTGAGGGGAATTGACAGCGTCACCTTGAGAATTCTGAACTCAGTTTGTAAGCTGTGGAGGTATTGGCGTACAAATATTTTCGTTAGGATCATGCGAGTGAGGGATCTTGTTGCTACTACCGTTGTTGATTAAAAACTCTGGTCGAAAGAGGTGACTGTGTTAAATCTCTGAAACTGAAGAAGTCTTCACTCCCCAGGTGTAGCTACTTTGGTCTACTGCTCGACGATGGATGATTTAATAGTATCATCACGAGTCGATGCCTATGGGGTCTGATCATACAAGGGAAGCCATAAAGGTTGATATATCCTATTGTTGTTGTTGTCTTCGCACGCCATGGATGGTACAAGAACTTGAATTGAAGTTGGAGTCCTTGTTGGTTTCTGGTTTGTTGAGTCACAACTGGGACGTTTTCGCGAGCATTGACTGAATTATATCGTGCCTTATCCTGACCCTTCGGCTTATAAGCTTGTTTACCCCTTTCTGGATATGATGATGAAATGCTTGAAATGTTCATATAGGTGAATTCTTATGAAGACGTTGAGGGTGAAGAGGAGAAGCTGAAAGGTGTCCTGTTGCTGACGTGGTGTTATGGGTGTCTTCGAAGATTATATTCTCAGAGGTGTCTCTTGAGCCATCTTCTGATCTTTTACTGTTATAAGATGTATTGCGGTGAGCAGTCCCCTGTCACACTTCTCTTTGATTTCTAAAGTTATATTTTCTGGATTAGTCTTGTGATACGTATCAGCCTTGTCAGAGGTTTCAGACGCCTAACATATCTGATGACGTAGTTGAGATAGGTGAAGATATCTTTATGGCATGTCCTCGGAGAATTAATGGCCTTGTCAAGATCATGACTCTCTGGTTGACCATCTCTTATAGGCCGGAGAGGTTCTTAACAGCGATAGGATCTTTTGTAAATCTCCAATCCCTAAGTCTGGTTCTTGCCATCCTTCAGATGCAGTTTGTTGAAGTTGGTGCTCCAAGTGGTGTTGTTGCGTAAGATGCCAATACAATAAAAACTGCACAAATTGAGTATCTGAACACTGAAGTTGACTTCGACTTTGAATTTGGCAGGAGCCAATTCTTAGAGGAAGCTTAGAAAACTAATCTTGTTGTCGAATGGCTTTGTCGTCATATGTGGGCCATTCAGAAGAATTTAAAGGGAGTAGGTGTATCTTCGGCTTAGAAATGATTACCAAGGCTAGAGGTGATGCTGAAAGACTATCCTGAGAGTTGAGGCTTGCCACTGAAGCTCTTGCACAGATAGGGAGCATATGTTGATAGTTCTAAACCATTCTTCAAGAATGTTTTTCTAAGCAGTAGTTTTTGAGAGTTTTTATGTGTTTCTGATGTATCCGATGTTTGTGGTTTTATCTCGGGATTTTGAGTAGGTGGATTTTGAATGTTTTGCAAAGGATTTTTCTAAATAGAGAAATAATACTTTGTTCGATTGAATTTCTAAGTATGAATGCGAGGTGCTGCAATCATTTTAGAGGAATTGCAAAAACAGGAAATTATTGCTAGGGGTAGCGAAGTGCTTGAGTCTTTACAACCTTGTCAAGGGTGCTGGAGGGTTTAAGACTTGACAGCTTTAAGCTTCGTGTCGTATATGATTACCCACATTGGTTTATTGGTGTTGACAAGTTTATAGCATTCACCTAATATAGTTTTAAGGTTCAGATATGGCTTTTCTTTATGAGAGGCATTAGTGTCTCCGATTTAGATTGGGTTGGGTTTCAGTATCTCAGGTTGATGATACATTTTAGAATGATTGGGTTATTGGTCTTAATGTTCCAAGTAGAGATGATTCTATCCATTTTAATAAACTTTTGAAAAGGATCATCGTCCTCTTTAAACCGTCAAGTCATTGTGGGGTTAGAACTCGTGTCAAGTCCCCAGGACTTGATGGGACGCAAGACAGCTAGTTGTAAAGAGAGTTGTTAATCAAGACTTGGCTCTGGCAGCAGCGGAGACATTGGCTCTGGCAGCAGCGGAGAGGCGTTGGCACTGGTAGCAGCATATCTCGTTGGCACTGGCAGCAGTAGATCTCGTTGGCGCTGGCGGGGTCTATCTGGTGAACACCTAATAAAGGCGAGTACCATTATCTCTTTGTGCAACAAGAAAAGAGGAGAGAGATGTCTCCTTAGTGTAGCATTCTCTGGATCTCAAGTATAGAAAGGCTGATTCTGGTGAGATATAGATAAGTCTTCCTTTTCACGATTTTTGTAGGGACCTTTCCAGAATTCCGCTGGTATTGAGATTTTATTGTTGACTGTTTACTGGTACTATATCAGGGGCTATACAAACTTCTCATCTATCTCTTCAGACGCGGGCTCTGGAGATGGTTCTATCAGCAATAACTTTGGAGGCGTTTATGGTTTGCTCCATATGATACTTGCGCTTCTCTAGAGGTGGTTTTCCACACGAGTCTTGAGAGAAATGAGTATTTCTTTATGAGTAGTAGTCACGTCTTTTTGTGCTTCAGCAAGGGTCTCTTCATCAGACTTGAGAGATTTGGTGGTGCTTGGCTATCCATAGCGTTTCTAGTAGCACTGCTTGAAAGAGGAGAGTTGAAGTTTTTGGTGAAATCATCTTGAGGAATGGAACACCAGAATTAAGAGTTGATGTTTTTGGTGAAAGCATTTTGAGGAATGGAACACCTGGATTGAAATTGGTTGCTGGATCTGGATTGATTTTAATTTATGAACCAGACCTAAGATCCACATTTCTCTTTTGAAGAATTGAATTTTGTTATCGAGAGGTTGATCTCCGTCTGTGGTCGCCAATTGTTTGTACCTATAAATTGCTCCTATGAAAACAATATATTATTGAAGTACTTTTTGCAGGTTTGAGGATCAAAATCGTACAACACAAATCCAAACAAGTAGGATGTCTGTATTTGTTCTGCTTCGGTTACAAAGTAAGGATATAGGTTGATTTTAAGGGAGGGAAGCAAAGGAAGTTGAAGGAATTGTGTGTAAAATTGTGTGTTGTGGTAGAAAAATACCAGAGCTTGAGAATGATTTTCTATTTCTTTTCTATATATCGTGTTTTTCTTCTTGTTCCCCCTTTTGAAATTGGCTAAGCAGTCTATTTATAATGTTTTGAGACTACACACTTTCTTTGTAAAGTAGTCGTAGTTGTGGGGAGATGGAAAAGTGGATGTTGTGGGAATAACTATCCACCTTTTCTCTGGGAAGTTTCTAGAAACCTCTAGACCATGACTCCAGTATCTCTTCATCCGCTCCAACTTACCACTTACTCTATAACTTCCTTTTCATGGGGTAGTACTACACCCATGTTGCTGTAAACCGCCAGAACAAAAACCATGTTTTATCCCCCCCATTGTAATATGATTTGATCTCTCGTAAGAGTTAGTGGGGTAATGGATTCAAAGCAATGAGCCTTGTTGTAAAATAATATTTCTAATAGAATTTATCTCAATTATGTCGTAATCATGACTTAAGTGATGGTGCTAGCTTGAGCATAAAATGGTGCTAGCTCGAGCGAGAGAATGACGCGACAATGGTACGACAGCATGACGGAGCATGGGACCCAGCAATGGTCGTGGCCGCAGCAATGGTCGTGGACGTAGAAGTGGCTGGCAGCAACACAGATCGTGAGCGTGGAGCAATCAAGCGTGGACCCAGCTGTGGCACGACAGCAACAGAACGTGCCCCATCCCTAGAAACAACACTAGTACTAGAGGTTGGCCTTGGCGCTAGCGTTGTGGCCCCAGCGTTGGAGATAGAGCTAGTTTTAGCGTTTGGCCTTGGCGGTAGCACTTTGGCCCCAGAGATGGATCTAGCGCTAGCTGTGGCGCTTGGCCTTGGCGCTAGTATTGTAGGCTAGCTAGAGATAGCGCTTGGCATCAGCGTTAATCCTGTTTTACGGCCTTGGCGCTAGCGCTTAGCCTTTTCTCTATGGCTAGCATTCTAGCAATTGTTTTGCATGGATTCTTTCAACTTGGTTTCTTTTGTTGACTTTGTTGCCTTTCTTATTTTGACGTATTTGTGTTAGAAGTGTGGCTAGGGCTTACTAAAGCCTGTACTTGTTATTGCCAGGGTTATTGCCTATATGTTATGATTTATTGGCTTTAACTAATTCCTTGACTATGGCCCATTTGGTGTTTCTAAGTCTTGTGAGATTTAATTGTTGGTATTTATGCCTAACTTTTGTGCACTGCATACAGTACACCTTCAGCCGTGGAAGTTTGAAATCTTGAAATTATGCTTGATGCGATTCTGCAATTAGATGGTATGCATCATTAGCATTTTTTATTCAGATATGGTGTGGCCTTTATTCTGAATATTTGCGATTTTGTATAATCAGTATATTCTGTTATATACAAGCAGTCTGTATGAACGCACATAAAATAACGAGGGTTTAGCCGGGAAAGCCCTGATATTTTGGAGGAACATGCATATAAAGAGAGCTACATGGATATTGTATCTATGAACTAAAGGTGTATTCTTAATTCTCTTGCGGAATATAAGATAGCTAGGCATATGCATAATTCTGATGCCGGGTTAGAAATTGATGCATATTAATTTCATGCTTCTGCATCTAGGAAATAGTAATATTACAAAGGCAGTATTAAAATTCTCTCCATTTTCAAAAATCCACCTTCAACACTACTACAACATATTAAAAAGGCGCATCAACCGGAAAAGCGAGCTAAGAATTATGGTAAAAACGGCTAGAGGAGTCGAGTCTGAAAATTGTTAGGATTTTCCTGGATACTTCTTGAATTTTATTGTTGGGTCGTTTTGATGCCCCAATCAAGCTAAAAACTCAGATTTATTTTTCTTACAAAGACGTAGGAAATTATTTCTAATAAGGATAGAGGGGTCAATCATCAAAAACAGAGGTCGTATGAAGATTCTACAACGTTCTTCCCAAGCACTAAACTTCTGAAATTTTCAGATGACGAAAATCCATAAAGATTTAGCAAATTCGAATACGGCTATGCTTACATGAGAAGTTTGAAGAATTCATATGTTCTATCATATTCAAAATAAACTGAAGGAGCTTACTTGAGACGGATCCAAGCTAGCGGAGGAGCCTTGAGTTACTTTCCCCACTATAATACCCCTTCCTCAGGGACGCACCAACAATCAGAGCCAGAGCCAGCCTTTCTATGAGCCAGAGCCAGCCTCTCTCAGACTTGTTCCAGGGATACGTCACTGCATCTCCACCGAAAGCATCCCTATTGTATCTCAACAACCTGGACGACAACGATGGATTTAACTTCAATTCAGATACTCTCCCCTGTCCCGACACTTCAAGTTCAACAAAGGACGGATACAACTTTCATGATTTCCCATATCCTCTCAAATTCTTGGAAGCATACACCTGTGATGATACAAAAAGTTATATTCTGCCAGGTAGCGAATCCAAGTGAGTCACACATGGGGACTGACGATTCCTTCACTTTTGAAAGTTTAGCGCAGTAACCATCATTCGACTAAAAGGTCTAATCAGCAATGGTACTAGTAACAATCCCTTTCTACATCAAAACTCACACGACTAGGGAGCCTTCTCTTCTTGCCTGATTACATCCAGAACGTCGCTTCAGATTCAGTACTTGTCCCGTCTCCTGGTGCCTGTCATGCTTCCTAGTACCTGTCATGTCTGGTAGTACTTGTCTTGTCTCATGGAACTTGTCTTATCTCTTGGTACTTGTCATGCTCCCTGACACCATCTCGGTCCACTCCTCTATTATTTGATGCTCCTATCAGTACTTCTTCAATTTACAAATTCGGTAATCAACAACAACCAGTAAGGAATAGGTCAAAACATTCACGATAAGTGTTCTTCTATGTCTCTACTATGACATACCATAAGGGTACATCAATCGGAGACATGAGCTGGGAGATTTGGCTCTTACACTAAAGTCTACAGGGTCTGAAAATTCACATGGGATTATTAATCACAAATGTTTACAGATGGTTGGCTTACCTAGCAAACTCTGAATTGAGTGGTTCTTTTTGCATATGATAGCTCGGTCTCTTGGCTTCAAACATTGGGGTCAAACGTCAAAATCTGACATTGTATGAAACTTCAACAGCTTATGGAACAAATGGTGCGCAAACTAGGATTTCCAAACGGGATTCAGAAGACTCAGCTTATAGAGACCTTATCTGCCCGTGGATTTTCATCTTCTCACACATACCATCGACTCAGGTCGCACTACATCTCCCAAGAAGATTTCTCAACACTAAAAGACCCATTAACCTTCCTTCAACAAAAGCATTGGAGTCCACTGCTGATAGACACATTTTAGTGTCTAATTTGCACCTTAGTTTCTATTAAGTTAGTATTCGATTTTGCAATTATTACGTGTTTTTATGCTTTTGTAGGTACATTAGAAGAATAAAGATTTGTGGAAAAATTGGCTCAAAAAGTGTTCAAGGCACCCGGGAAAATGGATCAAAGCACCCACACTTTGGATTGGGGCACCCATGGATCGGGTCAACCCAGCGAGTCAACCCAGCGGGCTGGATCGGCGAGTCAACTCATCGGACGGAATCGGCTGTACTCAACTGTGAACTTTGGTTCATGATAAAACTTGTATATTTTCGTCCCAAATTGATACACAATATACTAGAGGTCTATACAAGATTAAACACACCAAGAAACATCAATTTTAGCCGGAAAAATAGCCCCAAATCCGAGTTTGGCCGGAAAAAGGGAGTTATACTTTGATTCGGATTTGGGAAGATTTGGATGTGTTTTAAAGAGTTCTATTAGGTTTAGAAGACTCACA
>JAJJMC010031495.1:2530971-2549055 GCA_023531435.1 Papaver californicum
AATATTTTCTAAAATCATTACCTTCACAAGTTCGAGAATCGAACCTCTTTTTACCACTATATAAAATCACATCAACTGCCAGCCTCACATGCAGTTCTGATCTACCATCAACCTCTTCAACTGGTTTCCAACATTTCCAACTCTGCTGCTACTAGCTACAACTCAAGGCATCGTCTCCAGGTATCCTGACTCTCATCTATTTCCTTTACTGCATACTCAAAACCTAAGCAAGCACCAGAACCGACTGGCTGTTCACCAGAAAGTTTAAATCCAAGGCCTAACTCTACATCAAAGACATTGCCCAAAGGAGACAAAACTAACAATATTTCTTGCTGGAAACATACATGAAGAATCGATCCAGCTGACTTGGTTCTCTATTTGATATGAAGCGGACTTGTTTCAAAAAGAAAGGAAGAAGGCGCCTTCCATATCCCCTCTCTTCTCACGAGCAAGATAGCATTCCTGACAAGGACGTGAGCATCTACTAATCCCATCCAAGATTCACACTAAGGGGTACTCTCCCTAATGTAGGATCCAGAAGCTAAGTATACCCTCTTCTACTCTTCAAATTTAAATTACACATATGTAATCATTATAAGCATATTGTCACCATCTAGTGTTTACTGTGCAACATTAATGTTCCTTACTAAGCAAGGGACTTAATGTAGATGGTGAGTTTTTGACAAGGGTCAGAATTGTAAAATCACCATTATGCCTAGTTGCAGAAATATATAAGTATACTTATGCTCATACTTCTGACTTCACACCAAAATATAAATCAATGTATTCCTACTTATATTCCACAAGCGAATTGAGGATACAGTCTCTACAAAAGGCTACAGGTATTTTATCTGACCCTGTAGTCTATAATCTTTATATAATAAGTCTCAATCTCCTAGATGGGTTTCCCACTGGTGTAGAGCGGTTTGAGTCTTCTCTAAATAATTAAAAATATTCTAAAATGGTCTCATATCCTCCTCAATACTCATAACATTTATGCCATATCAAACTAGTCTCAATTCACATAAATCCCACGGCTGATCAATTCCTTGAACTTGTTTCGAGTGCGCATCGATATTCTGGTAACATCTATCAAACTCGGGAATAACTAATGCTTAAACCCAAAATATACTTTAGCTTAATGCTTCATTCGGTACGAATGCTTCTCAAAATTGCTCTTCTGAGCCCAAATATGATATCATAGCACTTTGCTTAAATATAAGCCACGAATAATACGCTACTCCTCTTAGATAATGCCACAACCAAGAAGAAATTCCATAAAAGACGTATTGCACCTCGGTGACAGGCTAACCCGATCCTTTTCTCTTATCAACGCCAAGTTAGCACCAGCTATTTGGCTCAGCACCACATTGGCACTAGTTAGCCACTTTAGCGTTAAAATGGCACCTGAGAAGCGCTAACTAACCTAAAATGGTCTTATCTAACACGTCTTTGCCTAATGAGGCCTTAGCTAGCATATCACTACCTTAGCACTTCGATCTTAGCACTAAAAGTGCTAACCCTAACCCTAGCGCCAAAAGCACTAACTCTCCTTAACCTAGTTCCTAAAATGGTCTTAGCTAACACATCTTCCCCTAAAATGGTCTTAGCTAACACATCTTGGCCTAATGAGGCCTTATATAGCATATCACTACCTTAGCACTTCGATCTTAGCACTCAAAGTGCTAACCCTAACCCTAGTGCCAAAAGTGCTAACTCTCCTTATCCTAGTGCCTAGCGCGTCCAAGGCTAGCGCGTTCGAGGTATTGCCTCGCTACAATGCCCTAGCGCGTCCCTTAGCTCCTTCACGCCCCTAGCTAGCCTCAGCGTCCTTGGCGCCCCTAACTTCCTATGCATCCATCTCCTCAGCCCCATGGCTTCCTATGCGTCCAGCTCCTCAGCGCCATAGCCTCTTATGCGTCACTTTGCCTCAGCGTCCTAGCTCATATGTGTCGGTAGCTTCTCCAATGCGCCTCCAAAGCCAAATTATCCCTAGCTATTATGCGTCGCTACTAGCTTCAGCGCCCTTGGATCATATGCGTCTCTAGCCATGCCTAGCACATCTCTGAATAACGGTCATGGCTAATAAGCCCTTGGCTTAGCATATCCATACTTAGCGACTTAGCCACAAGTACATTAATGCTAAAACCTTAGTTTTATCTATACAAAATAGGTTCTAGATTCAAACCTTCTTGATACTAGCTTCCTAGCCCTAATAAAATTAATGTTTACTAGAAGTTGTGCATATTGGTCTTACTTCTGAGACATTAGCACACTAGCCTTTTACGTTAAAAGAGTGTAGATGGTGAGTTTTTGACAAGAGCTAGAATTGTAAAATTACCCTCTACTAAGCAACAAAAACATATATATGCATATTTATGCGCACATGTTTAATATAGAATATTGTGCTTCTATTTATATTCTACAAGCGAATTGAGAACACAGATTCCACCTAAATATTCTAAATTGGCCTTGCAGCCTCTTCAATACTCGTAATAGCCATGTTATATCGAACTATTTTCAAGTCGCATAAATTCCATGGATGAATTCCTTGAACTTGCATCGAGTGCGCATCAATGTTCTGGTAATATCTATTAAACTCGGAAATAGCTAATACTTAAACCCTGACATACATTATAGCTTAACGCTACATTCCCAACGAATGCACCTCATATTGCTCTTCTGATCCTGAATATGCTACTTTAGCACTTTGCTTAAATATAAGCCACAAATAATGCGCCATTCCCTCTGATGCGCCACAGTCGAGAAGCAATGCCATAAATGATACATTGAACCTCTTATTTAGGCTAACCCTAGCCTTTGCTTATATTAACGCCAAGATAGCACTAGTCATTCGGCTTAGCATCGCATTGGCACTAGTTAGCCACAATAACGCTAAAAATAGCTTCCTCGGTCGCCTCAATAATGGGGTTTAGCTCCTCATGTTGGAAACACGTTCAAAATTTGTATTCATTGCTCAAAAAGGTGTTTACAAGAAGAAATGTATGTAACACAAAGAATTGAGACGTTTATAAACATTACAAATAATGTTTTCTCTGTCGCTAAATGGTAGAAAAGATAACAGATTCTTTCACGACTTTGTTCTTCTTATTTACGACGTTGTTTTTCTTATTTAAGACGCTGTTCTTCTTCTTCATCAGCAGCAAACTGGAAATTTCTGAAACCTTTTTTTTCTCACATCTAAGCTTTGCAACCTCCCTCAAAATCTTGATAACCCCTCTAAACATCTTCAACGCCCTTTAAATACTCAACAACACCTCCAAATCTTGATTAAATTCCAAATATCTTTGTATTATTTTCTTTCCAAGTTTCGGGAATTATTTTCATGTTTAACTCCTTCACGCGTCTTCTGGTGGTTTACACATTCCAACCGCGTTGATTTCGCGTCTCAGATGATGTTAAACATGCAACAGCCACACACAAACTTCCCAAAGATAATTAAAAATCCCAAAAATATTTTTTTTACCGTGTTTAACTCTAACTCGATGATTAGGCCATGTTTTGATTGATTCAACACCCACACCAACTTTGCTTAGCCCTAACAAGTCCAGCCCAATAGAAAAAAAGTGTTTGAATCCTTCTTAAACTCGATCCAGAAAAATTCTCAATTCAAAAGTAAACTTTCCTGCCAAATTTCATCTTCTCCCGTGAACAAGGTGGAGTGCCCCTATCCATACCTGGGTGTCTTAGAACTGGAGTGCCCCTATCCAATATAGGGGTCCCTTTAGCAATTGTTATCGGGGTGCGTTTAGTAATTTTCCGAGCCAATTTTTTCAAAAATGTTTATTTCAAAAAAACTCATACACACACATAAAATAACACAATTAGTATACAATTGAACACTATCAATATAAAGAATTGAGAAAAATTAGACACAAAAATGTGTCTATCAAATACCCCCAAACTTATTATTTGCTAGTCCTTGAGCAAATCTAATCTAAAAAAAAAATTCTAACTCACTGTCGTAGGCATCACGATTGCACTTAGCGTGTGCAACAAGACTTTAAACCCATAGGTGTACCTAGTGGACGAGTTTTGTCTCGTGAGGGTTTACAAGAGATATACCCACAAAACCTTTACTCCAAACTCTAGCTACTTGTGAACGATTGAGGGTAGACACTGAACATGCTATTTAGTTGGCTACAAAATTCTTTGGCTATGGAAGGAATTACCCTGTTTTGAATCCAATTGTTGTACACGAGTTTTTACTCAAGCGTAATAAAATTCATATATAAGAAAACAAAGCACTACTCAGAAAGTCGTACAATGGACCAAAATACTCGGAATCTATCCAAGTTCAATCACATGAATAAGTTTAAAAGATGGATATGGAGATGATGAAGTTTGCACATGTTGACTAAGGTGAACGGTGTTTCCCATATCTTTCTGAAGGTCAGTGCTAGGATGTATTCTAATGGATTGAGATACGCTCCCACTGGTCTTAATCCTTATACTAATATCGACTCAGCTGGTATATACCAGGGCCCCAGCGGTCGATTTATTGAAAAATAAAACAACTATTTACTTTTATTTTTTATTTTTTTTTATCTAAATAAAATACAATAATGGGGCTTGATCTCAATCACTCTACTTCATTCCAACGCTTATCACAATTCGATGTTGGTGCCCCACCAAATCAATTAGAGAAACACATAAAATTGTAAAAGTAAAAACAGAAGGTGATATGGTCGAGGTAGAATCCGAGATATGGTGACGACTATCATGTTATTCCTAACACCTGAGTTCTGTCCTTTTATGAATAAACCCTTTAATTGGGTCCCTCAACTCCTATAGCCAAGAGGTTTGTTTCCATCTACTTAGAATGGTCAGTGTCATCCTGAATTGTTCACAATTTTCTAAATTTTGGAGTTTTTATTATTGCACTAAAAATTTCTCCCTTATCCCCAAGCTTAAATCTAAGATAGTCCTCAATGATTCAAATTAAAGAGAAGTACCAAAAATATAGGTAACAAGAGGAATAAAGAGCTAAGTCAGAAATATAGTACCTGAGTGAAGCGTAACAATCCTTCTCCGGAGAATAAGACAGAATAAAAACAAAAAAAACTACGAAATTTACTAATTTACAACAACAACCTTGATGGTCAATCAAGGTAAGCAGGGTCCTCCAGAGGGACCTCCTCAAAATCACATGTAAGAAAAGTCTCTAGCAATGGTTTCAATCCCTGACCGTTAGCTTTGAAAGTACTTTACCATCTTGAGTCTCAATTTTAATAGCACCATGAGGAAAAAAGGTGCGGCCACAAAAGAACCGGTCCACTGGGAGCGTAACTTCCCGGGAAATAGATGTAAACGAGTATCATACAAAATAACTTTTTGACCTGGAGAAAATGATTTTTTAAAAATATTTGTGTCATGCACAAGTTTCATTTTGTTCTTATACTCCTTAGCACTATCGTATGCATCTCTACGAATTTCTTCCAACGCATTGAGCTGGAGTTTCATGTGAGCTTCTGCCTTGTCAAGCGAAAAAATAAACTGTTTTACATCCCAATATGCTTTATGTTTTAACTCAACAGGAAGGTGACAAGCCTTGCTAAATACAAGCCGATAAGGTGACATTCCAATGGGGTTCTTAAATGCAGTACGGTAAGCCCATAAGGCATCAGTAAGCCTCAATGACCAGTCTTTCCGATTAGGATTAATTGGTTTTCTCTAAAATACTTCTTATCTCGTTGTTGGAAACCTCTACTTGGATTATAGTCTGTGGGTGATATGGGTAGCTACTTTGTGAGTAATACCATATTTCTTCATCAAAAGTTTAAACGGTCAATTACAAAGTGTGACCCTCCATCATGAAATCACCTCAACCCATTTAGAGACATAGTCTACAACGACAAGTATGTAAAGACTACCAAAATAATTAGGAAATGGACCCATAAAATCAATGCCCCACACATCAAAGATCTCAATAACTAAAATAGGGTTCAAAGGAATCATATTTCTACGGGAAATGGTTCCTAACTCCTGGCAGCGCTCACAAGCAACACAGTAACTGTGGAAGTCGTTAAACAACGACGACCAGTAGAATCCATACTGCAATATCTTAGCAGCAGCCTTCTTTGCACTAAAATAACTTCCAGAAGCATGATTATGACAAAAGGAAATAATACTGGACTGGTTATTCTCAGGTATACATCTCCTAATAATCTATTCTGGACAATACTTAAACAAATATGGATCGTCCCAAAAAAATGCTTTACCTCGGCTAAAAACCTAGAACGATCTTGTTTATCCCAATGTTGAGTCATTCGACCAGTAACAAGATAATTCACTATATTCGCAAACCAAGGTAATTGGGAAACAAAGAAAATTTATTCATCAGGAAAACTATCTCTCACAGGAGGGGAATCAATAGCAAGCCTAGACAAGTGGTCTGCTACTACATTTTTTATACCCTTTTATCTCTAATTTCTAGGGAAAATTCTTGTAACAAAAGGATCCATCTAATCAATCTAGGTTTAGTATCCATCTTAGACAGAAGGTACTTCAAAGCAGCATGATCAGTAAAGACTATAACCTTAGAAACTAAAATATAGGATCTAAACTTGTCTAAGGCAAAAACAATGGCTAACAATTCCTTCTCAGTGGTAGTGTTGTTCAGTTGGGCATCATTTAGAGTTTTGCTGGCATAGTAAATCACATGAAGTAGTTTGTTTTCTCGTTGTCCTAACACAACAACAATAACATAATCTGAAGCACCACACATGATCTCAAATGGTAGGTTCCATTTATATGCCTTGACTATGGGGGCAGTAGTGAGCAAAGTCTTAAGCTTCTCGAAAGCCTCGAAACAAGCATGATCAAAGACAAACTTAACATTTTTGCAAGCAAATTGCAAAGAGGTCTAGAAATCAAGCTAAAATCCTTAATGAATTGACGATAAATGATTGCATGCCCTAAGAATGACCTAATATCTCTTACGGTTTTGGGAACCAATAAATTCTTAATAACGTCAACTTTGGCTTTGTCTACCTCTATACCCTTAGAGGACACGATATGCCCTAAAACAATTCCTGATTGAACCATAAAATGACATTTCTCCCAATTAAGCACTAAGTTCTTTTCCTTACACCTATTCAACACTAATGTCAGATGATGCAAGCACTCATCAAAAGATGAACAAAACACTGAAAAATCATTCATAAAGACCTCTAAAAACCGTTCTATCATTTCAGAAAATATGCTCATCATGCAACATTTAAAAGTAGCGGATGCATTACACAACCCGAAAGGCATGCATCTATATACAAAGGTACCAAAGGGACATGTAAAAGTGGTTTTATCTTGTTCTTCTAGGGCAATAACAATCTGATTATAACCAGAGTAGACATCTAAAAAGCAGTAATGACTATGTCCATATAATCGTTCTAGCATTTGGTCGATGAAGGGAAGGGGAAAGTGGTCCTTCCTTGTGACCTTGTTCAATTTTCTATAATCAATACAAACAAGCTAACCCGTGGTCACTCGGGTTGGGATTAACTCATTATTATCATTCTGGACTACAGTGATACCTGATTTCTTGGGAACAACCTGAACGGGGTTGAACCACTTACTGTCTGAAATGGTGTAGATAATACCCGCATCTAACAACTTAAGCACCTCAGTTCGAACTACTTCTTTCATGTTAGGGTTAATTCGACGTTGCATCTCCCTAGAAGGTTTTGTGTCATCCTCTAAATGAATCTGATGCATACAAACAGTAGGACTTATACCCTTAATGTATGCTAAGGTCCACCCTAAAGATTCTTTTTTATCTTGAAGTAAGATCACTAGCCTACTTTCCTGATCATTATCCAAGTCGGATGCTACAATTACAGGAAAAGTCTCAGATGGGCATAAAAACACATATTTCAGAGTATTTGGCAATGGTTTGAGGTCCAACTTAGGAGGCTCTTCTTAAGAAGGAGTTAAGGTAGAATTAGAAACTGGTAGTGGTTCGAACTTAGGTTTCCATCTCTTAGTACTAACACGGGGTTAGAGTCTAACAGAGCATTCACTTGATCAATGGTGTTATCATCGTCAAAATCTAATCCAAAATGGGATAAACAACTCTCTAATGGATCTTCCGATAAAATGTTTGGTAATGACTCCTGAACTAATTTTACTATCATATTCACCTCTTCAATATACGTGTCATCTAGATCAGGGGGTTTCCTACTAATATTAAAAATATTCATCTCAATAGTCATATTACCAAAAACAAAATTCATAATACCATTTCGAAAGTTTATGATCGCATTAGATGTAACTAACATGGGAGACCTAATATCATAGGTATCTGGTTTTCTGGGTCAGGGATAAGTTGGGTATCTAGGATAATAAAATCCATAGGATAAATAAACATATCGACCTCAATAAGAATATCCTCGAAAATGCCACGAGGAATTTTCACAGACCTATCAGCTAACTGAAGAGTTATCTGGGTAGGTTTTAAGTTACCAAGTCCTAGATGGAGGTACACATGGTATGAAAGTAAGTTTACACTGGCTCGTAAGTCAAGTAACACTTTATCAACACGGCAGTTACCTATTGTGCAAGAAATGGCAGGGGAACCTGGGTCTTTGTACTTAGGATTTGTGTTCTTCTGGATAATTGAACTTATATGACTAGCTAAAAAGGATTTCTTCTGTATACTAAGCTTTCGCTTTCGCGTACAAAGATCCTTAAGGAACTTGGTATAAGGAGGAATCTACCTGATTGCATCTAATAGAGGAAGATTTATGTTGATTTTTGCTTAAAAATCTCCAATATATCATTAAAGTTGGATTTCTTCTTAGTTGGTACTAGCAGTTGTGGGAATGGGGATCTGGGTACAAAATCAGATTTCTCAGGAACAACTTTAGACTCTTTAGAGACTCTATCAATCTCTTCATTTATTGGCTCATAAGGGTGAACTACATCATGTTCATTATCGGGCATGGTTACCTTATTTTCTACCACTCGACCACTCATAAGGGTTGTAATAGAGTCCACATGATTGAACGGTTTCTCTCCGTAAGATACTTCATGAACTCCTCTAGGATTGGGTTGTGTCTAACTAGGAAACTTACCTTTTTCTCTTAAAAAATCATTCTTCTGACTAAACTAGTTTCCTAAATCGGAAATAACCTTTTTATTATCTTCTAAACTTTGTTCAACCGATTGTTGAAACTTTGCAGTGTTATGAGATAAAAGGGTGAAAGACTCTTTTAAACTCATGATCTTCTTATCTGAAGGGTTCTGAAATTGGGCTGGTCTTGAAGGATTTTTAGTGTAACCAAACCCTGGGGGACCCTGAGTATTACTAGACTGACCTTGATTCTGGCCCTTGGACAAGGAAAATTAGGTTGGTTTCTCCAACCAGGGTTATAAGTTTCAGAATATGGGTCATATCTCTGACGGATTTCAAACCTAGAGTTGTTATAAAGAGTATAGGCTTGCTCTTCGTATCTAGCATGGTTCGACCCTTGATTCGTTTCTAAATCTTTTAGACGTATAAGGATGTCTGACCCATTATTAACTCTTTCGACCCTATGGATAGAATTCCTAGAAATTTCTGGTTTTCTCATCGAAGCCCATTGCCTAGTTTGCTCAGCTAACTCGATAAACGAGTCAAAACATGTATTTGGGTCCTGATGTGTGAATTTCCCACCACTCATTGTTTCTACCTGCATGCGGGTTTCACTATCTAAGCCCTCATATAAAATTTAGGCCATGTGGGATTTTTCAAAGCCGTGATGTGGACACTAGTATAACAATTCATTAAACCTTTCTACATAATCGTGTAGGTTTTCATCGAATTTCTGTTTAAAGGTATGAATAGACTGATGAACAGAAGCAGTCATATGGTGTAGGTAAAACTTCTTAACAAAAACCTATACAAGACTTTCCAAGGTGGTGATCGTTTTAGAAGGAATGAAATGATACCACTTTTTGGCTTTTTTATCAAGAGAAAAGGGACAAATGCAACCTAAGCACATCTTTAGGGACATTCGGATAACTCATTGTGTTACAAATCATTTCAAAATCTCTTATGTCGGTATACATGCTATCATTCTCTAACCACCCTAAATGTTCGAAACATGCTAATTGTCCCAGGTTTAATATCGAATTTGGCAGTAGTAGCTGGGATAACTACCCCTGGGTCATGTATTACTCTAGAAGGGTTCATATGATCTCTTAGGGTTTTATTATCCTGGACTTCATGCTCACCCATTTCGGCAAAATGTACCACCTAAATCCGTGTAACGGTTCGGACTTAAATCAAAATAGGTCATTTCTTCAAGTCTATCTCCTACACGAATCCAACGAGGCATACACAAGCAAGAATAATAGTGTTTAACAAGAATATGTGCGCATGCAAATGCTCGGGCTCACTATTTTAGGTAGGCTTGCGTTACCATAACCAAATATACCTAAAGTCAAAGACTAGCCAAAGGTACAAGGATGGGGTTTGTGGTGTTTCGGATGATAACAACCAGAGGGTTCACCGTACTATCCACAAGTTTTCCTAAAAATCAGTGTCTGACGGAAGATGCAATTGGTGTGTGCACTTGTGTTTTTTTTTTTTTTACAATAATAAATAAAATACTAAACAAGCAAGTAACAAAAATAAATGTCCAAAAGAAAATAAGGAAAAGAAAAAAAAACCTAAATATAAAAAGTATTTGTCTTTTTCTTCGTTCTTTTCGCTTTAACTTTAACTCCAAGTATTTTGGCTTAATTCCTTTTCGTTTCGTTCCAAAACCTCTAGCAAAAGAGAAATACCCGAAAACGTAAAATAGAACAAAAGAATAAAAAAATAAAAATAAATAAAACTACTAAAAACTAAAACTATACCTAAAAACAAATCTAAAAATAAGTTCGCATCGACGATGCCAAAATTGATATGATTGTGATGGTGTTAAGAAATGTTTGTTCAAGACTTGTGAAGATTTGGATTTAAACCTAATTTCTAAGACTAAAAATAGTAAAACTCAAATAAAATTGATAACAAGGTTGAAAGAAAACTGAGGCTAAGATTCCACTATTTTCCAATTTTTAAATTGATTTAATTCAATAATATGATTATGCAATTCTTACATTTAATTTGATAATGTTGCACCAAGTAAATTTTTAAAATAATAGTTGTATATGGAAAACATGGAACATAAAAAACCCTAGGCCAAGCATGTACCATCAAAAGAAGTCACAATTATTTAATAAAAATCATTAAATCAATTTTTAACCAAGGAAAATAATCATAAAAGAATTGCATAAATTAATTAAATATATATTATCATATAATTATTGGAAAAATAGCTTCCTCGGTCGCCTCAATAATGGGTTTTATCTCCTCATGTTGGAAACACGTTCAAAATTTGTATTCATTGCTCAAAAAGGTGTTTACAAGAAGAAATGTATGTAAGACATAGAATTGAGACGTTTATAAACATTACAAATAATGTTTTCTCTGTCGCTAAATGGTAGAAAAGATAACAGATTCTTTCACGACTTTGTTTTCTTATTTACGACGTTGTTTTTCTTATTTGCGACGTTGTTCTTCTTCTTCATCAGCAGCAAACTGGAAATTTCTGAAACCTTTTTTTTCTCAATTCTAAGCTTTGCAACCTCCCTCAAAATCTTGATAACCCCTCTAAACATCTTCAACGCCCTTTAAATACTCAACAACACCTCCAAATCTTAATTAAATGCCAAATATCTTTGTATTATTTTCTTTCCAAGTTTCGGAAATTATTTCCATGTTTAACTCCTTCACGGGTCTTCTGGTGGTTTACACATTCCAACCGCGTTAATTTCGCGTCTCAGATGATGTTAAACATGCAACAGCCACACACAAACTTCCCAAAGATAACTAAAAATCCCAAAAATATTTTTCTTGCCGTGTTTAACTCTAACTCGATGATTAGGCCGTGTTTTGATTGATTCAACACCCACACCAACTTTGCTTAGCCCTAACAAGTCCAGCCCAATAGAAAATAAGTGTTTGAATCCTTCTTAAACTCGATCCAGAAAAATTCTCAATTCAAAAGTAAATTTTCCCGCCAAATTTCATCTTCTCCCGTGAACAAGGTGGAGTGCCCCTATCCATTCCTGGGTTTCTTTAGCACTGGAGTGCCCCTATCCAAAATAGGGGTCCCTTTATTAATTGTTATCGGGATGTGTTTAGTAATTTCAAAAAAACTCCTAGACACACATAAAATAACACAATTAGTATACAATTGAGCACTATCAATAAAAAGAATTGAGACAAATCATATACAAAAATGTGTCTATCAACTAGCAAGCGCTAGCCTTAGCAAACCCTAGCCATAGCCCCAACACAAAAGGCCAAAGTGGCATACACATATGCCAAAAGGGCTAGGAAAAACCAATATGCCAAACATTTGCGCCAGGGGGGGAATGGGCTAGCACCAGGAATGCCAGTACCCACGCTAAGTACTTAGCGCTACCAGCAGCGCTAACACCTGTGCTAGCATACGTGCTAAGTACTTAGCGCTGCCAACAACGCTAGCTTCTGCACTAGCATAGGTGCTAATTACTTAGCGCTTCTGGCAGCCTAGCTCCTACACTAGCACAGGCGCTAAGTACTTAGTGCTACCAGCAACACTAGATTCTGCGCTAAGTACTTAGCGCTGCCAGCATCGCTAGCGTCCGTGCTAACACAGGCGCTAAGCACTTAGCGCTCCCAGCAGCGATGCTAACGCCAGTTTTCTTCTTTGCGTTATTTTTAACTCTTCACTCTTGCACCTATGCTCGTTCATCCTTGCACCTTTATATAAATGTCAATACTTGGCTATAATCATGATATGTTGACACAAACTCATCAATAACATTATCTTACAACAAACTCACATGTTTTGAGTCTACGACTCCACTAACTCTATGAGAAATCAAATCATAATGGTGGGGATAAAACATGGGTTTTAGTCTCGCGGTTATAGCAACATGGGTGTAATGACATCCCATGATAAGTAAGTTACAAAGTCGTGGAAAGTGTGAAGTAGTTAACGGAGTAATGGAGTAATGGTTTCCCGAAGATTCCAAGGCGGTTAAACCATTAACCCCGCAGCTCCCATATCTCCACCTCTTCACTATCTCCACAACTTTACAAGGAAACGTGTGTACTCTTTACTATTATAAATAGGCTACTCAGCCTATTTCAGAATTACAACAAACTTACAATTCTCATAAGCTCTGTAATTTCTTCTCAATGGTTCTGCAACTCTACACAATTCACCACATGAATTCCTTCAACTTTCTTTGTTTCCCTCCCCTAATATCAAACCATTTCCTCTCATCGTGACAGAAGCAGAGCGGAACGGATACTATTGTGGTTTAGGCTTTCTCTGTACGATTTTGATTCCCGAATCTAAAGAAAATACTTTTACAGTACACTGTTTTGCCTAGAATCAATTTTTAGGTACTAACAAGATCTATCTTAGATTTATCAATTTCCAAGACTTTAGAAGATATAATATGGCCTAAAACAATGCCATGAGTTACCATAAAATGGCACATATCCCAATTTAGCAAAAGATTAGTCTCAATACATCGTTTAAGAATTAGTGTAATGTTATCCAAGCATAAGTCAAACGAATCACCATACACACTAAAATCATCCATAGAAACTTCGATGATGTTTTCAATATAATCGGAAAAGATATTTACCATACACCTTTGGAAAGTAGAGGGTGTGTTACACAAAGCAAAAGGCATCCTTTTGTAAGAAAATGTTCTGAACGGACAAGGAAAATTAGTTTTCTCTTGATCCTCTAGTGCTATAGAAATTTGATTGTAACCTGAATGGACATCAAGAAAACAGTTATAAGAGTGTCCAGATAAACGTTCCAACATTTGATCTATAAAAGGTAAAGGGAAGTGATCTTTTCTAGTGGTTTCATTAAGATTTCGATAATCAATACAAACTCTCCAACCGGTTTGCACTGGAGTTGGGACAAGTTCATTGTCTTCAATCTACAACACTGTAACGCCCGACTTCTTTGGTACAACTTGTACTGCGCTCACCCACTTGCTATCAGGGATGGGATAAATAACTCATATGCTTAATAGCTTGAGTATCTCTTTCTTTACTACTTCCATCATAGGAGGATTCAAACGACGTTGAACTTCCCTTGTAGGCTTTGTTCCCTCCTCAAGTAGTATTTTATGCATGCACATAAAAGGGATTATTCTCTTAATATCAGTAATTTTCCATCCTATAACCTCTTTGTACTCCCTCAACACAAGAAGAAGTCTTTTTTCCTGCAGTTCAGTTAGTACATTCGAAACTATTACCGAAAACTCTTAATTATCACCCAATACATGTATTTTAGGTGATTAGGAAGGGGATTTAGTTCTAATTTCGGAATCTGCAAAATAGATGGCAATCACTTTTCTTGGATATTGGTAAAGAAATGTAAGCAACGTTCTCTCTTACTGATTTGAGGTAAGAGAAACAATGGTTTCCCTAATCTCATCATTGTACTCCAAACCTTTATCAAGTGGCTTTGCTAGCACTGTTTCTAGAACATATGCACCGCTCAAATCAACATCCTTTGGGCTAAGTTATCGATAACATCAATGGAGAAACAAGAGTGGACGTCACTTGGATACGTATCGCCTCATAAATGTTAAAATATATTACTTTTCCATCAAATTACATTGTCAAAGTACCATTATCGATGTTATTTTTTTTGCTCGTCGTTCACATGAATGGACGTCTAAGTAGCAATGGTATAGATGAATCAGTTGATCCATCTGTCATCTCCGGTACATAGAAATCTGCTGGAAAACTAGTTGATTAACCTGCACAAGCACATCTTCAATAATACCTCTAGGATATACGTTAGAATGGTCAACTAATTGTAAAACAATTCCAGTTTCTTTCAAAGGTTCTAAGTTAATAGATTCATAGATAGATGCATGCATAAAATTTACCGATGCTCCTAAGTCAAGCATAGCCTTATTAAACGTTGTGTTACCAATAACAATAGGAATGTCAAAACTACCGTGATCTTTACTTTTGAGTGGGAATTTCTTTTGCAAGATAGCCGAAACATTATTCCCCACTCTCATTACCTCATTACCGGTTAATCTTTGTTTATTGGTGCACATGTCCTTTAGAATTCTCACATATTTGGGGACTTGTTTAATCGCATCTATAAGTGGAATATTCACATGAATCTTCTTGAAATATCCAAAATATCCTAATCTTGTTCCGCCTTTTTAGAGTTAGAAAACCTGCGAGGAAAAGATAAAGGAGGAATATAAGCAGAAACAGGAGGTTTAAAAGTTTTCTTTAGGTACCTCATTAATTTGAGAAGATTCAGTAGTCTCTTTCTCCAAAACCGTCCCCTTAGGGTCTTTTTTTCTCTCAACATCTTCTGTTTGTACAGTTTGTGTACCACTTCTCAATGTCACAGCATTGACATTCTCCCTGGGATTAATAGGTTGAGGAGAGATTTTCCCATTATTCTGTGTCTTCAACTGGTTCAACTTACTTGCCATTGGCCCAACCTGTGTTTGTAACTCCTTAATGGCGTTATCCGTCTTCTGTTGGCTCTGCTGAAACATGGATATAATTGTACTGAGATTTTCATCCGTGATAGAACCATGATTAGGTTGTTGGTGTGCCTGAGATTGTTGTTGTTGATACCTATTCTGGCGGTTGAAAGTAGGTTGTTGAACCGCAGCTTGCTTGTTTGCATAGCTAACATTGGGGTGATCTCTTCATCCTGGATTGTATACGTTGGAGAAGGGATCATATCTGGGACTATGTTGATTAGGAAAGATTGCATTGGCTTGTTCATTACCATCTTCATAGATTGGAGAAGATGATGGTGGCAATACTACATCTGCGATTTGTTGTATCATCGCCTTTAGGTTGCCTATCTGTTAACGGACTTCAGTAGATTCACCAACTTCATTGACTCTCCTGACGAGTGGTTCTGACCCACAATTGGAGAATTGTGGATAATTTGCTAGCATGTCTCAATTAACTCCCTAGCTTAAGCTACTGTTTTGTTCACTAGTGGACTACCACCTGCAGCGTCGAGAAGATTTCTGGCACTCGCTTGAAGACCCTCGTAGAAGTACTGGATGATCAACAAATCACTGAATTGATGATGCGGACAGCTAGCCACCAATCTCTTATATCGTTCCCATCATTCATACAATATTTCTCCTTCCATATTCTTAATGCCACAAATCTCTTGTCGGATCTGAGTTGCATTCGATGCAGGATAGTATCTCTCCAAGAGAAGTTTCTTCAAACCATTCCAAGTTGTGATACTACTAGAAGGTAAATAGTACAACCATTCCTTAGCAGTGTCCATCAAGGAAAACACAAAAGATCGTAACATGACTCCATCAACATCATTTCCTGCAGGTAACATGACTGTTGAGATTTGTAGAAGTGGTAAATAAGGTATCGTTCACTCGAACTTGTGAAGGCTCGATTTTAGATTTAAATTTAATTTCTAATACTAAAACTAGCAAATATAAAAAAGATGGTAGCAATATTATAAAAGACTGGGACTCAGAATTCCACCGACTTTCACATTCGTGTGGTACAAATATTGATTCTTAACCATTTAAGCTCTTTTATGGACTCTTTTTGTTTGCCAAAAATATATTTTTAAAACATTGATTGTAAATCCTAAGCATGGACCATTAAAACACTTAAGCTAAGCAGGACCCATCAAATTAAATGACAACCAATTAAGAAAAATCATGAAACAATTAAAATAAGTGCAAAAAGTCATAAATAATCGAATATAGTTACCAAAAAAGTGTGAAACATAGCTTCCTACATTATACCAGTATTGGGGTTTAGCTCATCATGCTCAAAACACTCTCAAAATATAAGTACATAGCTCACAAAGTGTTTACAAAGGTGAAAACAAGAGAAAAAATAAAAGCAGCGAGTTTTCAACGGTGTATGGACGTTACAGACTCGTTGTTACAAACTGAAGATAAACGTTGCTAAGTTTAAAGATTTAGTAACAATTCCTTCAACCTTTTTTTCACGGTTTCTTCATCTTCTTCACATGAGCATATTTTTTGTGATTTTTATTTCTTCGTTTTCTGGCAGAGCCAGCCCCCCATAATTATTCTATTTACTCCTATATTTATATTGTATCATCAATATCTTGAAATAACTCCCCCAAATCCTGAACATATTCGCGCAGATCATTTCTAGGCCAATCATATTTTATTTTTTTCATCGGTGATATTTTTATTCTTTTCTCAACAGATTATGTGTCCTTATCTTGATTCGAGAATATCTTCTCATTAACCCCACTCTTAAGGAGATAATATCTCACAGATTCAACAGCCAAGAGTGTTTCCTTTCTCACGAGATATTCCCTGATTTAGCTTCAGCCAACTAATTTACGAGATTTAGGTTTCCATACTCATGCAAACTCTTGTTAACTTAGACAAGAAAATAATTCTTGTCTTAAAACTCTTAAAACTCCTCAAAAAATTTCTCCACATTTGTACACAGATTCGGCGATTAAAGAGAATAGAAATTCTCGCCAAGATTTATATTTGAAATGAAAGAGATGGGTTCCTTTATCCAACGTCTGGGTGCCTTTATTAATTCTGGGGGTGCCCTTATCCAAATGAGGGGTTTCTTTAACACTTCTTGAGCCAAATTTCTCCATAATTATTATTCTTCGAAAATACCTATAAATACAATAAAAACAGAAATTATTGCAAAAGAAAATACTAACAACATATAATTTTGGGACTAATACAGACACAAATATGTGTCTATTAATGACCATGACTATGTTACAAAAATCCATTAAACGCTTATTTGGATCTTCATTAGTCATTCCATGGAACTTTGGTAGCTCACAGACCAATTGGTCGTGTCGTAATCAACCAAAATAATCGAGTTCTTACTCTTCCAAAATAGATTAAAGTATAGCAAATAAGAACAAGTTCGTCCCCACAGAGAGGCTAGTGATTGTTAATTACTTTCAATTACACAAGTAAACAGGGGGGGTTTTGTTGTGATTTTAACTAAATTATACTAAAACAAACTAAAGCAGA
>JAJJMC010031495.1:2549065-2600489 GCA_023531435.1 Papaver californicum
GAGGGTATCGCGCCACTCTTTGAATCCTTAACACCGGATAACTTGGTGTAATGCACCACACAAGTTCAACCCAATGAAAGCAATGGTCTTTGTGAGTTGAGGTTATTCTAAGTAACCCGGCGCAAAGTGCACTCGGATTCAACCTAGGTCAAGCTTCTACACATACTTGCATGGAAATTTTAAGTATCATTAACAAATATGCTATACTACCTGTAACCAGAGTCCTTCGACAATTCCGGATCGAAAACTCTAATTTAGTTGTAGATATCAATGCATGCTTATTCAATTCACGACTCAAACAAACAAACAATCAATCATACATGGCATTATAATCAGTAGAACATGAACGATATTAAAAACAACATGAACATGTGAGCATGCGCCATTCAATTGATAAACATGTTTTCCAACTTCAGATTACATCCCTAACCAATATAGAAGGTTTAGCTCATCATGGGTTTCTCAAAACCCATGGAAATCAATTAAGAAATAAAACAACTCAAACCCGGAAAGATTGCGACAAACGATTGTTGCTCCGAAGTATGGCTGTGAAGATAGCTAGCGCCTCCAACAAACGCATGTAGCTTTCTTCTTTTCTTCCTGTATATCTTTTTCTCACCGTGTATTGCTATTTTTGTATGTGTTTTCTTTTCTCTTGGATACCCCTTGATGTCCCTTGTAGCAGCCAACTCCTCAGCCTTTACACGTGAGTTCCTGTCCCCAATTAGCTACGTGAGAATATCTCCTCCAAATATCTCTTGTGGCCTACCGAGATTTGCTTGATATGTGAGTGTACTACTCTAATATTTGCTGTCCCAATTTCACCAAGAAATCCCGTGAGAAGAGCATAAGTTCTCTTTATAGAACTTGAGTTAGCCACTTTTGGAATCCTCATGGAATTAGGAAATGTGCTAAGTTTCCTTATTCCATCCCAACAAGATATAGCAACTCCAAATTCTTTCCTAATCCCATATGACTTCCCCAAGCTAGCTACTACTCCACCAAGGCTAGCCACTAGTCCACCAAACCACTCTAGCACCTCCAACTAACCACTTAGCACCTTAGCACCTACGGTTCAGCCAACTTAGCGCCTGGGCGCTAGCAGCACAAGCTAGTTTGCCACCATGTGGCTTTGCCCATAACTTCCTCATACGAGATCAGAATGACCTCGTTCTTTCGTCGTTGGCTTCGTAATTCAATTTCCTACACCGTGGAGGGTGAAAGGCCTGAATTAAGTAGAGTTTTACTGGCTCCTCGGTAATTCTTCTCATACAGCTCCATTCTGCAGGTTTCTGAACTGTAACCTGAAAAGACAACTAAACTTCGAAAGTAATGATAAAACATAGTAATTCACTCAAATATAGCAAATAAGGGTCAGGAAAAACTACTTAAAATGTATGATTTATGCACCTATCACCAATCCTGGCTTGATATCAAAGTTAGATATTATTTGGATATACCATTATTGTGTGTCCAGCTTGTGAGAAGCTAAATCCTTGAGTGTACGGTTTGTATCACCCATTGCTTCTTGTTCTTCCTCTACGTCTGAATTAGCGAATTCATTTGACGATGTACTAGGAGGAAGTGGAGTGTTTATTGCTCGAACGAAGTCTTTTAGTAAAGTTCCTGATCGAAGACGTATACCAATGATACTTGGTTTTCCCTCTCTAAGCATTTACAAAAGAAAGATTACCTGAAAAATAATTCTTATAACTAAATTAAAAACTAGAATAAGAAATCAAAAACAAAAACAAAATAACAATCCTCTATGCCTCCCCGAAAGCGGCGCCAAAATTTGATCAGTTGTCAGCCAAGCAAAATTATTTAAGTTTTTTTCACTCACAATTATGAATAAGGGTATAGCAATAAGAACAATTCGATCTACAAGGAGATATGGTTTGTTAATTGCATTTGAAAACTATTGTAAACAGGGGGGATTTTGTTGTTCAAAAGTAATTTAAACTAAAATTTAAGCTGAAAATGTTTAAGAAAATATTATAAGAGAAAGATGGTTAAGGAATTCACCGTCCATCATTACACATGCTATGCAATCAAATATCAATATCATCATTTTCACTCTCTCATGTTACCGATAACCCTAAAGTACCCCCAATCGGTGTCAACACTTCGTTACGTCTCCACTACTCAACAAATATTGCAATCACTAATATATGAATTCTTTTCTACCAAATAACCTAATGTTTTATCTTTAAGAGATTCAACTTGGAGAAAGCTTTAAGCTCTGTGAGACGGGTTACTCATAGGCAATAAAAACACAATAGTGGCATATTCAACCTAGGCCAAGTTTTACTTGTGACTTCCTTCATGATTCGCACCGCTAGTGATCACAAATTGCTACTAGTTATTAGGGTTCTTGATAAAATTACCTAAGACTCCTAATTACCTATAGAGAAGTTATCAAGATATTTAATTCGCGACTCAAACATGCTAAATAACCAATCATATTATATGAACACAATCAAATAATTGGTATACGTAGTAAAACTTGAACAATATACAAGAGAGTGAATAAAGAACTAATGCATTAATTGAATAACATGTTCATGGATTTAGGTTACATTCTTAACCAATAAGAAAGGTTTATCTCATCATGGATTTCTCAAAATCCATGAAAAATATAAAAGAAAGCAAATAAAGGAAACCCTATAAATCGCGAAGTTCAATCGCAACTCCAATCCTTAACTCCTTGTTTTATTGTGTCAAAAGTATCCTCTTAGGGTTATGGAAGTCTTCTTATAAAGTCTTCATCATATCTAGGTGTTAGAGTCCTAATGGGACCATGATACTTTGATTTAGAATTCCAAAACTTGTCTTAGAAGTGGCTCCCGTCGAGTCATAATTGGTAGACTCAATCCTCCTCTTTCTACCGATTGTTGGTATCCAAAAACAAGAGTTTTTTATGCCAAAATCGTCTATAATCGGTAGCCACGACACCCTGCTTATCTACCGATTGTTAGAGATCAAAATATGAATTTTTATGTGTCCAAAACTGCCTATAATCGGTAGATAAATTTCTATGTTATCTCCCGATTATTTTGCTGAGTGTTTCGCTCTTTTTTTACGGCTGTTTTGCCCGTAACTTCTTCGTTTGAACTCGGAATGACCTCATTCTTTTTGCGTTGGCTTCGTTTTTAAATTTCCTTCAAGATAGATTGAATATATTAGACTTGAATGAGTTCATTTGGTCCTTTCTCTAGCTCTCATTGTAGCACTTGACTTCCTTGTTCATTTATTGTCATAATGAACTCCTTTCTTCTTCTTTGGTTGAGTACACTTCAGTAACTTCTAAGAAACTCAAAAACAAATAAAATAAAAGCATAATGATATAAAAACTACAAGAAAGCAATGATTTAGAGTATCAAACTAATGCAAATAATGCATCTATCGGTGAAGTAGCTAGCAAATCTAGCACTAGCTACTTAGCGCAAATAAGAATGTGCTAGATCTTTTAATGTAAAAGACTAGTGTGCTAATATCTCAGAAGTAAGACCAATATGCACAACTTTTAGTAAACATTAATTTTATTAAGGCTAGGAAGGTAGTATCAATAAGGTTTGAAGTTAGCACCTCAATTGTATATCTAGCACTAAGGTTTTAGCATTAATGTACTTGTGGCTAAGTCCCTAAGTATGGATATGCTAAGACAAACGCGTATTAACCATGACCGTTATTCATGGAAGTGCTAGGCATGGCTAGAGACGCATAGGAGCTAGGGCGCATTTGGCTTTGGAGGCGCATTAGAGAAGCTAACGACACATATGAGCTAGGACGCTGAGGTTAAGGGACGCATAGCAGGCCATGGCGCTGAGAAGCTGGACGCATAGGAAGTTATGGCGTTGAGGAGCTGGAGGCATAAGAAGCTAGGGGCGCCAAGGACACTGAGGTTATCTAGGGCACAGAGGAGTTAAGGGACACGCTAGGGAATCGTAGCGATGCATAGACCTCGAACGCGCTAGCCTTGGACGTGCTAGGCACTAGGATAAAGAGAGCGTTTTTGGCGCTAGGGTTAGGGTTAGCACTTTTAGTGCTAAGGTATGGATATGATATCTAAGGCCTCATTAGGACAAGATGTGCTATCTAAGACCATTTTAGGTTAGTTGGCGTTTCTCAGGTGCCAGGGTTAGCGCCTGGAAAGTTAGCGCTTTTAGCGCTAAAGTGGCTAACTAGTGTTAATGTGGTGTTGAGCCAAATAGTTGGTGCTAACTTGGCGTTGATATGAGAAAAGGCTAGGGTTAGCCTGGCTCAGAGGTTCAACGTGTCTTTTATGGAATTGCTTCTTGGTTGTGGCGCATCCAAGAAAAGTAGCGTATTATTCGTAGCTTATATTTAAGCAAAGTGCTATGATAGCATATTTGGGCACATAGGAACACTTTTGAGAAGCATTTGTTGCGAATGAAGCATTAAGCTAAAGTATATTTTGGGTTTAAGCATTAGCTATTCCAGAGTTTGATAGATGTTACCAGAACATCGATGCGCGTTCGAAGCAAGTTCAAGGAATTCAGCCGTGGAATTTATGCGACTTGAGACTAGTTCAATGTGTCATAAATGTTATGATTATTGAGGAGGCTATGAGGCCAGTTTAGAATGTTCGTAGTTGTTTAGAGAAGACTCAAATCGCTCTACACTAGTGGGCAACCCATCTCTGAGTTTGAGACTTATTATGTAGAGATTATAGACTACAGGGTCAGTATAGAATAATTGTAGCCTTTTGTAGAGAATGTATCCCTTATTCGCTTGCGGAATATAAGTAGGAATACAATGATTTGTATTTGGTGCGAAGTCAAAAATTTAAGCAGAATTACATGCGGGTACTTTTATGTTCGTCCAACTAGACAGAAGGGTGATTTTATAACCCTGTCCCTTTAAAACCTCACCATCTACACCTCTTCTCCTATATCTTCTCCTCTCTTTAGATCGCGAAATACTAGTTCTAAAATTTCTCGAAAATTCTGGTTGTAAGAACAAGATCATCTGTGAACCATAAATCTATTTGAAATTATCTATTTTGATAATCATATATAAGAGGACGAAATCAAAGAAAAGTCCCGTACCTAATTTTGTAATTTGCTCCAAGGACTTAGGGTTTCTGTTTGGAAAATGAAAGTAATAAGGGATCTGGGGTTCCTGATAACTAAATTTCAGTTCTTCCATCTTCTTTTAACCTAATTTTACTGTAAAATTATAATTTTTTAAAAAATATTTAATCCTAATAAAAACTTATTTTTTAGTTTAAAGTTGTTCAATTTCTCGTTAAGTATGAGGAATCGAGCATGTTTTGATTAGGGTTTTTACTGTAAACTGACATTTATTGAGTTTTATTGAATTTGGGAGACTTCCCCAAACTGAGTTGACATGAAATTTTTAGTTTTTTTTTTAAATGAAAAGATTATATTACCTTGATCGGTGGTCAAGTATTTACTGATGTTTCTTCTACTTGTCACTTAAATTGTAAGGGTCAACGTGTTCTTTCTTCATTGAACATGTTGTCCTAATTGTGCATTGCAGATCATAACTAAAGAACTAGGCATGAATCTTGAGAAAGTTGAGTTGGAGATGGTTGGAACTTGCAAGAAGCTGAATTTACTTGAATTTTAGTATTTATGAAGCTTGGGATCTTTGTTACGAAGTTAAGTTTTGAGTGATTTCGTTTGAATTTTTTGATTTGTTCTGCATCTCATAGGCGTTTGAATCAATATAAGGAATTAACATTTGAGTAATGAATTTGACTGTGTTTCCCCCAATCTCGTAGTGAAATTTTAGGGTTTTGACATCCGCGAATATGCGATTCTGAGATCGATTTCGATCAATTTTTGTTTCAATTTTATAGTTCTCTTCTTCTTTTGTTTCCTACTGAAAGGATCATTGTATTCGATTTTGTTACCCTATCATTATGTGGATAAAGCTGAACTTGTATGGATGATCTGCTGAGTAAGTTTGAATTTTTGTGATTCATATGTGGATTAGTGGTTATGATTCTATTATTTGTTTTTGTGAAATTGTGTTTTTGCATGGTTACTTGATTTTAATCATGTTACTGTGAAATTGATTTGTGGAGTATGATTACAGGTTATATGAGAAGAACATCATTGTCCATATTCTCAGTACTAAAGTTTTAGTAATTCAAGGTAAATATTTTATCTGCTTTTTCATGTGGATTTTTAAGTAGAGCCAATTTCAAAATATTTGTTTATTCTTCCATGGCTCCGGTTATTAAAGCATGACACTTACCTTGGATATATGAAGGTTAAAGAGGCTTTGGAAGCTCT
Source organism: Papaver californicum (assembly GCA_023531435.1). Lineage (NCBI taxonomy): Eukaryota > Viridiplantae > Streptophyta > Magnoliopsida > Ranunculales > Papaveraceae > Papaver > Papaver californicum. The sequence goes on from JAJJMC010031495.1 coordinate 2,555,353, forward strand.
TGCAGAGAAGCTGAAAATACATCTCTTTTTTTAGTTTTCTTGTGAGCATTTTTGTGATCTCAAGTGTTGTCTACAGTGTTACTATGTAGTGTGTGGCCTTGATGTTTATTCTGTTCTTGAGCAGGATTTGACTAACTACGCTGACCAGAATCATACACTTCAACTATTGAAAACTCTACTCACTACTTTCTCAAAAAAAGGTATCCTGTAACCACCATATTGACAAGTGTTTTTCCATTTTCTAGGTGTTTTTAGATTATTAAATCCGTCGAGTCACTAACAGACAAAGGCTCTTTGAATCTGTTTCAGGGTACAAGTAGCAATTCTTAGCACCATTTTAATGTTTCAGCATAGTGTTGTGTTCCTGAGTATTTTGTTCTGTTCTTCCATATTATAATGCCGATTTGTTTTTTTTTTCAATGAAAATGATCACTTGTTTAATTTTATATGCAGGGCTTAATAAGTGGCTCAGCAGAACTAAGAGAACAAGATGCACAGGGTCTAGGAGAATTGATTGAAGTGACTAGTGAGAAAACACTTAAAGAGTTCGTGGTCCTCATTACAGGGTATGTACTTGATTAAATCCTGGGCACGATGGGTGCATGCCTTTCAGATTTCACGGATCTATATTCACACTCTTTTATGCCTTTTTCTTACCAAATTGTTAATATTACAGAACTGTGCATTCTAGTGCAGCTCTTGCACTTGGAAAGCTTAGTGTTCTTAGTACAAGGGTCGATCCTTTGGTGACAGACCTTCTATCCAGTTTGCAGGTTTATGTTTCTTACTACATCTTTTGATACATTCTATTTATACCTAAAATAGTTTCCAACTACCGAAATGTTGTCTTGGTTTTAGACATCAGAAGGTGGAGTACAGGAAGCTATATTAGCTGTTTTAAAGGGTGTCATGAAGCATGCAGGAAACAGTGTTAGCAGTATTGTCAGATTTCGTGGTGTTGGTCTTTTGAAAGATTTAGTTAATCTTGATAATGATAAAGTTTAATGGAAGTACTTCAGAAACCAGCAGTTAATGTAGAATTGCAGGTAAATCCTAGGATATTGATTCCTGCAATGATGTGTTATTCAAGTGAACTTCATGCTAAGTAATGACTAACTAAATTTATAACTTCATATCTGACAGCATTTTCCCATCATTGCATCTACTAGGTAGTGTGAGTGGTTGTTAGCATATGTCAAGCAGCTAGCGGTGCAGGTGTTGCTGCCATGGAAGAGCTTGAACTACAATTACTGATGGAGTTTGGAGGTGTGGTGGTGCTGATGATTAGTGGAAGGTGATGTTGGTGGCGGTGGTGTTTTCTATGATTCATTATGTAGGCCGCCGTGGCTTCACCAATCTTATTCCTTGCTCTCATTCCTCTCATTGGTGCGACTTAGTTTGGCATCTCTTTGAGTAAATATTCTTTATCTCATTTCTTAGTTCTCACCTATCTTATTTCATACTTCTATTAAATATTAAAATTAAACTGTTTTAGGTTCTGTTGGTGAATAATGAACTAGTTTTATTCATACACTTAAGGTTGATTGATTCTGAGAAGTTTGATTATTTTAACTGTATTATTTCAGGTCGGAGACGGAGAAGGGATGGCAAAGATAGCACCAATGAACATTGTATTATGAGGTGCACTATATATATATATATTATTGAACATTGTTTTCTTTAAAACACTTTGTAAGATTCTTAAGTTAATAAAATATATCCAAATAACAATTCTTGTTGTGTCATGATTTTTGTGTTATGATTCGTAGTTCATTTATGATTGCATGTTGAATATGAGGGTTATTAGATTAAATCATTTGAATAGGATGAATCAGGGTGATTGCAGGGAACTGGGTAATTGCAGGGAAATCGATGTTGACTAGGTCAACAAAGACTTGACCATATAATTTAGCAACGGCTGCTGCGGTTGCTAATGTCAAGTCAACGGAGAATTGACCAGAAAATGACAAAACTGTAGCAGAAGCAATACTACCATAATAAGAATTTAAATTGAAATCGAAATCGAAATAACAATACTACCATTTTATACATCATGCAGCCATTTCCAACAATATTATAACCCTGCAGGTTCAAATACTTTTGCGGGCCACTAAGCACAAAATTAATAAGATACATATTGAGTCTGGTAATTCATAAAAAGACTAATAACGTAACAAATGCTTATCTATAAGTTGTTAAGATGCTTACTTCACATCTGAGTTGCTCCAATGCATCACCACATAGTTCTTGGTCAATGAACTTTTTCACAGCAACCTCCTGTCATGTAGTAGAAATACTATCTTACTAAAGAAATCCAAGACGAAAACTTGTACAAACCACTAAGTAAACTTGTACAAATAGTATAACTTACAGTGTCATTCCAATCTGCATGATATACCTTTCCACAAAAACCTGCAACATATAAAACATAGACTTTATATCTCATACATATAGCATGTGTAACTACCAACTACACATCCAATTAGCATTTGTAACTAACAGTTACACATCCAATTATCATGTGTAACTAGTAGTTTAACATCCATCTGAATTGTGTAATTAGGAGTTACATATGCATATAGTATGTGTAAATAGGAGTTACACATACATGTGTAACTTTGTTTTCAATATACACCAACATTTTGAAGTAAACATTTGAACCTACTTCACCATCACAGTTTCTTAATTTATAGAGATCAAATTACACAAAATCTTGCCAATGCCAATTATAGAAACTCACTACCCAATTCAAACACCAATTATAAAAATACAACCTAAACTAGAACTCATAATAAAAACTATAGTTGTAATCAATGACATCAATCATTATGACGAATATCGCACAAAGAGTGAAAAAGGATAACTTAACAGAACACAAATACGCACTATGAATACTGCAAAACAAAAATCTGTGAATTCTTATGTATAACGTACCATATCCAGAGTGACAACCCCTCAATCTGGCTTTTGTCATTCTTCGTGCATGAGATCGAGAGTGAATCTAGGTTGGTTTGCAGATGATGAATCCATCTTTAACCAACTTCCTAATGTTTTTCCCTGCACAAAACAACACGAAAACCAGTAGATTTGGCCAAAAATGAGCATAACGTAGATACAAAATTACCTATATTAAATAGACAAAAGAAAAACAAGTACAAGGTACCTATAATGAGCTCATCAAGATGAGAAATTCAATCACATTGAAACAACAATCTAATTGTGACTATAAGAACAGTACACTCAAACCAAAGAGTTTAAACAATCTCTATAAAGTACACTCAAACTACATAGTTCAAACCAAATAACAGAACCCTGCCTGAACAAACATCACATATATTGAGAATCCAACCACTTAAACACTCTGTTCTTCTAGCCTAAAGATCATAATTCAACCACATTTGTTGAGAATTCAACCAGTCAACCACTTTATTCAACAACTCTGTAGTTCAGCTTTCCTTTCATCATCTCATAATCCATTCTCATGGTTTCATTTCCAAAACCATTTAAAGAATAAAATCAAAGAATGAATTCATAAAATAACATTACAAGAACAAATCAAAAAATAATAAGCAAATCAAACAATCAAAGTGAAATACACTTTTTATTGAATGCTATAAACACCGACAATCAGATTCACACAGAAACTTCATATATCTAAAAATCTAAAAATCAAAATCAAAAAGCAAACAAGTCGATCCTAAAAAACATCAGCAACAACGAAGTATCAATCAATCACAATTTACGATTATGAATAGAACAGATCGATACTAGATCTAGAAGAATATAAACACAAAGATCAAAGTAAATGAAATTCAACTCAAATAGATGGGTAATAGAGATAATGCTTTACTGATTTCGGATCTGAAGACCGATTATAGATCAGAATTAAGGATAGACAGATATACATAAATTAGATCAAGAAACCTAGAAAAATTTTGGCAAATTTTCTTCTCAAAATTCTTATATCAAAAGCGAGATTAAGATAATATTATATTAGATCAAAGCTATGATTATGAGTTCATCAAGAAATTTCAGTTGAAATCAGTTTTAAGAGTTTCAAAGTCGTAAAATGAGTTTTCAGAATTTCAATTCTAACTTTATACCTTATTGAATTCGACGGAATTAAAAGTGATAAGGAGAGAACAACATATCTTTTGAATCGTTTGTTGATGATTCTGATCAACTCTTTCTATCAGATTCATTTGTTGATGATTTTCATCTATTTTTCCCTGCGATTTTGAATTACTCTTCGAGAACATGAATTGGTAAAGAAGAATCAGGTTTGAAAGTTTGAATTGAACGTTCTTTTATTCTCAAATTTAGGTTTATTTGGGGATCGATTTCACCAAGATGATTCTTTTCCAGTGTTTCTTTTGGTGAACTGGAGAGAAAGATGAGAAACAGAGACTGGAATGAAATGAAAATGAAACTGAAATTAGTTTCATTATTAGATATATACTAAAGGGTATTTTTGGTACTACAAAATTATAAAAAAGAAAAATCTTATTAATAAACCCTGAATTCGAAAGTTTTGGGCGTAGGAGTAACAAATTTTAAAAATACAAGGTCAGGAGTGAAGGATCCATTTTGTGGGATTTCTTTATTTAAGATCCATATAGTATAGAGTAGGTAGTAGTTTTCACAACCAAAAACCATTCGTGGGCTTAACATTAGGAAAACTGAAACTATAGACAATGCTCCCCTAGCCAAACTGGTATGGCGAATGTTAAATGAGCAAACAGCTTATGGGCACCATAACGAGGCACAAGTATTTTCCAGACCATAACCCTTTGCATCGTGTAAATGATAAGAAGGGGTCTGGGGTCTGTACAGGTCTAGAAACGGGTTGGAAGAAATTGATGTTGGGAGGTGGGAAATAATAAGAAAATAACAATCTGGAATGATATCGGGATTCTTGGATGGAAACATCCACCTATTTCTAATTATGTCTTTGCTTACATGAAAAACTGTGGACCACCTGATAAATCAGGATGATAAATGGTGGAACATGGAGATCCTGAATGCCCTGCTTGATAGTCACACTGTTGAAGAAATATGCAAAATCAGAATTCCTTTAAATTGTAAGGATAAGTTGAGATGGGCTTCTGCTCATAATGGCATTTTCTCTGTTAAAACTGTCTATAGAGTTATTGATTCCTTGAGCGATGTCATGTTACAACCAATACAGCTACTGCTGTGAATTTTCCTTGGCCAAAACTTTGGAAAACCAATCTGCCTCCTAAGGTATTACACTTTTTATGAAAGTGTGTCCATAATTGCCTGCATGTTAGAGATAAACTAGCTAGGTAAGTTCTGGAATTAGATCCAACTTGTCCTTTATGTAATAGTGAAACTGAGACCATGATCATATGTTGTTAGATTGTTCTATATCCAAAAGAATATGGACTTCTGTGAATGCTAATCTTGCAGGGATGATTAATGGTATTTCCGTTCTGGATTGGTTAGTGAGTTGGTATCAAACTCCTAACAACTCTGGGGAATATGAAAATGATATGCTATTGTTGGCAGGTTTTACTCTTTGGCACATATGTTAGCTGAGATGTGCAGTAGTTTTTGATAATGTTCAAGTGAACATTGAAACTACAATGAGGCAGATTAGTAAGTCAAGAACTGATTGGTGTAACACTAATAGTTCTTCTGTTGATAGAGGAATAAATGGAACACAGTTCAGAATACCAGTGATATGTGCACCACCTTCTGAATCTTTCATTAAGATTAATTTTGATGCATCTTTCTGTAAAGAATCTTAATTGATGGGTTCTGGAATTGTGGTGTTTGATGATGCAGGTAAGTGCAAGGGTGCATGATGCATTTCAGCAATAGCTTAGGTTGCAGAAAAAGCTGAAGCATTAGCTGCATTAGAGGGAATCAAATGGGCTAAAGAACAAGAAGTCAACAATGTGCACTTACAACAATTTGCACTTAGAATGAGATTGGCTCAATATAGTAACTAGTAAATGCCATTAATGGTAATTTAGGGGCTGTTAAATGGACTACCAACAAGGCAACAACATTATTAGTGATTGTCTTGAGTTGCTTAAATATTTCAATAAGTGGGTATGTCATTATGTACCTAGGGAGACTAATGAGGTAGCTGATTTACTAGCTAAGGAAGCTAGGTTCAGTCAAAACTAAGTTTTCTGGTCTCATAGTTTTGCCTGAATGACTAAAATCTCTCATTAGAGAAAAACTTGGTGTAAGCAGTTAATTCATTAATGAAATTTCCTTCCCTATTAAAAAGAAAGAGAAGATATTGTCAGAATCAGTATGTTTGCAACTCAGACAAGTATGTTTTGTACATGGGAAATCATACACTGCTGGGTAAATTGCACTTCTAAAGAAGTATGAACTTAGAATAGGAAGATGCACAAAATTTGGCTAACCCAAGCAACTCAGCAAAATTGGAACACTCTGCTTCACTTACCAGCTTCTAATAACTCGGAGTTTTGGTTGGAAGCTGTTGTTGGATTATCTTCTAAGCAGTTCTTTCTTTGATGTAGTTCCAGTAACTTCTTTTCTGGATCACAAAGCCCTATATCAAGAGAACAATTTTCAGTTCCTTGCTGTTCATAGTTGTGAAATTATATGTATGCTATGCTATGACGAGTCTGAAAAGCAGTATTCAAAATATACATACATCTACAGCTTTGCATTCTTATGTAAGAACTTTCTGATTTTCAGTCAGTGAAAAATGCGATGAATACTAAGATTGTAAAATTATGGCGGTAATTTACTAGCCTAATCCAAAAATTATCAGACAATCAATATCCAAAGATATTTGGTTTATCAATAGGTATAGTTAAATGGAAAAAAAGTAAGGAAAAACAAACTGACCTGAACATTTGGGAATATCCCACACAGCAATGGATGATGGAGTGCAGTCAGGTTCACATAGCAAATGATTATTTTCATGGTTAACATTCATTGCTAGCATCCATGCGCCAATCGTAACATCTTCATTACTAAACATTCGGAACTGTAATTCCAAACATATTGTTTTGTTAGGAGTTGAGACAGTCGACACCAACTGGACAAACCAATTACATATCTTAACAGAAAACCCCCTAGGATAGTACTCTAAAAATGGTGGATCGTGACAATTATGTTTCTTATTTGGCAATCTCATAGGGAAGAGAAACCAGTAAGCCAACAAAGATTATTAGCTGTAGTTCAGTTAAACTATTGGGCCCTGTGGTTCCTACCTGAATATAATGAATCTTCAAAATTTGAACTCAAAAGATAGACCAGGTGTGTCAGGTTTCTATAAGTGCAAGCTAGTGCTTTCTTGTTCTTGATAGCGTTTTTCTTTCCTTCTATCAACTGTGGAACTTAACAATAATTGAAGGGACATTCTTCTTCTTTTTTATCATCTGACATCGCTTATACATGAATGAGGTCTTCTAAAAACAAGTCAACATAAATAGTTTGCTATGACAAACTAAATCATGCATCAAAAAGTTGAAAATTGTGGTCTTCAAAGACTTTTCAATTTGATAATGTGAATGAAACATGATCTCGTAAAAAACACACCTTCTGCACTAATACTTTTTATCTAGTCCAAATCCCACAATTTAAAGAAAGTGCCTCTAGTGGTTTTGGGACAAGTGGACTTGCCTGTTGTTTCTTAAGGCAACCAGGCTGGCGACAACATCTGCGGACAGAGCATAAATAGGACCATATGCATGCAGAAAATACTCCTTCCCAAGTAAATCAGAGAGAGGCTCATATCTGTGCAACACCATTTATCTGTTCCCATTACTAGTGAACACTACTGCCAATCACTAGAAACACATTAAAGTAGAGGAACAATAAATCATTTCTCAAATTTCAAAGAAACATATACAAGTGGCTAACCATTTAAGCTTTGGGTCAGTGAAAACAGGACCCTTTTTCATGCATCCGATATAAGTTTGAGGGTGAGAACGTTCCTTTGCCAAAAGTAACGAAAGACGATCTGAAAAAAAAAACAAGATATGGAAATTTAATCAGCATGGATGCAGGGAAGAATTCCAGGACGAAGGCTTCTGTATTTACAAAAACTGAATAGATTATAGAGCATACTGAAATAACACACCTAGCCTCAAATAAATGTCATCATCAGCTTTGACAAAAAAATCCGAATCAAAAAGTGCATAAGCAGCTTTGAAGAAAGCTAGCCTGCAAAAAGGTACAACATGGATAAATATGTTGCTGTTGTACCAAACAAAATGCAGAACAGATTTCACACTCAACTAGTAGGTACTAATGTTTTATATGGGAGTCTACTGTAGTGTTCTTGAATATCTAAAAGCATGAAATCATCGTATTCTTCCACCCCTTTTCTGAGCTAAGCCATCTTCGATTTGTCAGTGGTTCTCCCGATCACAAATCTGAAAGCCAAACCAGTTAATTCTTCCAAACTGCGGACAGTGAAAACAATTTATAAGGGTTAGAGTTGTTTATGGGGACAGTTTTCATGTATTCAGATAAAGCTACAACTCACGAAATTGCACAGAGATTCTTCAATTCAATTGTTGCCACTTTTTTTATCTGTTTCCATATCACATCTTTGCGCGTTCAAAGCTCAATGTTTCAAATAATGCTGTATTCCTAAGTTTCTAGGCTTACTACTTACAAAATTCTTGGAAATACAAAATGATGGGTTTTATATTTTCAGGCCTTGTAAACAAGAGGAATCACCATAATAAGATGGTCACAAGGGTTTTTAGAAGTGGTTGAGATTTCTACCCAGAAGATGCATGCCATCTGCCACTAATGCTACATTCCAATTTACACTTACCCTTACATGCCTCACGAATGTAATACAACACCGAATTCCAATTTAAAAAGTGACCTACTTTCTTTCCTTTCTCAAGATTTACGTAATTGAGTGACCAACAGAAAAAGCCAAGTCTCGATTTAAAACTCTACCAATTCAACTTCCCTTATTAACCCTACATTCCAACTACTGAAACACACAACATGAACTGTTTAGCTAAATATACATAAATCTTGCTAATGTCATACAACACCAAGTCATCATGGCACTAAATTACAACAGAAACGATCGAACAATCTGGTTTTATATGTAATAAAAGAGTCCTACATAAATTACAGAAACAAAAATACTGTATCATTCATACAGAATAGTGAATTACCGTAAAAGTCCTTCACGATTAGATGGAAACCAAGTTTTCCTCAAAGAACTTCGTCTCCCAGCAGATCTAAACCCAGTTTGAATTCCAACAAATCCCATCACTTTATATCGATTATTTTGTACAACAACATTTTGATTATGACTATTTTGATGCTTCCCAAGCTACAGAAACAGATCTAACTTCAAAACTACACTTATTATTATCCCCGGTTCTTAATATTGCAAATAATCCAAAAAGGAATCCAGATATCCCAATTAGAACACAAAAGATTAGAAAATAAGTTTTTCGAGTGTATTGTGATGATTGGCGTGAAGGATAGAAAAATTTAGGAGATGAAGGCATGTCTACTGGTGGTGGATATGATTCACCTTCATAACCCTAGGAAATTGCTAGGGATTATGTAAAAAGGTGAGATCAGAAGAAGTGGGATAGCAGCTTGGATATTCTTAACAGTTAGGGTTTCCACATATTAATGGAATCAGATGACGAACTCTGTAACTGTAACACTCTTTATGTGTGTTTTTTAGCGGGAGAAAACCGAGTTTTGAAAAGCGTAACGGTTTCGAATCGGAAGGATATGTACACCGATTCTATCCGTAATATTTTAGAGTGGTTTTACAGTAATAAAAGTTTCTCCAATGGTCAATGTGGTTGTTTTGTACGTGGCATCACCTTATAGACATCCTCTTAATATTTATTTACTATATTAGAGAATAAATTCCTAAATACAAGATTATAAAATTTTAATTTCAACCCATAAAATTTTGTAACTTTCATATATTAATGTGTCATTAATTTATTGATAGATATATTCTTTATTTTTATTTTTAGGTAATATTATTAATAAAATGGTAACTAGGATTGGAAGAGATCCTCTAAGTGAACCTCTAAAACTAGAGGGTCACTTAGGCCAAGCACTATGGTGAGGTATATGGTTTGGCTATAGCTATAATCTAGCCAAAAGCAAGTACTATAGGACATGGCTTGGTTATAATCTGGCCCAAAGCTTTGGCTTGGCTAGAAGTGGGATCACATCTGATCCCAATAATAGCCAAGCAATAGAGAGGCATACCAAGTATCCGTCATAAAAATGCACTTTACGGACACCTAGTACTCGTCTCAGAGGTTGGACAGATTCTTAGTATCCGTCATAATTTTGATGGATCCTGGGAATCTGTCTCGAGAATTGTATTTGTTTGACATTTTTTTCCTTACACCTAGGGCTGCACATCGGGTGGGTCGGGTCGGGTCGGGTTTGACCTCACCCGCACCCGACCCATCTAGATCTCGGGTCGGGTGCGGGTGGGTGCGGGTCACCCGCCATTTTAATCAATACCATGTACCTAAAATAACACCATCATCTTCTCTAGTTTCATCTCCTCCTTTTTTTGCTAAGAACAACATCAAAACTCAAAAGCCCTAACTCCATCAAACACCAGATAGTCATTAGCCATCTTCACCAGATCTATCTCAGCTCCGATTCACCATCTTCTTTTGTTTCAGACACCACCAGCGACCCATCAATTCTTCTTCACTGTATTCTGACACCACCAGCGACCCTTGGAACTCCACCAAACTGCCACCAATTCGAAATCAATGTTCTACATCGAAACCACAATTGAACCCATTTCTTATTTCTTCAAGAACAATCACTAAAACCCATCTCAATTCTTCTTCCTTGAGTTCACAATTAGAAGATCGATTGATCTGATGCTCAAAGAAGAAATTGATCGGGTGGGTGCTGGCAGTTGTTGGTAGAGAAGATAGGTTGAGTTTCAGAGATCCGGAGGAGTTGAAGCAAAAAATGAGAATGGGTTGGCTTTTAATTTGAATTTAGTTATGGTTGGATGGTGTTGGTAATTGAGATTGCAGCGAGATTTCAAGTTAGAAGATGATGTTTCTCTGTTAATTTTTGGGGTTAAATTGAAATTGTTTGTGTGACCTGAAATTGAGAAGACTGGCGAAAAGAGAGGCGATGATTGAGTAGGGTTCGAAGACATAATTAGATGGTGATTTTACTGTTGGAGTAGCAGATGCAAATTGGGTTTGCTTCCATGGTTTGAAGTAGAGGAAGATGGTGGATCTGAGATGGGTCCGCAGATGGTTTCTCTGGCTTGAGATTGATCTCAGGGAAGAAATAGTGAAATGAAGTGGGTTTTGATGGTTGAGCTTGAGCACCAGTCCAGATGGGTATGAGGTTTGAACTCAGAAAAGCTATCAGTGAAGAAGGATTTGGATATGTGTTGGATGAATTTTTGTAGGTAACAACTAAAGATTCTCAAACCCTAGACAGAGATGGAGGTTTTGGAGCAGATGGAGTATGGAGAAGGAGTGAAGTCGGAAAAGAAGGTGTATGGTTGAAGAAGGGATTTTTTTGGCGGGTTGGGCGGGTAGGTCGGGTGAGAGGAGGTTTCACCCGCACCCGACCTGCCAGAAGGCGGGTAAAAGAAAGTTTCACCCGCACCCGACCCGTTTATCGGCGGGCCGGGTACGGGTCGGGTAAAAATGGGCGGGTGCGGGTCAGTTGGCGGGTCTGGGTCGGGTTTGTGCAGCCCTACTTACACCTCTCTCACACCCTATCTTGGTCATCCATCACCATTAACGTTTTATGTTCGCAGGGGAGAAAGAGGTGGTACTTCAAGCGAGATGGTTGAATCGATTATCGATCAAAAAGATGGAAAAGTACTCGAGTATTTTAGACAATCACATTTAAGGAAGGAAGAAAAAATAGCACAGATGCAAGCCAAGTTCTTTCAAATTTGTTCTGGTAACCAACAAATGTCATCCCAATCGCAAGAGCATCAAGATAATGCAATTATGCATATGGATCTTACAAACCTAGCCCCAGCGGTGGCAAAATATTATCGAAAGAAACAAACTGATATTTGAAGATGTTGAATATAATCGTCGTCGATGATTCAGATAATGATGAAGTGATCCAGATCTAAATTTTTTCCCCTGAAGAAGTAATTTAGTTTAGCATTTTAAATTTAATTTCCAGTTTAGATTCTGAAATTTCTAGTTTAGTTTCTTTAATAATGTTATTTTTAATTTTAATGAACTTCCAATGTAGTTGTTGTTTGAATTAATGAAAACTTTAAATTTGGAGTAATTACCTTTGTCATATAAAAACTTTAACCAACAACTATATTTTTCGAATTAACATCAATGAATATTTATGTAAAAAGTGATCACTAATTTAAAACAAATTTAGTTAATTAAAAATGAAAATTATAACTACTTGTTTAAAGTAAGACATTTTTTCATTAATAGATAAAAACTTAAAATTACATATTTTCTTAAAATTAGGTGATACTTAGACCTAATATATTTAGACCTGGATAACATAGTACCAAGCCTCTACAAAGAGATAAATCTTCTTTTATTTCTCGGTATGAGATTGTATTATACTTGCAGCTTCGAAATGATAGAACGGCTCTCCTCTCCATTTGGTATATGCATCATGTGCCGCAAACTTGTCTCATCTGTGCCTAGTGAGAAACTCGTTGTACTTGCACAACTTCTTAACATGAAAGAACCTACCAGCAACATAGTCGACCCTATAATCAAAGTGTATCCCCTTCCACTCCGCGTCCGGCTTGGGAACGTAAGGTCCTGATTTTACCAGATTCCAAAATATACCATCATCCCGATCTTCTTCAGAAAAATCCATCACGACGTAATAATTCTTAACCCATTCCTTTACATCCTCAATGGACTTTAATCTTTCCCTCGGTTGGAATTGGTCGTAACCTCGTTTCTTGAGTACCTCTTTTTCCACGGCAGTCATTAGTTTATTTCTTTTGCGTAACTCTTCTTCCATATCACTAATTGACTTGGTAGTTGATGATGATGATAAAGTAGTTTACTTGGTAGTTGACGATGATGATGGAGTAGTTCGTTTGTATCTTCTGATTATCTCTTCAGTTGAATTGGTAGTTGATGGTGGACTTGCCATTGCAAAAAATATTTATTTTGAAGGAAGTAGTGAATGATGAAGAAGGATTAGTTTGAATGAAGGTGTTTGATGGAGAATGAGTTATCCTATTTATATGCATAAAGGCCCAACGGCTCTATTTTTTAAGCCTTACATCAAACGGCTATTTCTCAACAGGTTACATAACGCCTAACGGGTATATTTTTGAACCTTACATCTAAAGGATATATCAACGGTTATTTTTCTCGTATAAAACCACCACTTTATATCATTTGTTCTAATCACAACTTACCCAAAGAATTCGCAACTCCAACACCTTCAATATGTATTATAAAAGCAAAGGAAAGCATATTTTATGTATGGAAGCAAAAGAGGTTTGTCCATTATGTTTCATGGATAACCATAGTCTGATGCAATGTCCCTGGATGTATTCTAAGTGTCCGCAAGTATATTGTCCTGGCATCAAAATGGTCATTGAATCAGAATCGGAAAAGATTAGGTATTTTCAATGTCAATATCCAAATTGTCGTGAAGGTGCACAATTGCTAGACGAAGCTGTAAAAGCTAAAGATTATGAAAGGGTAAATGATATCTGCAAAAACTTCAAAGTTAAAGCCAAATTGAACGTGTGTGTGCAACCTCTATGGAGAAGAAGGTCACTAAACCAAGCACTGTTCAAACATAATTCAATTTGAATGCTCTAATGTTACTGAATGCTCAACCACTAATTGTAACACTTATATGAAAATGCACACTTCTAAAGAAAAAAAACACGTATGGAAAACATTTCTGGAAATGTCCAGTGTGTCTTTCGGTGGAATGGACTGATTAGATGTCGTTATGTTTTAGTGTGACTTGCGGTTTGAATTTTAGGAATATAATGTACTTTTGTTTTGAATTATTGATAATTGTTTTTATTAATTGACACTGTAAATTTCAGAATGACAACACGATAAAATCCTACATACTACAAATATTAGCTTATCTACTCGTCTTCTACTTGACTTGACAAGACTAAAACTGTAAAGACATCTGGTGGACCCATTAATTGCATGTCTCCTATTGAGAATTACCATACGAAAAAAGACTAGACACTGCAAATAATAGTCTAGCATATATCATATTGTGAATGACCACACGATAAAAGACTAGACACTACAAAACTCAGCCTAGCATGTCTTCTTTTTTAAATGACCACACGATAAAATACTAGACACTGCAAAGTGTTGGCAACCATTTCAATTTTCTATCTCTATAAATACAACACTTCTCGATTAATATAACACACAACCAAATCTCAAGTTCTCATACCCATCAACTCATTTGCTTTTCATCTTTCCTATTTTATAATCTTCACTAGTCGCATTACTAATGGTTATTTATATTGAAGAACAAAATCAAAACCTTGTCTGGTATTACTATTATGTTACACAACTGCAGACCATCAGACAACAAACGTCACTAGCGTTATTCTGGATTCAGGTGCTACAAATGTTTAATGAGATTGATGGGAACCCAAACAATCGTAGCATCACCTCGATTAGAAGTCGGTTCTCCATTTTCAAAAATAATGTGTAAAGGTTAGTGGTAATACAAATACCACTATATCGAAAAAGGATGTCATGGATGACAGACCAAATGATTGTAAGTGTTTACCATTTAATTGGATTTTATTCTAAATTGTAGTTGTCAATAATACACTTATTTAATATATTTTGGTTGTTTATTCTAGTTGGAAACTCCCCGTACTGCATATCTTTCCCAACATGGAAGGGGATTCTGTTTTAATCATTGCTACTTAACAATAGTAGACATCTTTCCTTATATGAACCCGACACGGTTAACACGAGAACCAACTCCTCCTAATTCCGACAACAAGGAATAACATGTTTGATTATAGGTTTTGTGGGTATATCTCTTTGTAAACCCTCACGAGACAAAACTCGTCCATTGGGACCACCTTATGATTTAAAGCCTTGTTGCACATGCTAAGTGCAACCGCGACTCCTGCGAAAATAAGATATCTTAACGTCTAGTGATGTAAAGTTATTTTGAATAATTGATATTGGTTATTTATGCTACTTTTGTTATTTTATTCATTATAAAATATATTATGCCGGTTGAAATACAAATAACGAAAGGAAATTGCAATACTTAATTAAAACCCTAATTCACTTTCATAGGAAACACGATTACACTTAGCATGTGTAACAAGTCTTTAAACCACCAAACGACCCTGGTGGACGAGTTGCGTCTCATAAGGGTTTACAGAAAGATGTACCCACAAAACCTATTATAATCAAACTTAGTCTTCATCGGAATCAACTTCAAATGTATGGTTTTTCATGAATGTAAGTAGATCAGGAAACTTTGTCTTTAGAAACTGATAACACTCATCAAATTCAAATTGTTTTCCTTTTTGTTTATTGTACTTCACTTTAGCTAGTCTCTCCTGCAACATTAAAACATTAAAATTAGTAAAATTTTAGTTGAAAGAAACATTAAGTAAACTTTGAATAAGTTAAAAGAAAAAACAAATTTACAAGTCGAGCATGGGTGATTTCTTCCAGACAGTTGCAATTGTTATAAATAGCTGATTGAAGGACGATAAACTGCGTAACTTCTTCCTGTATTAAAACAACCCTTATGTTATCTAGTGTTCTTTGGAGAGAATTGTCAAATTTTATTTTGTAGTAATGCCATACTAGGTTCCAAGAGGTTTCATCTAGTAAAGCTCTTTGCCGAGCGGCAGGATGAGATTGTTGGGTTTTGCAGATAACTAAATCTTCTGCCGGATCAAAGCTAGCCATAGAAATTTTGAATATGTTGGTTTTAACTACAAGTGAAGTGGATGTGAAGAAGAAGTGGATGTTTGGTTCTGAAGAAGTAAAAAAGATGTGAATAGTGTAGTGAAGAAGATGTGAATTTATAGGGACATTTATCATGGAGCCATTGTAATAGTAAAATTTCTGAATAACATATCCGTTGAGGTCCAATGACTCATCTACTAGAGCCGTTAATATTCGATCAACCACAACCAAACAAAAATAAATAAAATTAAGTCAACTAGTACATTCATTCAAAGTTGGATCTGCAAAATGATAAAGAAACTATCTTTTATTTAAGGTTCGTTCAAGTCTGCACTTTCATATCCATCTTCATTTTCATCAGAATCTTCGGCTTCATCTTCAACATAATCTTCATCGGAATCGGAATCGACGTATTATTCCTCTATGTATCCATCTTCATAAGAAGGTTCACCTACGTTCTCAAATCCATCTGGAATATGTTCATAATATTGAGGTCCACCATCATTTAGACCTTGACCATAATAATCAAATACACCTTCTTTATTTTGACCAGGATATTCTTTTTCGTCTGATGATTTTGTATCATTATATTCTTCTTTTGATGAAGGTACTTGTACATATTCCAAATCTGATCCCTCCAAACTTGAACCTCTATCTGGTTATGCTAGGTTTACTACTCTTCTACCAGGACGCATTCTAATATGCATAACAAGATCAGTCCTTAATTGTAGATGTAATTGAAGTTTTTAAGACTTGCAATAAAAATAGGACGATTATCAGTAGGCTCCGGCATTGGAAC
Organism: Papaver californicum; assembly: GCA_023531435.1. Classification (NCBI taxonomy): domain Eukaryota; kingdom Viridiplantae; phylum Streptophyta; class Magnoliopsida; order Ranunculales; family Papaveraceae; genus Papaver; species Papaver californicum. The sequence goes on from JAJJMC010031495.1 coordinate 2,572,057, forward strand.
AGGAACAACTGCAGTCCATTCCCTATCCCAACGTTCATGCTCAATAATCATGTTGTGCAAAATAAGACAACATTTCATTATTAGGTTCAAGTCAGTGTCTTTCCAATACTTACATGACGATCCGACAATTCTAAATTTCCCTTTTAGCACTCCAAAGGAATGCTCAACGTCCTTCCTTTTAACCATTGGATACCTGTTGAATCTTACCAAGTCTGGATAACCCAATGTTCGAGTGTAAGCTTGTACGATAGTTCTCAATTTTGGGTAGATGTCGTCGGCTAAGAAATAACTCATTTTGTATTGGTGTCAGTTGATGATATAATTACATGGAGGGGTTATACCCTTGAGCATTTTATCAAAAAGGGTGAGCGTGCCAACACATTCAAGTCGCTATTTTCCCCGGGCATTCCAAAAAAGGCATGCCAAAACCATAAATCACATGATGCCACCGCCTCTAACACCACAGAACTGTACTTCTCTTTACCTTGATATGCTCCTTGTCAATCTATCGTGTAATTCTTCCATGGCCACTACTTACAATCAGTACTACCTAGCATTCCAAGAAATCTTCGCTCGGCATTCTCAGCTAGCAACCTCCTCACATCTCCAGGAGTAGGTTCACGCAAGTATCTTGGTCCGAAATGGTGGCATATTGTGTTGCAAAATCTCTTCATATAATAGTATATAGTTATGGCTCTCATATGAGTGTAGTCGTTGATACTATCGGCGGTTATACTTTTGCACAAACTTTTCATCACGGCTAATAATTTTAAATGTGGAGAATGCCCCATTACACTAGTTGCATCCGGACTTCGTCCACTTTAAGTAATTTTCCTAACAATTTCTCAAATAATACTTAATATATGCCTAGATGTTGTTTGAATTGTCTTGAAGTATAACCAGTTCCGGGAGTGAAATAATCATTCATCATTTTCCCATCATGCCACACTCGATCTCGGGTAATTCGTTATCATGTCTGCACTTCCCTAGGCACTGGTTGACGAATAATACGCCTACGAACATCCAATGTCATTAGCTGAAACAACATCGCGGATTTTTCTTTTTCATCACTTGAAGTATCCAAATAAATTTTGTATGTATGTCTCACATAGGCACGCATGAGACTCATATTGTACCTTTGCAACAACAGTTTCAATTTCAATTTCTCAATACCCTACTTCAAATTGGGCTCAATCAACATTCAACACTAATAAAATAGTAACAATTTCATTTCAAATTGACATTTGATCAACAATACATCACAAACAAGTAATAATCATGGATTGTATACTATATCTATGTTTTAATGGTGTTATTGAGTTGTCTACAATGTAATAATGAATCAAACATCAACAATTTTATGATTAAAAAACTAAAGGATTTAGAACTTTAATGGAAGATTAGCTTACCTTTGATGGTGTTGTGGATGGATTCTGAAATAGGAATATGCAATAGAATCACCAATGAGTATGGAGCAAACCTTTTAAATTTGACGCAACAAATCGACCTATAACACCTTGAAGATTAAAAGGGGGTTAAAATGGTTTGAGAGGGGAGGAGGAAGAAAGAAAATTAAGAGTGTTTGAATAAAGAGAAACTCGGGAGTTTATCTATATAGAAAAGTTGTAGAGACAGATACCAGGTATCCATATGGTCAAGTCAACCAATTTACTATGACGGATACCTGGTATCTGTCTCGCACTATACTGACAGATATCAGGTATCCGCCTCAGCAAGCCAAGCCATAGCTTTCCCCCATAGTGGGACTTTTTGGACCACTCTATGGCTTGGCTATAATTAAGATATAGCCAAGTGATAGATCTCACCATAGTGCTTGGCCTTAGAGCTTCTCCAATGGATTGTTTGTGAAGAAAAAAGTCTTAATCCACCTAGGATACACAACCATATTTCAAAAAATTATTTCCAACCATTGGTGTGAGGATGATTGGTCGGTTGTTATCCAAGTAAAATTATTTTCAAGATCTCTACTTCATAAATATAGATTAGTATATAGTAGTAAGAACAAGTTCGTTCCTAAAGGAGATATGGGTTTTCAAGTTATTTTGATTACTTATGCAAACATGGGGGTTTTGATTGTGATTATAACTAAGTTACACTAAAGCAAATAGATTAAAATGAATATCAGAGATAAAGAGTACTGGTTAGAGAATTCATATTCCATCTTCCAACATGTTATCAATTGAATCATAATCAACATTCATTCACTCTCAATATCAATAACCCCAAAGCATCCTATCACAGGTCTACTCCGGCAAAACTCATATTATCATCAAAAGCGCAAGAGCCAGTCTTTGAATCCTTTTCAACGAATAACTTGGCGCAAGAGCCACTCAAGTTTAACCCAATGAAAACAATGGTGTTTGTGAGTTGAGGTTATTCTAAGCAATCTGGTGCAAGAGCCACACGATTTAACCTAGGTCACACTTCAACACATAATGGCATGGTAATATCCCGTCATTAACAACTATGTTATGCCACTTGTAAAAGGGATTTTTTGACAATTCTGGATCTCAAACCCTAGTTTAGCTATTGATATCAATGCATGCTCATCCAATTCGTGACTTAAACAAACAAGCAAGCAATAATACATGGCATTATAAACGGTAGAACATGAACGATATTAAAGAGATTATGAACATATGAGAATGAATATTTCAATTAAACATGTTTTCCAACTTAGGACTACATCTCTAACCAATAAGAAAGGTTTAGTTCATCATTGATTTCTCAAAATCCATGGAAAATATATAAGAAAGCAAGTAAAGCAAACCCTAGAAATCGTGATGATGAATCACAACTCCATGCCCTAACCCCTTTTTCTCCTTCTCCGTGTGTAAAATATAGTGTCAAGCTCTTTATTCATGTCTTGGAAGTCTTCTTTTATAGTACTTCATGATATCTAGGGCTTAATGATGTCTTGGAAGTCTTCTTTTATAGTACTTCATGATGTCTTGGAAGTCTTCTTTTATAGTCAATTTGATAGGTCCCACCAATCTACCTTTCCACCTATTTACTCTTATCTATTCTTGGTGCGATATGTAATCCCGCAAACCTTTGTTAGCGTATTATTTGTCATCCCGCAACTGCTCTGCGGTCAAGTATTCATCATCCCGCTACTTTCTTGTGGTCTTATATTTTAATTATTACTTTTGGATTAGGATAACAACATGTCTGACACATAACTTGTAGAGTTGACACGTGTTATTCATGCATCAATTCTCATCATTACTCTCTAATAAGTCAGGCTTTCCCGCAACCTGTTGTCAGTTAAGTAATTAAAGCTGTATGTCTTGATCAGTGCACCTTACTTTTCCGCAACTTGTTGTCAGTCAAGTAATTAAGGTTGTCTGTCTTGATCAGTGCACTTTGTTTTCCCGCAACCCACGTGTCGGTCATGCGTTAATGCTGTCAGGAGTAAACTTTAAAGATTTGACAGTTGTTAATTCTATGTTTTTAAAAGACTTTGTTCCAGTGTTTCTCGTCTCATCATAGCTCATTACTTCTCCAATAATTTTTAAACATGTGTACCTCATATTTTATTTCTCACACAAGCAGATCGGAGAAATGCGATAAGATCACAAAGAAATAGGCGGGGATGAGTCTTTCTTACGATGACACAACTGCCCAAGGTGCATGCACCAGAAGGGTTAAAGCGGAAGACATTACCGGTACCGGAAGAAAAGGAGCGAAGTGGAGAATTCTCATAATCGTGAGTTTAGAGTAATGGAAAGAATACCAGTCCATTTTCTTAGGAATGAGAATGCCAGAAAGGAGTTAACCTTGGTAACTGCGGGACTCGAATGGACAAGAAAAGTCTCACTTTTGTTCACTTTTTATGAGTGAATATAGAGCGTAATGGCAGGTCTAACTCTTTCTCAATGATATCGACAATAGAAGGAAGCGCTTTCTCGCAAGATAAGTGTAAAAATTCTAATAAACAGAGGGATTCCAGCTTTGATTAATGATGATTGCTTTACCTGACGAGAAGTCTCAACCCTATATTCACACGCAAGACGTGAAGAAGCTACAGGCTTCCTTCCTGGACTAACCAAAGAAAGAGGAAGCCATCTTTTCCCGCATTCTTGCACTTCCTTTAATAAGAAGACCATGAATCTTTGTCAAAGTCGGTATTGCAGAATGGGAATATCCTGCCGCTTCCCTCTCACTTTTTACGGTAATCTTATCAGCCATAGGAGAATTCGGGACTATAAATGTACCATCTCTAGGTCAATTCCTTACCTTCTTTATTCATTTATGCCAAGTTGCTACCTCAACTGGTTATTACGCTCAGAAAGTGGATTAGGACTCCTCGAATGCTTCTTCAAAACATTGTATATGGCCCGCATCTAGTAATGAATAACCTTTCCCTCTGCCCAAAAAGGAGAGCAACAACTGTTAGTTGGTTCTCTTCCCCTGAGCCGAGTAAGCTAATTGGTCTGCTTCCCTTGTAGCTAGTTGATAGAGACAGGTAAGCCTCTTCCTAGTTCTTCTTGTTCCGCCTACTGTTTTAGTTACGGGTATGGGTCTCGGTTCGGACGGGTGAGGGAATGGCTTGCTTCATACCATCCCGAGTAGGAAGGTGAAGTAGTTCCGGGTGAGAGCATAGCCGCTTAGAGACAAATAATTCACGACGGGGAATGAATCAAAGAATGAAAGACATTTCCAATCCTCGATTGACCACTAAAGGAAGGGCCCGCTCTATACTGGCTCAATGCCCTTAATCCCCTAAAACAAGAATTCCATTCTAAATCTTCTCAGGTCTTCATTGGTCTAAGAAAAACCTTTCTCCAATTCGAGTAATCCTGTCCTTATTCTCACATTCAATTCCTATTTAGGGAGAGGGATATGTGTCTAACTCTTTTTTCTTAGTATTCCTGCTCTTCCTCCTTTTATCGGCTAGCCTAACTTGAGGTCAAAGCCAAGCACTTCGTAGGCAACGTACGAGGAGATAACGCATCTCGGTTCTTAGCTTTTAGCTTTAGCTCGATCTCACACCAACTGAGCCCTCCTTTATGTCCCATCGTTGGGTGATTCAACCTTTCTTTCACGAGTTCCTTGATTAGAGAAAGAAATGCCATTACGAAGTGGAGCTGAGGGGAAAGCATCCAACCAAGCAGATTTAGCTCTGATCCCAAGATAGTTGTCGAAATAACTAGGCTTTCCAGCAAGGCTGCTGTTCATACTCTCAGTCACGAAAGAAGGAATGGCAGACCATTCGCATCAAAGAGGAGTCAATGTCTCATATACAAGGCATTACGAAAGCCTCCTACCTCTCAGTCAAAGAAAGCGATCTTATCTCGAAGAGCACACGCACCTTCTTCAGCCATAGCATCCTTTTAGTAAGCAACTTTCGAGTCCTCTTTTCCAATTTATTGGTCTTGGAAAAGACCTAGATGATTCTTATCATTTCGGAAAGCCAGCCTAGCTAGACAGCCTTACCGAGTCTCCTTCGTGAGCTCTAAGAAAAGAGAAAAGAATGAAAGATTCATCTTATCCGTCACTTCCATCTATTCTTTCCTCAGAATTCGATAGTCCTATTCTTTCTCTTCTCTACCTATCACTTAGTCAACTTCTTCTCTCTTTGGCCTGTAGCCAGGATAAGAATACTATGCCGAACGATCAAAGGATGAACTAATTCACTATTGTTATATCTTCAATTTAGTTGATGCACCACCCTCTCTCACTATCAGTTATAGAAAGCGAGAATGGGGACCTTCTTATCTGTGTCAGATCACTTCTTAGAGGAAGGTAAGAAGGAAGTGTAGTTTAGTGTCAGCTCACGGAAGGGTATCGGTATCATACTACGAAAAGTTTGAAGATCGGTCTTACTAATTAAGGTATAGCGGTGAATCAGTCGGTACTATGGGTGCAAGGTATATTAAGAACGGAAGGCATTCTGCGGTCTAGGTGCTTATTCATTCTATTAAATGGAAGATTCGTGAGTTAGTTCCTTCAGTTAGCCAACTCATAGAGCTGTAGCCACCTTGGTCGCGTCTTTGGATGGAGGGAGAGGAGCTCCTCTTTAACCTACAGGTGACACCTTTTTTCTTCCGTCAAGAAGGAGATCATCAGTCAGCTTGAGTTCGACAAATAGAAAGGGTGGTGTTCGTATCCGCTCTTCCTATAGTCTGGGTGCTGTAGAAAGGAAGCACTCGCTTTGCTTCCATACGCACGCTACTACTGGTAGAACCAGCTTGCAATGTGCTTCTGTTTATCTACCTTGAGAAGAGAAATCTTGCTTTTTCTAAATCTATCGAAGTACTTGAAATTGTAATCCTCTGCGCTCAATCCTCGCATTGGTTATTGTCTTCCAATCTCCATATTGGCTCCCGGTACGTGTCACCTGCTATTTGATTCTTATTTCAGTTCTTCTGGTCTTAGCTTATATTTCAAGACAGGGAGAGACACAGCAATGAGTCATACGATCGGAACTAAAGGATTTGCCTTTCCCACTGAACCAAGAGATTTCATTTCTTTCCCGCGGGCTTGCTCCAATCAGTCAAATAAATCCTCTTTGCTAATCCAGCCTTTGGAATCTTTCCACTCTTGTAATTGCTCTTGTAAGCGAAAGTCAGAGCTTGCCCAATCACTCTTTTTTCGCCCAGAGACTACCATTTCAATGATGCCACTTTTTTATAGGCATCGAGGTCTATAAAGCTTAGCCTTTAGAGCGGGCGAACTTCAATCAGAATACCTTTCTTCTGTCAGCTAATTCAATAATGTCAGCTATTGCCCTTGGGCTTGGTTCCTTATCAACCATAAAGAAGCAAGCCTTTTTCCGGGTTTCCCTCTTTCTGGTTAAAAGAAAATGCCAACGTGTTAAAACATGAAGTTCGAAGTGCGATGGTATCTAGCCTTTTATTCCTTGTTCACATTCGACCATGAGTTCAGAGTTGACAAGAGAGAGGGCGTACTTTGATTAGGATTTATGGGCGGACTTCACTCCCTTTGAGCTAACAGCCAAGAAGAGTTCACATTCCACCTTAAAACAAAAGCATGAGCAGAGTGCCACCGAGAGGAATCGGAGTTTCTTATTATTGAATCATTTCCATAGATTGCTAGTAGTTTAGTTCCATTCGTTCGCTTTAGAAAGGCTTTAAAGACCTGGTCTTTCTCACCTTGGGCTTGATCCAGTATAAATTAATTAATCAAGAGAGAGAACCCCTTTTAACGGAATCAACTATATCCACTTTTAGTAGGCCTTACTCGGGTGAATTTCTACGCTTATCTCATCTGCTAGCTCGCTTTCTTCTTTAACTAGTAGCATTCATCTTTCTCTTTCTATGAACGAATTTTGGCATTAACAAAGCATCAAGGGAGACCTTTCCTAGTGCTAATCTAATCACATTTCTTTCGCTTTTTCTGGCTTACCTAGCCCGTGAGAACATACTTTTCTTTTTCAATTCATTTGGATCGGATTTATCCGGGTTCTAATTAATAAGTAGATTGCCGGGGGTGAGCTCCTCCTACTGATCTTACTCCAAGAGATTCAATATTACCGGAGAGAAAGCCTATTTCCCCGTTCGTGACCCATAGCCAATGAAAACGAAAGACGGATCATAAGAAAAGTCTAGTTCTATCTAAGGCTGGGGATCACTTGACTCCTCATCTCTCTCTTTCTCCACCGAAAGAAAGTCTAATCACAGGAGCTGAAATAATAGAATTTCCCGAGGCTATCCCAGTTCCAGTTTCACTAACACGAGGAAAGCTTGCTCATCATAAAAAGTTAGGCTTTCATTGATCAGTAAACCTCCGGTGCTGGTAAGGTTGGGATTGTGGTCGTCTGTCTTCAGGTTGCCGGCCGATAATGACCTTTTGTGAAGAAAGCAGAGGCATAGAGGCCCCCCTTTGGTTGGACTACGGAACCCTCTTCAGAGATGGATATTCTCAGGACGAGTCCGGGTCTGCAAGGGAAGTTGTCTTACTGCTTTCTACTCCCTATCTCAACCAAAAGGAGCCTTAGGCTTCGTCGTACTTGTTTCCTGACGAAAGCTGCAAACTGAGACGTGCTTATTATGCTCTCGCGTCAGAAACTGATTCCTATCACAATCCCTGTAAATATTAATTTGAGTTTCGGTAAGAATTTCCCTTTTCAATATCTATTCGGTTAGTTTTCTATTTCGTCTCGGAATGGGAGCCTTTTTTGGTATCATTGGAAAGAAGGGTGATCCCTTCGCCTATGCCTAAGGCCTTCACTTCGTAGCAGACAAAGGCTTTCTCTTTAAGCGAGCATTAATGTTCCCTTTAGTTTGGAGTTCTCCATAGATTCAAGGGCTTACTACTCCTATGCATACTAAACTAAGATTAAGAATTAATCGAGCCTCGCCCTAGACTCGGCCGTAGGTGGTTCCTTATATTAAAGGAAGAGGGACTATTGGACGAGATAGGTGGCTAGACATAAGACTTGAGGAGAGCCAGGGGAAAAAGTGATCAACCAGGTTTTCTTAACGGAGCACCTATTCATTTTTAAAAAGTTTAGTCCACGAATGAACCCTACTTTCTTAGTGGAACTCATCCCTATTTTGAAAAAGTGTGATCTCAATGAGTGTAGAAGTTAGAAATATGGATCATTTCATAGATTGGACGAGCCTGCCCCACCAACCATCGGGAGAGGAAAAAAGAGAAGATGATAAAACAACAGAAAATTCGGGTATCTCAGAAACACATAAAAAAGCCACAAAACTTATCATTTAAAAAAGATCTCTGAAGACTGGTTCAGCACCATCAGCATATGCTCTCTCCACATGTGCAAGGGCTTCAGTTGCAAGCCTCAACTCTCATAATATTCTTTCAGCATCACCTCTAGCCTTGGTAATCACTTCTAAGCCAAAGATACACCTACTTCCTTCAAGCTCTCCTGAATGGATCACATATGACGACAAAGCCATCCAACAACAAGCTTAGCTGTCTCAACTTCCTCCAAGAATCGTCTCCTGTCAAATTCAAAGTCAAAGTCAACTCCAGTGTTCAGATACTCAATTGGTGCAGTTTTTATCGCATCGACATCCTACGCAAAGACACTACTTGGAGCACGTCCTCAGCAGCTGCATCCGAAGAATCACGTGAACAAAACTAGGGGACTAAAGGTTTACACGAGCTCCCCTCATATCAAGAACCTCTCCAACACATAAGAGACGGTCAACCAAAGATTCATAACCTTGACGAGGTCTTCCATTCTCCAAAGGCACATCGCAAGGATCTTCACCTCTCTCAACTATGTTGTTATATCTGATAGGTACCCGCAACCCCTGACGAGGATGAGATGCATCCCAAGCCTACTCCAGAAAATATAACTACAAAAAAATAAAGAGAAGTACGACAGGGAACTGCTCGCCGCAACACATCTCATAACAAACAAGGATTCAGAAGATGGCTTAAGAGATGCCTCTTGGAACATAGTCTTTGAAGACACCTGCAGCACCGCGTCAGCAGCAGGACATCTTTCAGCTCATCCTCTTCGCCCTCAACGTTTTCAGATGAATTCACCTATATGAACATTTCAAGCATTCCATCATCACATCCAGAAAGGGGTAAAATAAGCTTATAATCCAAAGGGTCAAGATAAGACACGATATCATTCAGTCAATGCTCGCGAAAACGTCCCAGTTGTGACTCAACAACCTGGAAACCAACAAGGAATCCAACTTCAATCAAGTTCTTGTTCCAGCCATGGCGTGCAAAGACAACAACAACAATAAGAAATATCAACCTTTCTGGCTTCCTTGCCTGATCAGACCCCAGAGGAATAGACTCGTGATGATACTATCAAATCATCCATCTTCGAGCAGTAGACCAAAGTAGCTACACCTTGGGACTGAATACTTCTTCAGTTTCAGAGATTTAACGCAGTCACCTCCTTCGACCAGAGTATTTAATCAACAACGGTAGTAGCAACAAGACCCCTCACTCACATCATCTTGACAAAAGCATTTGTACGTCAATACCTCCACATCTTACCCACTGAGTTCGGAATTCTTAAGGTGACGCCATCAATTCCCCTCAGACAGTATTCGTGGTTATGATACTCATCTCAACTATCACGATAACAAGGCAGCTACGACAATCTCCAGTGCACAATGAAAACTTAAAAGGCCTGACCATTTCAGATTCAATCTTCTCTTCCCAACATATGGCATATGGGATTACAAGTTGTTGTCAGGAATTCATCTTACCCGAACTTATGACTATGATGAGTCAATATCATACACGAGTTAGAAGTGTTCTGAAATATGTAAGAAACGCCAAACCATGAGGCCCTCACCGTTTGTTATGAGTTTGTCATCCATGAAGCCTATCACAAGGGATCACTTTCCATGAAATTACTTCTAATGAGGTCCCCACTTACTTCGTATCCTATTCGAGATCTCACGATACCAACATACTCACGATGTTAATACCTCCAGCGCTAGCCTCGTCCACAGAACAAAGGATTTCACACGGGTGTGGGAAATCATTCACAGAGCTGGCGTCTCCAAGAAGCTCATATTCCCAGACGACGCTCTATCATCCTACATGCACGACTACATCAACTATTGCTACTTCAGCGATTATTTGACATCATCGGAACGTCGTCAAATCAGAATTCCTGGTAAAATCCTACAACTAAACTCGTTGATTTATTTTGATTTATTTCTCCTAGCTGCAGAAGCATGAAATAAATACGTATAAAATTCTGACAAGCATCAAATTATGGATACAGACTCCTATCCTACATTCTACAATAAAACTGAGAATGATAAAATTCTGACGAGCTTCAGGATTATGGATACATAATTATCTTACATTCCGCAAGAGAATTGAGAAATGCGTCTTTAATTCATAGCTATCTCACATTCCGCAAGAGAATTTAGAAATGCGTCTTTAATTCATAGTTATCTCACATTCCGTAAGAGAATTGAGAAATGCGTCTTTAATTTATAGTTATCTTACATTCCGCAAGAGAATTGAGAAATGCGTCTTTAACTCATAGCTACATTAGCCTCGTAGCTCTTTTATGTATGTATGCACCCGTAAAACTTCAGGGCTTTACCCGACTAAATCCTCGTTATTTAATGTGCATCCATGCAAACTATTTGTATAAAACTGAATATACTGGTTATACACAATTGCGAATATTCAAAACAGAGGCTATGCCATATCTGAATAAGGATCGTAAATTAGATGCATTCCATCTAACTACAAAAACCCTAAATAGGCCATAGTCATGGTCATGGCATTAGTCAGTGTCGATAAATAATAGCATATAGGTAATAGCCCTGACAACAACAAGTACAGGCTTTAGTAAGCCCTACCACGCTTCCAACACAAATGTGTCAAAGCAATAAAGTTAACCAAAATGATAAAGCTACCAAAGTCACGATGTCAAAGAAACAAAAGCCACGAAAGCCACGGAGTGCTGGCAACAACACTATCCGTAGCACTGGCGCCAGCGCATGCCCTTCCAGCAGCGCTAGAGTTGTTATCGCAACCATTGTTGTTGTCATCGCTGCTGCCACGACCAGTGCTGGGCCCACATGTAATTGTTGCACTCACGCTCCATTGCTGCTGGGTCCCACGCTCTATTGCTACCGTACCACGCTTCGTTACTACCGCGTCATTATTTTACTCATGCTAGCACCATTCTTCGTATCTAGCACCATTACTTAAGCCATTATTACGACAAAATTGACATAAAATCTACTAAAAGCATTATTCTACAACAAGGCTCATGGCTTTGAAGCCATGACCCCACCAACTCTTACGAGACATCAAATCATACTCCCTCCGTTTCAGGAAAAGAGTTACTTTTTCTTTAAATTTTTGTTCCAACAAAAGAGTTACTTTCATTTTCAATATAACAAACTTTCAAAACGACCCTTATTATTTTAAGAAATGTTATTATTCTCATTATAAAGATATATGTAGTATTAAACTTTTTGTTAGGGTAAATCTGGAAATAAATTACAAAAGTTATTCTCTCTCATCTTGCCTTAACAATTGTGCAAATAGGAAAAGTAACTCTTTTCCTGAAACGGAAGGAGTATTATATTGGGGGTTAAAACATGGGGTTTTGGTCTGACGGTTTAGAGAAATATCCCATGATAAGGAAGTTACAAAGTAAGTGGTAAGTTGAAGCGGTTGAAGAGATAATAGATTCATGGTCTAGAAGTTTCCAGAAACTTCCCAAGACAAAATGGACGGTTATTCCCACAACCTCCACTTCTTCATCTCCCCACAACTTCCACTACTTTACAAGGAAAGTGTGTGGTACCAAAACATTATAAATAGGATGCTTAACCAATTTCAAAACACAAGCCACAGATAGAGAAGAGATGGAAAATCATTATCACAAGCTCTACTATTTTTCTACCACAACACACAATTATACACACAATTCCTTCAACTCTCTTTGCTTTATTCCCCTAAGATCAACCCATCTCCTCTCTTTGTAACCGAAGAAGAACAAATAAAGATATCCTACTTATTTGGATTTATTTTGTACGATTTTGATCCTCGAACCTAGAAAGTACTTCTACAGTACATTTTTTTGCCTGAGAGCAACAAATTTTAGGTACAAATAATATGAAAGCTAACAAGAAAGCAATGAACAAGAGCATCAAACTAATATAAATAATACACCTATCAAATTCCCACACACTTGCCTTTTGCTAGTCCTCGAGCAAACTACCTAACTAAACTAAACTAAACTAAAATACAACTCCATTTCGTTGAGGACACGGTTACACTTAGCATTTGTAACAATCCTTTAAACCCCTAGGTGTCTATAGTAGATGAGTTATAATCTCGTGAGGGTTTACAAGAGGTATACCCACAAAACCTAAATTCCAACTTTCAGAAATTCCAGAACACATGCTCCAAAGAGCTATGAAGACATAAAGTTTCTGCACACTAACAATAAGAAGATAGAAGTATCAAATAAAATTATTCCCATGCTTAACCCTTAAGTTAGGAGAAAACCACCATACGAAGGAATCCAGGTTCAAAAGCGATCGAATGTTTCTGCCTCACCAATAAGGTTTTATGAAATTGACACTCAAAAAACGCACTTTATGATTTTCTTGTGTGCAGGAAGGAATGAAGATAGAAATCCTACACACATTAAATGGTGGGAAGGAAAAGGAACCTTCCGAATTATATGAAGATTTTATCTCATAGAGATGTGGGACGAAAAAGAACCTTTTTTTCTTTTTTTTCCTGACGTTCTCTAAGAAAGGAAATCAACCATTATGCAAGGATGAGAATGCTTACTTACCTTCTCACCTGATTTACAATCAGCACCACTCTCACAGAATCCAATAGAAACGTCTTCAGTCTTCGGTCTTGAACTGTTAATGATGAACTCTTAAACTTCGTAGAACCTTGACAAATGTAACTCTTTTCTTCAATTCCTTGTTGTTTGAAACTTCTTTATAGATTTATTCTTCCCCACGACCTTATTGAATGAATACAAAAACAACTATACCAAAGCAATGATAAACACTTTTTTTTCTTCTTTTTTTCGATATTTTTTTTTAGAACTTCAAAATAATATACAAACTGGAAAATAAAATAAAATGAACAATGAAACTACTATGGCCGCGGGATAAGTACTTTACCACTTGAGTCTTCACAATTTGTATTGTCTCGATATCATAAACTTCACTAACTCTCATCTTTTGTTTTCTTTCGCTCTTGTATAAGTCTTCTACATGTATATATAATTTTTCTCTTTATCTTGTTGCTTCACTTGAATAAGAAAAATGTTCTTTCTTATACTGTTGCTTGTAAACCTTGAACGTCTTCAACTTTCCTTCAAATTTTTGATGCTTCGCTTGTTGATGATGATATGTTTCTATGGACTTGTTGTTGTCGAGGGAATGGTGCCAACTGCAAACAAGACTACAAGATAGAGTTAGCGATTCTGATAACACCCTCATGATTGATGAAATAGCACTCAAGATATCAAAAAGTAGTGTTAAAATTGGTGCGAAGTTGGGTAGCTCATCATTCTACCTGGAATTTGGCGGATGAAACACTCTAAACGGACAATTTAGACAGGTAGAAAGAACTGAAGATTTGGTGCCTCACTCATGGGTATTGAATGATCAGCTACTCTAATATTGTATTCTCTACCGGTGGTTTAAGTCCCTTTTTGTCATCTCTAGCCTCTCAACAACTAAGCACCCCGAATATAGTTCTTTAATACTTCTAAGTCAGTTATTTCGGTAAGAACGCTATATGTAGACTTAGCTAGAATATACTAAGTGAGTTTAAAATCTCTTAAAGTTGGAAGTGTTCATGCAAATATGTACAAAAAGTTTCAAAAATCCCTACAAAAGCGAATACTAAAAATCTAAATGCTTAACCACTCCCCCACACTTAAACTTTACATTGTCCTTAATGTAAATTGATTCTTCCAACGTAAAACTCAAGGTGGAACATCCTATAATATGATATGAAAAGATAAGAAAAACTAAAAATAAAAAGATAAAGATAGAAATACAAAACTAATGGGTTGCCTCTCATTCAACGCTTAGTTTAACGTCTTCAGCCCGATTTGGCATCCGCCTTTTACTCCTCCAAAGGGAGTGCATCTACTAAGTTAATCTAAACCATCTCAGGTTCAAACGGTTCATAATAGGGCTTCAATAGATGCTTATTCACTTTAAGCTCCTTCCCTGTTAACAAGCTACGAATCTCTACTGCACTATAAGTAAAAACGTTAAGCACAACAACAGGTCATATCCAACGAGATTTCAATTTACAAGGAAATAAATGAAAGCTAGAATTAAACAAAAAGACTTTCTGTCCAACAGTAAATTGTTTTCTAGAAATCCTACTTTCATGAAAAACCTTTGTTTTCTCCTTATAAACTTGTGAACTTTCATATGCGTCATTACAAATCTCTTCTCGTTCACTTAATTGAAGCTTATTTTGTTTACCAGCCCCATCCATCTCCATGTTGCATTGTTGAATGGACCAAAAAGCCTTATGCTAGATTTCAACAGGAAGATGACAAGGTTTTCCATACACAAGCCTATACGGAGACATCCCAATAGGAGTCTCGTAAGCAGTTATATATGCCCATAATGCATCATTGAGGCGTAAACTCTAATCCTTCCTTGATGGATTCACTGTTTTCTCTAAGATGGATTTTATCTCTCTATTAGAGACTTCTGTTTTCCCTTTTTTTCTGTGGATGATAAGAAGTAGCAATCTTGTGAGATACATTATACTTTTTCAACCAGCTCTGTAAGAACTTTTTCGAAAGTGTGATCCCCATCGTTGATTATGGTTCTTGGAGTTCCAAACCTTGCAAAAATATGATCTTTTAAAAAATTTGTAACCACTTTAGAATCATTAGTAGGGGTGGCTTTAGCTTCCGCCCATTTCGAGACATAATCAACAGCGAGTAAGATATAAAATTTACCAAAAGAATTAACAAAAGGACTCATAAAATCGATGCCCCAAACATCAGAAATTTCAACGAAGAGAATAAACTTCTGTGGCATTTGATTTCGAGCACCTAGATTGTCCGTTCTTTTGCACCTGTCACAAGTTGTACAGAATACAAAAGCATTTGTAAATAAAGCGGGCCAATTGAACCCACTTTCAAGTACCTTATAAGCGGTTATCTTTGGTCCAAAGTGTCATCCAAAAGCGTATGAATGACAGAACTATAAGATAGAATTATACTCAGATTCGGGTGTATACCTTCGTATAAGTTGGTTTGAACAATGTCTCCATAGGTATGGATCATCCCATATATTTTGATTTGTAATCTTTTTAAGTTTGTCCCTCTTAGCATGAGACAAATATCTTGGGATTTGTTTACACACTAAATAATTCACAATATCAGTACCATGGTTCTGAAACTACAACTGAGAAGAGTTTCCCATCTGGGAAGCTTTCACGCAGCGGGATAACTTCTTCATCTACAGTAAGACGGCTCAAGTGATCTGCAGTGGTGTTCTTAATACCTTTCTTGTCTTTAATTTCGAGACAAAATTCTTGTAGGAGTAGTATCCATCGAATGAGCCTCGGTTTCACCTCTTTCTTTGTAAGTACGTACCTAAGTGTTGCATGATCAGAAAACACAACAACTTTCGTATCAATCAAATAAGAACGAAATTTTTTCAATGCAAAAACAATTGCTAACAACTCCTTTTAAGTGGTGGTGTAGTTCTTTTGGGCCTCATTCAACGTTCTGGAAGCATAATAAATAACATGAGCTAGTTTCCCAGTACGCTGGCCTAATACTGCACCGACCGCATAGTCACTGGCATCACACATTAGCTCGAATGGCTTGCTCCAATCAGGTGGTCTAATGATAGAGGTTGTTATCAAAATTTCTTTCAAACAATTGAATGCCGCCAAACACTTCTCGTCAAAGTTAAAAACCACGTCATTTTGTAATAGTTGGCACAATGGTGATGCAACCTTGGAAAAATCCTTGATAAACCTTCGATAAAATCCTGCATGACCAAGAAAATCACAAATCTCCCTCACCATAGTGGGAGGGGTAAGAGAACGAATAAGATCGATTTTATCTTTATCAACTTCCAAGCCTTTAGAAGATATACTATGGCCTAAGACAATGCCATGAGTTACCATAAAATGGCACTTCTCCCAATTTAACACAAGATTAGTTTCAACACATCGTTTAAGAATCAATGTAAGGTTATCCAAGCACAATTCAAATGAATCACCGTACACACTGAAATCATCCATAAAAACCTCGATAATATTTTCAACGTAATATGAAAAGATACTTATCATACACCTCTGGAAGGTAGCGAGTGCATTACACAAACCAAACGGTATTCTTCTGTATGCAAATGTTCCAAAAGGACAAGTAAAAGTAGTCTTCTCTTGATCCTCCAGTGCTATAGCAATCTGATTGTAACCTGATTAACCATCAAGAAAACAGTAATAAGAGTGTCCTGATAATCTTTCTAACATTTGATCCATAAAAGGTAAAGGAAAGTGATATTTTCTAGTGGTTGCATTAAGCTTGAGATAATCAATACAAACTCTCCAACTGGTTTGCACTTGAGTTGGGACATGTTCATTGTCTTCATTTTGCACCACTGTAACACCGACTTCTTTGGTATAACTTGTACCGGGCTCACCTACTTGCTATCAGAAATGGGGTACATAACTCTCATATCTAATAACTTAAGTATATCTTTCTTTACTACTTCCATCATTGGAGGATTCAAACGACGTTGAGCTTCTCTTGTCGGCTTTGTTCCATCCTCAAGTTGTATTTTATGCATGCACGTAGAAGGTCTTATTCCCTTGATATCAGTAATTTTTCATCCTATAACCATTTTATACTCCTTCAACACCTGAAGAAGTCTTTGTTCCTGCAATTCAGTTAGTTCCTTAGAAACTATTACCGGCAACTCCTCATTATCACCCAAATACATGTATTTTAGGTGATCATGAAGAGGCTTAAGTTCTATTTTAGGAGCCTGCAAGATTGATGTCAACAGTTTTTCATTAGTGCATGGTAAAGATATAAATGAAATACCATGAGTTGGTGGGCACTGTTGCAACGAATTGAGTTCACCAATAGCTTTCTCAAATTTATCCCCTAATTTAAGCTCGGTTCTTGGATCCTTAAGGTCTTTAGAACCCACACTCCTCGTGATAATGGTCTCCAATGATCATTACTCCCGATATGAAACATTTATTGAGCTAAAGAGTCAATAACATCAATGGAGAAACAAGAATGAACATCACTAGGATATTGCATCGCCTCATAAATATTGAAACGTATTATTTCTCCAACAAATTCCATTTTCAACGTCCCACTATAGACATCAATTTTTGTCCTTGTCGTTCGCATGAATGGACGTCCAAGTAGCAATGGTATAGAAGAATCAGTCGATCCATCTGTCATCTCCAGTACACAGAAATCTGCTGGAAAAACTAGTTGATTAACCTGAACAAGCACATCTCCGATAATACCTCTAGGGTATACATTAAAATGGTCAGCTAATTGTAAGACAATTCCAGTTTCTTTCAAAGGTTCTAAGTTAAGCTATTCATATATAGATGCGCGCACAACATTAACTAATGCTCCTAAATCAAGCATAGCCTTATTAAATGTTGTGTTACCAATAACAATAGGAATATCAAAACTACCGGGATACTTACATTTGATTGGGAGTTTCTTTTGCAAGATAACCGAAGCATCCCCCCCTCTCCCCCACTCTCATTACCTCATTACCGGTTAATCTTTATTTATTGGTGCACAAGTCCTTTAGAATTCTTGCATATTTGGGGACTTGTTTTATTGCATCTATGAGTGGAATATTCACATGAATTTTCTTGAAAATATCTAAGATCTTCTTATCTCGTTCCGCCTTTTTAGAGTTAGCAAACCTGTGAGGAAAAGGTAAAGGAGGAACATAAGTAGAAACAAGAGGTTTAAAGTTTTCTTTAGGTACCTCATGAGTATGAAGGTGAGAATCAAACATCAACAATTTTATAATTATCAAAAAAAAAAAGATTTAAATTTAATGGAAGATTAACTTACCTTTGATGATTTTGTGGATGGATTCTGAAATAGGAATATGCAATAAAATCACCAATGAGTATGGAGCAAACCCTTTAAATTTGACGCAACAAATCGACATATAACACCTTGAAGATCAAAAGGGGGTTAAAATGGTTTGAGAATGGAGGAGGAAGAAAGAAAATTAAGAGTGTTTGAATAAAGAGAAACTTGGGCGTTTCTCTGTATAGAAAAGTTGTAGAGACGGAAACCAGGTATCTGTATGGTCAAGTCAACCAATTGACTGTGATGAATACCTGGTATCCATCTCGAACTACACTAACGGATACCAGGTATCCATCTCAGCAAGCCAACCCATAGCTTTCCCCCATAGTGGGACTTTTTGGACCCCTCTATGGCTTGGCTATAATTAAGATATAGCCGAGCAATAGACCTCACCATAGTGCTTGTCCTTAGAGCTTCTACAATGGATTGTATGTGAAGAAAAAAGTCTTAATCCACGTAGGATACACAACCATATTTCAAAAAAATTATCTCCAACCCATTTATGTGAGGATGATTAGTCGGTTGTCAGCCAAGCAAAATTATTTTCAATTTATCTACTTCACAAATATAGATTAGAGTATAGTAGTAAGAACAACTTCGTTCCTTAGGGAGATATGGGTTGTCAAGTTATTTTGATTACTTACGCAAACAGGGGGGTTTTGATTGTGATTATAACTAAGTTACACTAAAGAAAATTGATTAAAACGAATATCAGAGATAAAGAGTACTGGTTAGAGACTTCATCTTCCATCTCCCAACATGTTATCAACCGAATCATACTCAACATTCATTCACTCTCAATATCAATAACCCTAAAGCATCCTATCGCAGGTCTACTCCAGCAGAACTCCTATTATCATCAAAGGCGTAAGAGCCATTCTTTGAATCCTTTTCAACGAATAACTTAGCGCAAGAGCCACTCAAGTTTAACCCAATGAAAGCAATGGTCTTTGTGAGTTGAGTTTATTCTAAACAATCTGGCGCAAGAGCCACACGGATTTAACCTAGGTCACGCTTCTACACATAATTATATGTAATATCCCGTCATTAAAAACTATATTATTCCACTTGTAACAAGGATTTTTTGACAATTCCGGATCTCAAACCCTAGTTTAGCTATTGATATCAATGCATACTCATCCAGTTCGCGACTTAAACAAACAAGCAATCAATCATATATGGCGTTATAAACGGTAGAACATGAACGATATTGAAGAGATTATGAACATATGAGAATGAATACTTCAATTAATAAACGTTTTTCCAACTTAGGACTACATCTCTAACCAATAAGAAAGGTTTAGTTTATCATGGATTTCTCAAAATCCATGGAAAATATATAAGAAAGCAAGTAAAGCAAACCCTAGAAATCGTGATGATTAATCGTAACTCCAAGCCCTAACCCCTTGTTCTCCTTCTTCGTATGTAAAAGATAGTGTAAGCTCTCTCTTCATGTCTTGGAAGTATCCTTTTATAGTACTTCATGATATCTAGGGATTAATATCCTTCAGGGACTAAGTTGCATCCATTTAGAAGTCCAAAACTCGTCAAACGAACCGCCATAGGCTTACTACAGCCGGTATAAGCAATTATCCACAAGAAATGCCGGCTGCTATGTCAAATTCTCTGGCCTTTTTTATTTCACAGCCGGTATAGGTGGATTTTCCAAAGCAATGTCGGATGTTAGGTCAAACTTTCTGCCACCAAACTTGCTAAAGTCGGCATAGGTGTCGCTTATGAGCAATACCGATTGTTGGTGTTAAAACACAAGTTTTTCTACCTGAATTCGTGTCATGGATGGTATTGTATGTGTCCCTAAGAGCAATGCCGGATCTTGAGTTGTAGATGACCTCTTCTTCGTCTCTACTGTTTTGTCCATAACTTCTTCGTCTGAACTCAGAATGACCTTATTCTTTTTGCGTTCACTTCGTATTCTTGTTCTATTCAAAATGGTATTGAGAAATCCTGGATTTGAATGAGTAGAATTGGGTCTTTGTCCCTTCTTCACTTTTTGAACTCAATTTCCTTATTCATTTCATGTCGTAACGAACTCCTTTCTTCTTATTTGGTTGAATATACTTCAAAACTCATAAAAAACTCAAAATCAAACAAAATTAAAGTATAATGATATAAAAACTAACAAGAAAACAATGAATAAGAGCGTCAAACTAATGCAAATAATGCACCTATCAATGATGGGTAAAAAAAAAAGTTAGACATCCTCTGGGTGAACCTCTAGTTTTAGATATTCACCTAGAGGATGTCTTCACATTTTTATTCACAAAAATAATTGAAAAATAAAAATGGAAATAATTTTAAATAATTGTATACCTACAAGTAAGTAAAAGAATGATGAAAAATGTTATGGGTGGAGATAAAAAAAAAATCATAATGTTTAGTAATTTATACCTAGAAGATATCTTAAAAGGGATGCCACATATGAAACATCCACATTCACCATTGGAGAAGCTCTTAGAGGATGTCTTCCCAAAATTATGCCATGTCATCTTGACATTAATTATAGAGGTTGGGTTGGAGAAATATTTTTAAGAAAATGGATGTGTATCCTACGTGGTTTAAGACTTTTTTCTTCACACACATTTCATTGGAGAAGCTCTAAAAAATTCCTACATAAATTATTTGAGGCCCATCGATTTTGTTCCCACTTAAAAATAGGATATGGGACGTCCTGATCCATTAAAAAGATTAAGTTATATTTTTACAGTCGACAATTCTATTAGTTTCAAACATGTCGAATGTGCTAGAAACCAAATTCAACTTCATTTTTCTTTTTCTTCTTTTTTTTCCATTCTTGTCTGCAAAACTATCTTTCATTAAATGTTCAACGAAGGATGATTTTCTATCTTCAACTGCCAATTCAGAAAAGGTTAACACGCAGATTTCATTTTCTCAAGAAAATAGTTGGAGGAGCTTCAAAACAAATAGAAGCAATCAGAAACTTAAATTACAACTTCTAGAAAATTTCAGAAATAAATCAAGAACAATCGAACGAGAATCGATGTGGACATTCATATCACCCGATTTTTGTTGAAAAAAATATCCACTTATTTTGTAGATTTTTAGGCTACAACGGCCAACATGAACCTCTATATTTGGCGATTATAAAGTCTATGATTTTTTTAAATGTCAAGAGGTTAATTGAAATATAAATGTTCATATTGGCCTATTGTAGATTTGGAAAAATGCACAAATTTTCAGTTGGTTTTTTTAGTCAAAAATCGATTGATGTATCCGCTGACTAGAACACTTAACACTCCACAATCGGTATGGAGACATGCATTTTCGCTTTTGTCTTTTCGTAATTCTCTCTTCTATGTCAAAGAAGAAATGCATCTGTAACTTACTATGTAAATGAGAAGCTAGACTGTCATTACTCATGTACATGTGTACGAGCATATGCTTCCCTTGATCTTCACAATATTCCACCAGGTCCACAAGGTTCCTATAGTGCCATTTCAGCCTTGAAAAATGTAAGAAAAAATCGATGATAAATCTCATGAAGGTAGGGCTGTACACGGTAACGGTTTCCACGGAAACCCTCCAAAACCGAACCGAATTGGCCAAAATCGAACCGTACCGTTTACTAATGGAACGGTTATGGAAAAAAAGTGTGGAAACCGGTAGTCACAGTTTCGGTTTTGGTTTGGCCAAAAACCGAACCGTTATGCCATGGAAAACCGATTATTTAGAACCGTTGATCTAGATTTTGATAGATCTAATCTAGACCCTTCAATACCCTTGATATATAATCCCACCCTAACTTTCTAAACCTAATTCTCTTCTGGTTTTTTTGAGAAGCAGCCTCTCCGCCTCCGGTTAGGGATCTAAGTTCTCTTCTTCGGTTCTTCTCCCTCTCGTTCACCATCACAGCAACCACCTTTTCGTTCACCATCACAACCACCACCTTCTCGTTTTTCTTCTTCATCCTCTGATGTAAAATTAATTATTAGCTTAAGTTTATATCAATCTTAAGGTATTTTCATTTCTCTTATTATCAATCCTGATACTGTCATTTTTGATGACTTCTAAAGGTATTTC
Source organism: Papaver californicum (assembly GCA_023531435.1). Classification (NCBI taxonomy): domain Eukaryota; kingdom Viridiplantae; phylum Streptophyta; class Magnoliopsida; order Ranunculales; family Papaveraceae; genus Papaver; species Papaver californicum. The sequence goes on from JAJJMC010031495.1 coordinate 2,594,687, forward strand.
ATTTCTCTTATTATCAATCTTTATCTGCTAAGCTGTAAAAATGATTGAATTAATCAAATTAGCTGTAATTAATTTTTAATTAATGATCTGAGTTTTGTTTATAGGTTTCCACCAATTGTTGCCATTGTTAGTTCTTCATTGCTTCTAGGTATTTCTAGTCTTCCAGATACCATATTTAGGGTAAGTCTTTTGTACATGTAATTAATTTAAATTTAATTAAAACATAATGATTTCGGGAATATATTATTTATGATATGGTTTTTATGTGGTGTAGAATGCTATTGAGGCTGCTCTTGCAGATTCAGAGTGTTATGCAGTAGAGAATTCCGATACTCGCCCTTCCTATTTCCTTAACAAGGTTTTTCTTATTTGAATTCAATTGATTTTGATTCAGTTAAAATTCACTCTTAAATGGAAATTGAGAATTGTTATTGATTTTCATTTACAGGTACTTAATAGTGGTCATTATTTTGTGAACCTTGCTCTTTCTGATTTTGATTCAGTTAAAACAGTAGGATGGCCCCATCTTTTGTTAAGTCTGATTGTTGTGTTGCCTGAAACATAGTTCCCATGTTTACCCTAAGATCTGTAACCTCTTAAGTATTTGGTTAATTGGGTAAGCAGGAAAAATACTAATATGGGATGTAATAGAACATGCAAAAGCATTACAAGTTGGTTTTACTTTAATTCACTCAATTGTTTTAAGTTATTATACTAGTCGGTCTTGCATTTTTTAAATCGGGAAATTTGTCTTGAGCTTCCTTGAATGGATGCTCTGTTGTTAGTTCTTCAACACTCTCAAACTAAGTTGATTGTTTACTTTTATTAAATGGTTTACAGGCACCTTATAGTTTGGTATATGGTTTTTCAAGTATGACGACAGTGAAGCACAGTTCTATCTGGTACCTTACTACCTTTTGCTTTCAGATATTTATGTAACTTTATTTCTTTGGTGTCTGTGATCGTAGGTCTATGTATCGCTGCAGTTCTGTTTTATACTTATATAAGTAAGAGATTTAAGGTTGTTTAGTTAACCTCTTCCGCATGTGTAGTTTCACATCATTAGCATGTTTTCTTGTTCTTTGAAATCATTGAATCCATTAGAACTCATATCATTATTTTTTATTTTTCTTCCTTACAGTTGGTTGGGTGATTTGAGAATTTTTTCCCCCATTTCCTGTTATACTATTGGAATCTAGTGTTTTTATCAATTAAATTTTTTTCCTTTTTTGGCAGGACTTCTGGTTTCAGAAGTCGAGGTGGTCAAGTGAGCAAGATGTTGGAGATATCAGGCTTGGGAATTTATTGTAGCACATCTGAGGGGCCTTCGAATTCAATGGGTATTGAAGATACTGGTGATTACCAATTGTTCACTGATGCAAGAGTGGGAAGTGATACAGATGATTATATTGTGGCTCCATTTGATGTTGCTGTATCTTTTTTGGTACGCAAGTTTGGTTGAGACTCATGTGATTTTCATTTCTAGATACTAGATAAGCCGTTTTTAGGTAATCATTATGCCAATTATGTTGCCTTTATTTGTTATTGGTTTTTAATTGAACTGATTAATGCATTGAATTGATTTTTAATTGAACTGTGCAGGCTTTCCTCAAAGCTCAAGTATAGTTCAAGCGAAGGAGAGGTTTCAACTTTCAAGTAGTACATGTTAGGCTGCTACAGAGATGGAAGACCAATATTCTCAATCAACTCCAGTTACAGTAAGATTTAGATTCAAGAATGTTGTAGCTTAGTCTGATTCAAGAATGTTGTAGCTTAGTTTGTCCAAAAGACAAATTGTTGTAGCTCTGGTTCAAAAGTGTTTGTTTATTTAGTGGGTTTATGTATCTGTTTATTTAGTTGACTATATATGAATTTTTTTTTTTATTTTGAATTTTTTTTTTTTTGAATTTTAGTTTTCCAAACGGTTAACCGAACCCGTTAGAAAAAACCAAAACCGAGTAAAACCGAACCGGCGGTAAACGGAACGGTTATGGAAAAATAATTGAAAAACCGACCTTGCCGGTTTCGTTTTTGGTTTGGCACAAAACCGAACCGAAACCGGCCATGAACAACCCTACATGAAGGTAGTAGATTTTTATTGACCTTATATAAATCTTTAACAAAACCTACAACGGCTATTTAAAAAACAAAAAAATAATAAGAATTTAATTTTTTAATTTTTAATTTAATATAACCCTCAACGGTTATATTTTACACTATAAAACAACATAATTCAACATTATTCTTTAAACTAAAAAAAATATAACTAACATGGAATATTCTAAGGTTTCTTTTCTTTCTTCTTATTACTTATCAAGATTATTATTTTTTGATGATATTTTCTTTCTAAGTTTTTTTTACTTTTGCTGTTTCAGTGTTCCAAGATCATCAAATGTGACATATCTCAATCTGGAAACCACAGGAGCGCCCTTTGTCCTTCTATGTATTCTCAATGTTCAAGACTAAATTGCAACGGCAAGCGCAAGATATTTGAGTCGGATACAAAGAACAATGCAGGGAGGTTGTTCGTCAAATACCAAAAACCAGATTATGGAGCATTTGAATGGATAGATTTACTAATTGAAGACACCAACCTTGTTGCAGGTTCATCTGTTCCATTTTCAACTAATTTCTCTTGTTTTTCCTGTGGTGAAAAAGATCATTGGTCCGGATATTGCCCATGAGTTGGGTCAAATTATCGTGTCCAAGGTTGCATTGGAATAGTAGAAATTATGCACCAAGGTGACAGTGAGAATGGTGATGGTAGAGTTCATGTTTGTTGCTACTGTAAAAAAATAATGAAGTTTTCTGAAATACTCGACGAAAAAAAGAAAGAAAATCAAGGTTCAGCTACAACCTCTCCAACCACTTGGGAGAAAATAAGTTTCAAGTTTAAAAACCCTATGTAATTCCTTTTAAAGTTCAAACTCATTCGTAATTTTTCTCTTAAAAAATGTCATGAACACAATAATCGAATGGGCGGATGTAATCTAAGTTATTAAATTTACAAAAATAATTTCTTTGCAATTAGTTACTAGTTAATATCAATTAATTAATTAATGCCAAAAAATTTAATCATTTTTACTATAAATAATAACCCTAGAGCATCGGTGTAAAAAGAGTGTGAGAAAACATAACAAAAATAACAAACATTGTAGAGGAGTGTAAAGGAAGTGCAGGAAAAAAAAGTTCAAACAAGTTTTTTCTGGTGCGCCAAATGATTGGGCGCAAATAAAATGCGTCCAATGATAAGGTGTAAATAAGAATGTTTTTATAGAATATTCCGTTTTGCACCCTTTTATTTACCGTAAAAGTAAAATCTGGTGCGCCAAACCATTGGGTGCACCAGAGTTGATTCAAGTTCACATTCAAACAAATGCTGGAACACTAGCTTGAATCACAGGATTAGGTGACAGTTTTCTATTTCAGAATCTTGAATCTGGAGGCCATAATGGTTAGCCTAAAAATACTGCACTTAAAACACTAAAAAAAAAAAAAAAAAAATAGTAATTAATTAAAAAGACCAAAAAAAAATGGAAAGTAATAGTTCACAAAAGAAAAGCAATGCTCAACATCTCTAGGGTAATATCGAGTTAACAACTTCCGATGAGGATGCCATATTATTGGTAACATGTACTGAACATTATAAGCAGTTATAAGAAGAAATGAGAATAGGTAACGAAACGTACATGTAAATATCCACTACCATAACATATGTTACCAAAAATATCCGTCCAAGATATTTAAGAAACAATCGGGTATTTTCAAAAATATCTTGTCAAAATACTTTTAAAAAATCGGGTATTGGTATAGCCAACAACCGATCATAGCCTAAAAAACTAACCGAGAAAATGGCCATTCACTACATCAAATTCAGTAATTTATAACACTGAATTGGACAGGTCAGTCCTGCTTCTTTAATGGTTGATTCCTTCACCGAGAACGATAAGGAAGTCTTATATTACGAACAAGCGTTAAAGTATTTGTTACACAAATAAATGTGACATCTCCAAAAAGTGCAACAATAAATCCTAATTTTATTTTATTTTTAGCTAATTCTGTCATACTTAATAATGTAACAAACTATTAAGCTAATAAATTAATTCGAATACTAAATACTTCCTCCGTTTCAGGAAAAGAGTTACTTTTCCTATTTGCACAATTGTTAAGGCAAGATGAGAGAGAATAACTTTTATAATTTATTTCCAGATTTACCCTAACAAAAAGTTTAATATTACACGTATCTTTATAATGAGAAGAATAACTTTTTTTAAAATAACAAGAATAATTTTAAAAATTTGTTATGTTGAAAATGAAAGTAACTCTTTTATTGGAACAAAAATTTAAAGAGAAAGTAACTCTTTTCCTGAAACGGAAAGAGTATAAACTAAAAGAAAATAATAAAATGTGATCGATAGAAATATATCCCAGCGTTCGCTCTCACGCCTACACCACCAGTTTTGTTTCCAGCTTTTTTAACACACAAACCCTAAAGTTTCAATTCAATATGTTAACTTTTGATTTCTTCAGCTATATCTGAGTTTCCCGGCCTCAATTCCAGTATCTAGTCAAAATCTGAAGTAGTTATCAATACCAAATCCTCCACAAATGGATCTATGTTCTCTTCCTTGCTGTAAATTGATTCGGTGATTAATTGGCCAAGGGGTTTCTGTGTTATTGGGTGAAGAGTAACTGCTACCATGGTAACATCATATTTTTACCCTGATTCAACGCTGAAAAGGAAGAATTGCAGTATGGGCTCCTTGATTTGTGAAACAACATCATCAACTGATACCGTAAATGTCTGAAATATGGTACCATGGTAACATCATATCTTTACCACAATGCTACAATCGACCGATTCGTATATCAGCCAATTTTTTTTAAAGCTTAAATAGAATCTAGAATTTTTAAAAGTTTTCATACTTTGACAATCGCAAGCTACAGATATAAGTTTCCTCTATTTGATTATAAAAAACAGATGTGTGTTTTTTTGTATTTCCTACAATTTCTTGATCTTATTTTTCATACCCACCACACAATCTTTACTAACCATAGTTCTCTAACTAACTAAACTAATCTAATAGCTAACTAATAATAATTAATCCGCGTCGAATTAATCATCAACAAAAATATATGGACATAGGATTTTTAAAATTACTTTAAAATGATCCATTTTATAGGCCTCAATTAATTTTTACAGGCATCAAGCTACCAGGTATAAATTATCAACACTTCAGATTTGACCTACGGATCAAAAATTTCCATTGATCGTCAACTTTTGCAGTAGGGATCTATAAACAAGTAACATGCAAAAAAAAGTGTTGTTTATAACGATACTTTCACAACCAAAAATGTTCGACAACCTTGATAGGATGTTTTTTATACTGAAATTTTGCAGTCTTTCTATACTAGCACGTGGTCAGTCTAAGAGGGGGCATGAGCAATTTATTTATGGGACGTGTTAAATAGAAGGCTGATATAGGGGCTCCCATATCAATAGAGAGGCTCCCAGTTGAGCCAAGGTGACCCAATTTTACGATAAGGGATGTCCTAGGGGTAAAGTTAAATGTCCATTTTACCCTTTACCTAATAAAAAAAAGACAAATTTGTCCTTTAATTAAAAATTTTCCATCTCCTCCATATCTTCTCCTTCTTCATTTTAATCAAATTTCTCAATCGAATCAAAATTTTATCGCCGATTAAACTCCCAATTTCGTGATGAAGAATACTAATAAATGTGTAGAAAGTAGTAGTGATGACAATCCGGATAAAACTAAATTACACTAACTAATTTGATGAA
>JAJJMC010031495.1:2600889-2618481 GCA_023531435.1 Papaver californicum
ATCACAAATCAAAAAAAAAAAAAAATTGATTTCAATTTGTGTTAGTCAAAGATTAAGTTTAATTAACCATGATTAGCTTAATTAAATTTTCACTAATTAAGGTAATTAACATATTAATGAAGGGTGATTTGGATATTGTGAAAATATTATGGATAAGGGGTTTTTAAGTTTTACTTCATAATGTCCTTATTTCGTCTTATTAGAGAAACTCCTCTATTGATATGGGAGCCCCTATATCAGCCTTTTTTAAATAGACCGTTCTACAAACTACACAAAAATTGTATACCTCAAAAAGGAGAATGGTGTACCTCCTGAATGTTATGGGATCCAACAAAAAAGCTTTTAGTAAGAGAGAATCAGTTTTTACGTGGTTTTTTTTCATGGTTTACTAAGATTTTTTTTTTCTTAATGAACAGAGAATATATTAAAACTAGAAGTTATACATCGTAATGCTTTCTTCCTTTACAATTCCTTCTAACACTTTGCTTCTAAAAAAATTTATGTTAGGAGTCATTTTCAACAAAAAAAAACTGTCTTCACACGACTCCATTTGGCTAGCTTATAAACCTCACTATTGAAGTCCCTATATACATGTTTAATATCTACAATTTTATCAACATCCAAAAAAGAGAGCACTTCAGCTATAATTGTCTTGGTTCTCCGTCACAGCTAGATGGCATTATATTTAAAAAAAGAGACCACTGATTTCTTGATAGCTAATGCTTCTGTTGCTGCCAAACTTGTTGTGTTTCCTGCAAATACTTTTATGTTTAGTAATTTGATGTCTAGCCAGTACGTAAATCCAGTACCTGTGTTCATCCATCAGATTCCTCAAATCAGCACCAACATAAAAAAAAACACGTTATCCCTGTGTTCATCCATCTCTCTTGAATAAGAATTAATCCATTCTTTCCCAACTGCTATGTCGAGACATTTTTTTCCAGGGCCAAATCCCAATCTTTAATGGATTTCTTAATCAATATAATACACTTTTTTGGATTTGGTTTAGTTTCCTGAAACACCACAGAGTTTCTGTAATTCCAGATATACCAACAAATTATACTAAAAATTTCTTTCTCGTCATTCTAAGGATAAATTAACTGAGGTCTATTCCAATTCAAGAAGTCATTATTATAACCATGCATCTGCACCCCTAATCTGAACTACGCTGCCTTAATAAAATTGCATCCAGTAAAGAGATGATGAGAGGTTTCTATATTATTTCCATTACATAGCACACAATATGGGCCAATATGTTTCAATATATGAAGCCATCTTCCAAACAAAAATAATTATTCCAACCAGCATTTTCGTATGCCAAATTTTAAGCCAGAATTTATCATGATTACTGCTTTGTTTATTTGAAATAATCATATATCCTGACCAAGCAGTGAATTCTCTATTTTTGTTTTCTTTCCATCTAAAACTGTCTTGATTATTCACATTTAATTATATATATGGATTTTACCCTACTAGCAATCTTAGGAGAGAACTCAAAATCAATCAAAGCAGCATTCCAGCAACCATCTACATCGATAAGATCAGACACATATGTTGTATCATCATGCTGCCATTCATTTTAACTAAACAATACAAGGAATCTAGTTATCCAAGTCTATATTAATATTCCCCACCATCTCCTACTTCCCAAATGCTATTGCTTTATTACACTCTTTGTTTTTATGAAAAGGGTGAGTTCTAGGAAGATATTTCCCCTTGAGATTTTTTAACCAAAAATCATTTGCGTTATTTAATAGCCTCCATGTCAATTTAGTAAGTAAAGAAATATTCAGTTTGTGGGGGTTCTAATTCCAATACAACCATTAGCCTTGAAAGTTCTAATTTTACTCTAAGTTGTAAGATCATAAAAAAAATTTATATTATTTTTATCCCACCAAAAATCTCTTTATAATTTATCAAATTCATCTATGACAGTTTTTGGGAATTCAAAACATTGTTTTTGATACTTCTTATTTCATGATGTCATCACACAGAGGAACTTACGTAGGAGCGGCGGATAAAATCCAAACCTTTGATCTAGAAATGGTGAATCCATTTGGGAGCAGTGGGACCTATATGGATGCCATAAACCACTAATGATGGAGCCACACATTGGATTGGATTAGATTCAGACTCATAATTTGGTCTACCTTAAATTTTTTTGTTTTTTAATTGACGGAGATTACAATCTTGTCGTTTCATCTGAACAATCAATTAGTTGACATCCAAGTCATAGTTTGTCATATATAACACCGTTGTATTTGGTGTATCTATATTTATTGATACTGATCCAAGATCCTTAGTTTATTTGTATCATCAGGTATCAGTTTTGTATCTTCTGATACGGGTCATATAAGTGTCGTATCGGTCAATACGTACAGAATTAACCCGATACTTACTGATACATAGTATAAAACACATACAAACGTTTGGGATTGCATATTTTCCCACCAATTTGAAAAAATAAATAAAAATGTAGTGTTATTTTTTTACGTGATTTTTCATATCAATAAAATATGCTCAGTCAAATCTAAAATGATAATTAATCTGAATTACAATATTTTTCGGGTTTAATCATATTTATTTAACCTATTTATTATACATGAAAGTGTAATTAAAAATCTAATATATACAAATCTAATATGAATATACGATGAAAGACAAAATACCTTAATTAGATAGAAAACTTTAATCTTAGTCAGTAGCTACCTAAAAAGATATAATTAAGATGTGAATCAGAGATAAATTAAAAAAAAAGTGGTTCGATCAGTATCGACCTACGTATATGGATGAAATCCCGTATGATGAAATATTATTGATGATCTTCAGAACTTGTTGAGATGATTACATTTATATTAATAATTCATATTTATATGATAACAAGAATCAATAAACCTAGAAGATAACAAAATAAAAACCTTATTTTGACTATGTGAAGCTTATCTAGTTAGATCACAAACAAGATTTACTAGCTAGATTATAAAGACTTGGTTTTCTAAATAGTTTCTAAGTACGTGTTGCCTCGATCTTCTTTGCATTATACATGGGATTTCCACCATAGTACGGAGATGAGTGAGAGAGATTGAATCAAAATAATAAAAAAGAAGCTTACATTGATAGTCTTTGTGCACACTTTCATTAATAAAAAATCTGTCTTAAATAGACTTTACATAAATGGGAATACTAATCCACTTACATTTAACTTCCTAATTTTTAACCACTATTTTACTTAACATTAAACGTCTGATTAATAGGAACTATTCCCACATCTAAAACACATTTAATATTAATTCCAAATATTAGGTACCCATATGCTTTCCAATTAGACCAAATCAAATATTTTTTAAATACTAAACGTGTTTGGATTACAATTCCAACACCTTCCCTTAATTCAAACATGTTCAATTCATCAATGTCTTCGCCACTGCATCATCCATTAACTTCATATATCATCATCATAAATTTTAGCAACATCTTTGAATGTTACCATCACCATCACCATCATCATCATCATCAAGACCATCGGCACCACGATCATTATCATTAGTTGATCAACATCCCGCATCATTTCAACTAATCTAATATACTATGCAAATTAAATATTTGCACCTTCATCATCTTCATATCACCATAAATATTTTCTTTCAGGCAAAATAGCTAACACCTTGCAAGACAAAATATCAAAACCATAACCTGTAACAAATAACAATTTTTCCATCATAAAAATATATTTTTCAACACCAGAAAATTTCTTTATCACGAAAATTTTCTTTTCAATTTTTCTTTTTCTTCTCACCAAATAAATCAAAATAAAACCTTTTTTTTTAATTATCCCTCAACTCAACTCTCTACCCCGGCTTATATACCATATGGGATTTCCACCATAGTATAGAGTGAAAGAGAAACTGAATCAAAATGATAAAAAAAAATATAAGCTACATTGATAATTTTTCTGCATATTTTCATTAATAAAATATATGGACTTTACATAAAACAAAAATATTAACCCACTCAAATTAACTACCAAATTTTTAGCCACTATTTTACTTAATATTAAATGCCTAATTAATAGGAATTATTTCGATATCTAAAACACGTTCAACACTAATTTCAAATATTAAGGACCTACACGTTTTCCAATTAGACCAAATTAAATATTTCTTAAATCCTAAACGTGTTTGGAATGTAATTCCAACATTATAATGTCCCCTCTCAAGTTGGGCACACAGAGAGTTGAAATGTTCAACTTGAATTGTTATCTCAGAAGATGACTACAAAACAATCTTCGTTATCTTCTTGTTTTCATCAATAATACCTTCACGGTCACTGAATCTTCAAGCACGGACCATGACATTTGAACTTTATGGGTTTTCTTTGGAATTACTAAATGGAAGGCCCTATTTTATTTTCTTCCACTGTCTTCTGACACAAGGATTATGAACAACACATCAGTTAACCGATAAATACATAAGGTATTCTGGATTGAAGTATTTCCCATGATATCAAAAATAATAAGGAAATAAAGGTTAAGAATAGAAAATCATAGTGAACTTGAATCCATGATGACATTGGATAATAGAAAATCGATCTGATTGATCGTAACGGGATATTTGGTAAAAATTATGATTATCATTTATGTTTATAGATAATCATAAATTGATAAATGATTATGCTATTAATTATTTTTTTAATAAATTTTAACAAACATATTTTTGGAATAATTGATTATCTTAGAAAAATGCTCTCGAAGAGGAGAGGGAAAAATGATGATCTAAGAACTTTTTTTTAGTCCACTATTGTTTTCTTGTCTCTCTCTTGATAGTTTAGAGAAAATAAGGAAAAAAATCTAATTCATTTTTGTTAAGAAAAAATAATTGATTATGATAATTTTTATAAACAACTTTTTCTACTTATGAAAATAATGAGTTTTTTTAATTATGATTAAATTAATCAGTTATTATAAATTTTAGCAAACACCTATATAATGGATTATGGGCTGAATAATTGATTATAGGCTCATAATCCATTATAATAATGATTACCAAACACCCCCAACAATTTAAAAATTATATTTTTAATGAACAAGAATAAAGATGCAAGGAAAAATTATAGTCTGATTTATTTAGATGAAAAAATCCAGATAATAATACTGCCAAAGAGGGTATCTTCGGTGCCAACGAATTAATTGGACTGAGAGGTATCTTACCATTGTTATTGAAGCTAAGTTCCTTTTGCGGAAAAGAAAAAAATCATATAAGAAATAAGATAAGATTTTTCGGGTTACAATCGAAAACCAGAAATATATTTGGAAATAATGAATAAATCATAGGACTTGATCAACTAAAATTACCAGAGTATTGAATCTCATCAAAATCAAAGGAAAATGGCGCTACAGAATAAAGGGCATATTTTTAATTTCCGAAAGAATGATGATAGATTAAAAATGAAAAAAAAAAGATTTGGTTTTCCAGTAATATAGACAATATCTTTTGAAATCAGATGAATAACAAAAATATGACAATAGATTCTCCAAAAATATACTATCTCCGTTTCAGGAAAAGAGTTACTATCACTTTTCTAAATAGACCTATTTTTAGACTAAAATAAAAAAATGATAGTAACATTTTTTTAGAAACGGAATATTTTATTATTGAGAAATAAACCCATAAGAAAAAAGAAACTCAAAATGCCATCAAATGAAGAACAAATTAACACATGAAATTGGAAATAATGTGAATATTACGATTTGAAGAGAATGAAGTAAAACATCTTTGATGATAGATCACAAATAGAAACCACTTGGTTACTTCTAGATAACTAGGAATGATTAATAACAACCTTTGATTGGAGTTTTCAAAAAAAATAAAGTCTATCAGTTGAGGATAATTAGCATCATCAAGTCCTTTTGTAAAGGAATAAATAATACATGAAGATGATTAAGTTTGATGTATCCAATAAAGGGATTCAATTTCTCTAATGTTAGAAGAGACTATCAAATATGTATTATTCAAATGATGGTATAAAGAAATAAGAATTGTATATAAATAAGAATTGTAACTTAGTCTCACCTTTCAAAATTCCATTTTAACAAAACCATAAGAGATGAATATGTGTGGCTGGACTTTGACTTGTTGAATATCATAAGAATAAACTTATCATTAAACATCATTAGTGAAATCGCATGCGTAATGCGCCTGCCGCCCGCTTGAACCGACAGTTGGGCATCCAAAGTTGATGCACACAGAGTCTAATAATTTTTTTCATAGAGCGTTATTTCATTCAACTGAAACAAAGACATAATGACACCATTATGTTAGTTTCTTTAATCAAATTTTTTTTTTTTGTTTATGCTTATAAAATGTCATTAAATTCACTCATAGGTATTTCCAAAAATACTGAATTAGCTCTCTTTACCAATTCTCTTTACCAAATTGACATCCCTTCATGCTTACACAAAGAACTCTCTAGTGATAAAATTCAAAGTCGGTATAATAAAGGGCATATACAATTTAGTTAAGAATAAACTAATCAAGATGTGAGTCCATTTTCAAGCCCACATAATTATTTCATCCAGCTCTTGTCCGCAACATAAGAAGATTTGAATGAAGCCAGTTGCACTTGCCCGCATAAGAAGATTTGAACAATTCCCGCCATACAATTGATGTAGTGAAGATTTGAACCAATCCTTTCCTGCTCAAAATCAAGTTCAAAACATCCAATGCAAAGAAGTCATCATTTCCCGCATCCAAAGTTTACTCTTGACCGCAAGCCCAAGCTTAAGCCCATGTTGGCAGCAGCCCAGCCAGGTCCGCAAGCAGGTCCGCAACATTTGATCTGCAAGCCAGGTCCGCAAGCAGGTCCACAACACTTGATTTGCAAGCCAGGTCCGCAAGACGCTCAGGAATTGTTACTTGATCCGCAACCCAGGTGCGCAAGCCAGGTCCGCACCACTCAAGCCCGTAGCAAGAGGCAAGCTTGCCCGCACCATCCCTTGCCCGTACCGTTCTTTTCCCGTACCGTTCTTTTCCCGTACCGAAATTGGATTGAAGCCATTTGAAGATAAGATCAATATGGACACGTGGCGGACTCCATCGACACATGGCAAAATATGGTGTATCTTCATCGACACATGGCGGATTGCTATCGACACGGACGCGTGGAAAACTTCATTGACACGTGGCAGATTTAATGGTGAAGCATGTATCTTACTAATGAGGGCAATAATATAATTAAACTAGGAGAGTGTTTCATTTATAAGGAAAAAACCCTAGAGAGAAAGAGGGAGGACGGTTTTGGGAGAGAAAATAAGTCTTCTTCTTCCCCACAGGTTACTGAGAGGGAGGGGAGGGGTGCTTCTTTCCCAAATTGTCTGTGAGAGAAAGAGAGACCATCAAAAACTCTGTAAATCAATCATCAAATAAAACCGATCAATCTTCATTACCACCACGTAAAAATTCTTCTATGTTATTTCCAATTTTTGTTATTTGTGATCTATCCAAATGGATTTTTATTGTTGTTGTGATCGCCAGTTTTTTGTTGATTACACAAGACTTGGTTAAATATGAGAAAAAAGCTCAAATAACTTTATAATAGGGTAAAGTCCAAACTTATCAAACATCTCCTAGGCATTTACGCGAATACTTAGATTGTAATCTGATAATGACATTTTTTAGTCTTTCCACACATATATAATATTCACATATTAACTATTATGAAGTAAACGTTAAATACCATGAAAAGTCATTCAAAAAATAAAACAAAAAGGAATAACCATACGGCTATCGTTGAATAAGAAATAACATTGGTGAAGGACGTGATACAGTCGTTCTAGTATTTCTTATAATTTGATTCTTCTTCTTGGGGTTATTCTCGAGATCATTCAGATGGAAGGTTTGGGATTTTTTACAAAATTAACCACCTTTATAAATTGTATCAATCTTTTTCAAGATATTACTCCCACCACTATCATCAACACAATCAATAACTTGAAAAAAAAAATTATAAACTGATTAGAAAAAAAGATTAGAAACTTTATAGAGGTTTTTGAGCTTTTGATTTTGATTGCTCGTGGCCATTTAATCTTTCAATTTCGATTTTCATTTTAACTCAAATGATTTGGAAAATAACAAAAGAATTTTGGCATTAGTTAATACCTTTTATGTCTCACGATTTTACCCATGTTTCATTCAAATTTCTCTAGGTAATAAAAGTGAGATAAAAGGGTATTTTAGTTATTTCCTGTTGGGTGGCTAAAAATCCACATTTATAATTACTATAGTAATATTAGTTTGTGATATTTATTTTGAATGTGTATAGACCTTTATATGCATATCTATATATCTCTTACATAGATTAAATACTATAATATTCATAACTTTTTTTTTCTGACTGACAGAAAATATTATTAATTTAGATAAATAATACAATAAGTTATCAATTTCTTGCTTATTGAAAACATTATATAAGACAATGGACCTATCAATTCTTTATTGCATATGTGTCGTCATATGTTGAATACTTTTGATTCTTGCTTCCTTTGCGAGAGAGTATGTTGTTGTATTATGTTTGCTCATTGATATACTGTACCTGTGCTTGTGGAAGATTGTCCAAAATTTCTTTTACCTTGATTATCGAATTTTTCGCTTTCTAATGAACATTTATATTGATACTATTGATTGTATCCGCGAGTTACTTGCAATTCTGTTGCTATGGTTAAGCTTGACATCAGGTTATCTAATAGCAATGAACTTGCCTTCAAAAGAGATTTTATTTCTGCTTGTAGCGCTAAAACATCCGAGTTTGCTCCTGTCGTTATGTGCATGATTGATTTTTGGTCCATCAAATATAAAATGAAGGCATATCCTATAACTTTCCAAAGAATTTGTTTCAAGGCCTATGTTTGATCATAAATGGTCTTTTTCATCTTTCCCTTTTTTATTATGCTGGAAAAGAAAAATTGACGAAGTTTTACAGTAAGATGGATGCCAGAATCCGATAACAAAATATCTCGATTTTCCGATGTAAACGTTTGTGAAATTGAAAATAATGGAGACTTGTTTAGTCACTTATTTTTTCATATAGTCTCTTCAATCCACTACAAATTTTATTATGGCGGAACTAAAAAAATGTAGTGAATAAACAAGCATAATTAGTGAAAAGGAGATTGCTTAGATGCTGATGTAGCGGATAATAAAGAAAAGAAAAAAAAAAGAGAGGTTTTGTTCAGAGTTCAAATATTCCTAGGAATATCGACTATGAACAACGATAATTATTTATACTTCGGTTTCCCGACTGTAAACAATAATCGATTAAACTTGAACAAGTTTAAGAAAATAATTCTTATTAATCAAATTCAACTGTATAGAATAATACATGGATGACTCTTTTATAAACCTGGGGAAAAACCCTAACTTGCTAGTCAAGAAAGGATGAAAAAACCCCTAAGCCGACTCAAACCCTAATTTGTTATTTTTGATCGACCTGAATTAATGAAAGTACTCATAAAATAAAACTATTTGCCGCAAACGGCGACCCAAACGGATTCCTAACGAAGTAGTTATTAAGAAAACAAAAACTTTCCTAAAATAGCAAAAACGTCTCTCATGTCACGATCGTTGGCCCGTTTCCAATCAAATTGGACCCTTCTTGAGCTAAATTGCGACACTCGGGTCTTTAGCCTCCATATAGGCTATATCATGCTCATCTGCATCATTCTCCCGGGGTTGAGAGAAATTCACCCTCGAATTTTCTTGGTCATCATCAGAATTATTACCATTATACGGCACCAAGTGTTTGACATTAAAAACATCAGAAGTCCAGATGTGACTTGGAAGCTTTAACTTATAGGCATTAGGATTAATCTTCGCGACAATTTCCAAGGGACCAATCTTGCGCGCCTTCAGTTTGTTATACTCGCCAACTGGAAAACGATCATTTGTCAATATTGCCCACACCCACACAAAATCTCCTACTGCAAAATCCACAACTCTGCGTTTCTTATCTGCCGCCTCCTTATACCTCTCATTAGCGCGAAACAATTGTTCTTCAGCCAACTTGTGAACCTGTTGCAACTGTTGGATACGTTCTTCGGCACGAACTTCAATTTTCTTCAGATCAGGAACAGGTGCTAAATCTACTGGTGCTCGTGGATTGTAGCCATAAACAACCTCGAACGGACTCATGCCCAGACTACGGTTTACTGAACGATTAAATGCAAATTCTGCTTGGCAAATTTTCTGATCCCAACTTTTCGGATTGTCTCCAACCATACACCGTAGTATATCACCCAACGAACGATTGATGATACGCACTACTGAAGTTAAGCCTTGTATTAACTAATTTCCACAAGGTCTTCCAGAAATAACTAAGGAATCTTGTGTCTCGATCACTAATAATTGAACATGGCAATCCATGTAGACGATACACTTCCCTGAAGAACAATTCAGCTACCTTCAGTGCATTAGTAGTCTTCTTGCAAGCAATAAAATGGGACATTTTTGAAAAACGGTCAACAACTACAAATACTGAATCATGTCCCCTCTGAGTTCGAGGTAAACCCAATACAAAATCCATGCTCAAATCTGCCCAGGGTTGACTTGGAACTTTCAATGGCATGTACAATCCTGCATTAGTTGCTTTTCCTTTTGAAACTTGACAGATTCGACATCTATCCACGAATTTAGCAACTTCACGTCTCATTGTTGGCCAGTAATATGACTTCGAAACAAGTTGGAAAGTCTTATCCCTTCCCATGTGCCCCTCGTCATGTAACTCCTTAGTAATCTTCAAACGGAGACTAGAGTCAGGAATACACAATTGGTTACCTTTGAAAAGAAATCCTTCATGCATAAGGTAATCACTTCGTTTGCCTGAACTGATATCATCAACAATCTCCGCAAAGTTCGGATCGGTTAGAATATGGTCAGAATATGAATCAAAATCTATTACCTCAGTCCGCATGGTGTTGAGTATCATACTCCTTCGGCTTAAGGCATCAACAACTTGATTCTGCGACCCATCTTTGTGCTTCAGTACAAAAGTGAACTCTTGCAAATAACCAACCCACTTACCATGTCTAGAAGAAAGCTTCTCTTGAATGTTGATGTGCTTCAAAGAATCATGATCAGAAAACATAATGAACTCATTATGAATTAGATAGTGACTTCAATGCTTCAAGGCTTGAACTATAGCATAAAACTCTACGTCATAAGTATTATAGTTGAGCTTAGCACCATTCAACTTCTCACTGAAATACGCTACAGGTCGTCCTTCCTGACTTAAAACAACTCCAATTCCCACCTTCGATGTATCACAGTGTAGTTCAAATGGCTTACTGAAATCAGGTAACACCAATAGTGGTGCAGTTATCAGCTTTGTCTTGACAGCTTCAAAGGATTCGTCAGCTTCCTCAGACCATGAAAACTTTCCTCCTTTCATGCATTCAGTAATGGGTGCCATGATAGTGCTGAAGTGGGGAATAAAACACCGATAAAAAGAAGCGAAACCATGAAAACTCCTTACCTCGTGTAATGTAGTAGGTGTAGTCCAGTTTCTCACATCTTCAACCTTGGACTCATCTACCTTGATTCCATCCTTGGTGACGATGTAACCGAGAAATAAAACTCGATATGTCATGAATGAACACTTTTTGATGGCCGTAAATAATTTCTCCCAACGTAGAAATGAGAGAACTTCTCGAAGATATTGAACATGCAAGTCCATGTTAGCACTATAAAGAAGAATATCATTGAAATAAACAACCACAAAAGTACCGATAAAGGGTCTGAGTACTTGATTCATGATACGCATGAATGTACCTTGCGCATTAGTCAACCCGAATGGCATAACCATCCACTCATATAATCCTTCTCGATTTTTAAAAGCAATCTTCCACTCATCACCTTCACGAATTCTGATCTGATGGTACCCACTCTTCAAGTCGAGTTTGCTAAATACCTTTGCTCCACACAACTGATCTAACAAGTCATCCAACCTGGGAATTGGAGAACGGTATTTGACTGTGATTTTGTTGATGGCTCGACTGTCAACACATATTCTCCACGTTCCATCTTTCTTTGGAATCAGCAAGGCTGGTACTGCACAAGGACTTAGACTCTGTCGGATCAATCCTTTATGTGGAAAATCTTCCACCTGACGACGAAGTTCTTCATGCTCCTTAGGACTCATTATGTAATGCACTTTATTTGGCAAGCTTGATCCAGGAACGAGATCAATACAATGTTGTATATCCCGGAGAGGTGGTAGCTCGTCCGGCAACTCGTTAGGAAGAACATCCATAAATTCCTTAATTAAAGGTTGAGCTGCAATGGGAATAATACTTTCATCATGTTTTTCTTCTTTGCCAATCAACACATACAATTCACCTGTGTCTCCTACCTCATCTTCAAACTGCTTAAACGACAAGAGATTGGTAGCTTCTCCAGTAGTTGGTGTAGGTGCACTCTCTTTACTGGGTATAAGTACTATATGTACGTCGTTCCATAAAAAACTATAGGTATTCTTATAGCCGTCATGACTACTTTTTTCCTGTCAAACTCCCAGGGACGACCCAACAACAAGTGACAAGCATCCATACTAGTAACATCACACCATATTTTATCTTTATATTTGTTATCAATTGAAAAAGAAATCAATCAATGTTTGTTTACTTTTACCTCATTTCCTTTCTTAAGCCAAGAAAGCTTGTATGGATGTGGATGTGCCTTGGTTTCCAGCTTGAATCATTTCACGACCTCTTCATCAACAATATTCTCGCAACTTCCAGGATCAATAACTAGACGACAAACTTTTCCTTCGATCATACACGTCAATTGGAATATATTGTTACGTAACCAGTTGTCTCCCTCATCTTTTCGTGGAGTGAGATAATTTCTTCGGACTACAAAGTTCACTCCTTTATCTCCAACAACTACTTCGTCGACGGGGTCAGAATCATCCTCCTGATCCTCTTCGTAATCAGTTACCAAGCCATCTTCTTCACGGTCGTTTTCAATGAAAAATACCTTGTTCGCTCGTTCTGTTTTTTGACAGTCACTGGCTTTGTGCCCATATTCAACGCACTTATTACACCTACCTCCAAAAGTGGTAATTGGGGTTTTATTTGGTGTTGACGAAGACTTAGGTTTACTAGCAGTACTAGGTGTTGAAGTACTACGGTTACTTGTTGGAGATACTGTCACATTGATACCTACTTGTTTCACTATATGCCTTACTCTATGATGTGCATCCGGAATAGAGCAGCAATCAAATATATTGAGTGTATCCTGATATTGTTGAGGGAGACCACCTATATAGCGAGCGACTTTTTGCTCATCTGACTCTTACAAGTCTTTAAGAGAAAGGAGTCGGTAAAACTCCTTGGTGTAGTCGTCTATAGAACGTACTCCCTTGCGTAGGTTTTTCAGCTGCTGGTACATCAATCCAATGTAGTTATGTGGTAAAAATTCTGTTCTCATGTGTTTCTTAAACTTCTCCCATGATACTAACTTTTGTTTTCCTTTGCGACTGCGTAGTAGCTTGTGTTGTTGCCACTACGAATTAGCCCTCCCACGAAACATAGTCGCTACCAACGAAACTCGTTTGTTATCTGGTACTTCTTTGAATTCCAATACTTCCTCAACCGTATTCAACCAGGAGAGAAACTCTTCCGGTTCCAAACCACCATAAAATTCTAGGATCTCTACTTTTATTCCTGCCTTCCAGCGATCAAAATCCTCTCGTTGATTTATTCTACCTTCGCGATGCCCTCTAGCAAAAGGGTTAGCGTTATCATCTTCTTCTTCCTTATGAAGGTTAAACCGACCCAGCACACCTTGGACATCTTCAATGAATTCTTCTCTAGATCTCCATGGAATGAAACCTTCTGGACCTCCTCCTCGACCTCGACCTCGACCCTGACCGGTTGCTACTCTTTGTGGCATCTTATCAACCCTAGAATCGACTTCGCTCTGATACCAACAGATGCAGCGGATAATAAAGAAAAGAAAGAAAAGAGAGGTTTTGTTCAGACTTCAAATATTCCTAGGAATATCGACTATGAACAACTATAATTATTTAGACTTCGGTTTCCCGACTGTAAACAATGATCGATTAAACTTGAACAAGTTTAAGAAAATAATTCTTATTAATCAAATTCAATTGTATTAAATAATACATGGAGGACTCTTTTATAAACTTGGGGAAAAACCCTAACTTGCTAGTCAAGAAAGGATGAAAAAACCCCTAAACCGACTCAAACCCTAATTTGCTATTTTTGGCAAATTTTGGTCGACCTAAATTAATGAAAGTACTCATAAATAACACTATTTGCCGCAAACGGCGACCCAAACGGATTCCTAACGAAGTAGTTATTAAGAAAACAAAAACTTTCCTAAAATAGCAAAAACGCCTGTTTGAAGCCTTAAACGATGGAATTTGGCTAAAATCTGAAGACTATGAGAGGACAAAATCCTCTCAGGTCACGATCGTTGGCCCGTTTCCAATCAAATTGGACCCTTCTTGAGCTAAATTACGACACTCGGGTCTTTAGTCTCCATATAGACTATAACCTGCTCATCTGTATCAGATGCCTAATAAATTTATCTGGCTGAAGATATGAATGTAGGATGAATCTTACCAAGAAATATGGATCTTACCTAGAAATATTAATCTTCACTCAATCTTGAGTAACCTCCTCTTCAAAATTTATATTGTCTTTTTTCTCTCATTTGTTAATCAATGTTATACTATAATTTCATAATAGTGATCAAAACTAACAAAACTATCTTTAATATTTTCTCTTTTAATATTAGTATTCGTCTTTAAAATTTTTGGTCGCGAATCAGAGTGAATAAGAAGAAATCCATTTAAGTTCGTTGTTTCGAGAAGGTATCATATCTCCCGGTGTACTTTCTCTTATGAAAAAGAGTTATCATAATATGTTAGAAGGTTTCCTTTGATCTTTTGCTTTTTGAGCCGAACAGTTGCCACCCTTTTTCTGTTGCCGCACTTCATTTTTTAATGCTTGTAAGGCTAAATTTGGTGCTGACATATCACCCTAAAGGATTTTCTTTTATATAATAAGTATTGATCTATATATCTGGAATTCAATTGATTAACATAAACATGATGGTAGATTCTCCAAAAAGAGATTTGATTATTGAGAATATGGAAACCACATTAGAAAAAACTTAGAATGCTATCAAATGAAGAATAGACTATCACATGAAAAATGGGAATACATGTGAATATTATGATTCGAAGAGAATGAAATAAAACATCTTTGATAATAGATCAAAAATAGAAGGCAGTTGGTTACTTCCAACTAACTAGAACTAATTAATAAAAACTTTTTGTGGGAGTTTTTCTGAGAAAATAAGTTTAACAGTTGAGGATTATTGGCATCATCAAATTCCTTATAAAATAACTAAAGAATATACAAAAATGATTAAGAACTTTGTTAAAGATGATATAATATAAATACTAAGAAGATATAGAAGATTAAGTCTTTATAATCTATCTAGTAAATCTTGTGTATCCTAGCTAGATAGTTTTACCTAATCAAGATAAGATAGTTAGTCTATTATTTTATAGGTTTCTAGTTTTACCTATTATCCTATCATTTATAAATATGAATCATTATGTAAATATAAATTTATCTTTGTGAATTCTGAAGATTACTAGTATAATTCACCATACGGGGATTTGTCCATGGACGTAGTTCATTAAGATTTTTCTTGCATCTGTTTTGTTCTAATAAAGGACAGATTTTCTCAGTCGTTCAATATTTTACAGTTGAGATTCGTTATGTGATAATAACACAAATAATCTGTAGTTCATTTTCGTTTTTATTTGCCCCAGTTCTCTCAATTTTTCACCCCTATGGTTTTAGGATCCGTATGCGTATAAAATAAACATTTTAGTCCGCCGATATACAAAATCTAACGACTTTTTTAAGGATCCGTATGCGTATAAAATAAAAAAATTAGTCCGCTGATACACAAGATCTAACGGTTTGTAATCAGAAACTAGAAACTTCTTAAAACTGAAACATCGGTACATCACCAAAGAGAATATGTTCCCATATTTTTCTTCTTTGGTGTTCAACAAAATATTAAAAAAAAAACTTTTTCTTGAAATACTCTTCGACTCTTCTGATATATCTTTTTTCTTCTTGATACAAACTTACTGAGCGAAGAAACTCACTGTTTAGAAGAGATAGAAATGTGATTTAAGTAAAGAATTTTTTGATTTGGTAAAATTATTTTGATTTTTGTTCGGTTGATTTTTTGTTTTGCTCATCGTGTATTGAATCCCCAATTGTGGATTCTTCTTATTTATAAATCCTTGTTATTTGATATGTAGATTTCAGTTATAACAGTATTTAAGGGTTGAATCTTATCTTGTTTTTTGTTTGAATAAGAAAGGGGAAATTTGCTAACTAGTCCAAAAAACCCGGACCATATTATCCATTAGTCCACCCGGGAAACCCACTTTAACCATTAGTCTAAAAACCATTTCAAAAAACTCAATTACGATTCTGCCCATCAAGTCTACTGATCCCACGTCCTCCACCTCCTCCACCTCCTACACTACTCTTCTTCTTAACGGACAAATACTTTCAACTACTCCACCAACATTACTCGACTTCATTACTCTCCCTCACTAAAACCTTAAAAACTAGGGCAAAATCAAAATCAAGAAACACCTGAAACAAACACCAAAAACAGAGATCAAAAACCGAAAATCGAAATCTATAACAGCAAGAATTGATTTCTTTCAGCATTATACAACTAAAACCTAAGCTACTATCAGCATTATACTACTGCAAATTTCCATCTAAAATGGGTACAACACAAAAAATCAACAGAAGTATAAAGGAAACAGTGATTGAAGAACACGATACTCCTAAATCTCCACCACCGAAGAAGAACAAGAAACCTTCTAAAGTAGATTCTATTCCAACAAAATCAAGAAAGAAGAAGAACAATGAAGTTGTAGATTCTCCAACAGCATAAAAAAATGAAACAAACTGTTGTTGATTCTCCAGCAAAATCAAAACAGAAGAAGAACAAAGAAGTTATTGGTTCTCAATAAAGATCAAGAACAATGAAACAAACTGTTGTTGACTCTCCAGCAAAATCAAGAAAGAAGAAGCAAAATGAAGTTTTTGATTCTCCAACAACATTAGAAGAAAATGTAACAGCTGTTGTAGATTCTCCATCTACAAAGAAGAAGAAGAAGAAAGCTCTTGTTGTTCGTTCTCCATCACAGAAGAAGAAGAAGGGTGTTTCTATTTCTGGCAAAAAATGTACATATCATTGGTGCATATCAATATATAACATACTATGTTCATGTTGTAGGAGTTAGATATAGCATACAGCATGGGTACATATCAATATATATTTTTTCATTTTTAGTATATATTGATCAGTACATATCAGTATATGTTTATTTTCATGTTATAGCATCTAGATATTGATTGCAGGATAAGTACATATTGATATGTACTTTGTTCTAGATATTGCATTCGATAAGTACATATCCATATATACTCTGTTCATGCTATAGATATAAAAGCATATATATATATAT
>JAJJMC010031495.1:2646498-2656971 GCA_023531435.1 Papaver californicum
ATTTTGTTGTTGCTACGAGTCGGTGCCTCAAAGTGAATAGCTACATGTTCATTGTTTAGTTGCTATAAATTACTTGAACAAAGGACCTAGTGATTAAGTGTATTTTTTTCGTTGCTAAATAATAGTAGACACATGTTTATTGCCGCCAAAAAATTTGGCAGTTGCAATTTTAGACGCTTAAAATATTTAAGCGACTAAATTTCCGAGCTCTTGCTAAGATTTTAGACGCTTAAACCCGTTTTTCTTGTAGTGGGGTACTTGTATAATAATTACATGGCTTACTAAAGAAGGTAAAGGCAGATTGAACTTTATGATTTGTTGTTTTTCCTAAAGCAAGTAAAGAAAGATAGATTTGTTTGGTCAAGAAGAGGAGCAGATGCTTATTTACTGTTGGAGAAAAATATACTTAAAATGTATTTTTGTCTTGGTGGGAATGGACCTTAGGACCTAGAAGTCACTAAGTGACACTAGCTCATTTTTTACTATCGTGAATGAAGAACCTTTAGTCCCAGATTGGAGAGACTAGAGATGAGTCCTCTCTTTATTACCACAAAAAATACAACTAAGGGAGGGCCCTTAGGGTTTAGAATATTTTGTGGTTGGGGAAGGACTAAGGCAATGGGCTAGTTAGAACAAACATACTTTTCACATATGTTCGATTCGCACCGAAGCACGCACACTTGCTGGTGCTGCGGGAATGAGTATGTATTACGGGAACGGGTAGCTGCGGCTGCGGACCAATCAAGGCTTAACCTTTTTTTTTTAACAGAATATCTTCATTAAATAATTTAAAAATCAAATAATTTTTTTTTAAAATGTGGGGGGCGTCTGACCCGGTGAGTATCAAGGTGATTTAAAAGAGAGAATAAAGTGACCGTTTTAATTCCGTTTAAACCTAATGATCGTGCTTAATGCACGTAATTGATTGCCATTAAATTTCCGTTCTCTTCTTTTGGCTAGAAAAGAAAAACGAGTTTATCATTTCAATGTACTCCAGAGAAGGCTACTATCCCTAGCTCTTTTCCCCTCTTGTTGTTAAGTTCTTGAGGGTGATTAGTATTGTGTTTATACTGATCATAACAGGCAGTTCTATCCTGGACACATCTCCTCTGTTGGGGTATAGCATCTCTCATTATTGAGGAGTACCCGAGGACTATTGTGTTAAGGACAATTTGCTGAGCAAGTGGCTTTGTCCTTGTGTGTGCATCAACATCAGAGTGTATATCATTTCAGTGATTTTCTAACATTAACAATTTTCTCTGTTTAGTGTTATTTCCATTGTTGCAGTTACAACAATCTTAACACAATATTTATTTATTCTGTTTCAATGGCTAAAAGTGATGTAGACAGACCACAAAAGTTCAATGGCAAAGATTTCAAAAGATGGCAATCCAAGATGTTATTCTTTCTGAGTTTTCACATGCTTGATGAATTAGTTCTGAAATCCTTTGATGAGAGTTTAAATGATGCGGGAAATGAAAGAGAGTTAGAAAGTTGGAGTAGACAGAACTATAAGGCCAAAAACCATATTCTGAACTGTTTAGAAGATGCTATTTATGATTTCTATCACGTAAAAGAAAACTTTTCTGTGTTTGACTTATGGGCTGCCTTAGAAGCAAAATATGAAGCGGAAACTGCTGGTAGTAAGAAGTTTTTAGTTGCCCGGTTCCTGGAATACAAAATAACAAATGACAAATGACAAATCTGTGGTTGACCAATTTCTTGAACTTCAGCGTATTATCAATGAAATTATTGTTGAAGGTATGGTCATAGATGAAACGTTTCAAGTGTCTGCGGAGATTGAGAAATTACCTTCTTCCTGGTCTGAATACAAACAAAGACTGAGACATGAAACTGGTGAAATCATTATGGTTGAATTGGGTAAGAAGATATAAGTGGAAGAATTGTTGTGCTCCAAAGACAAGAATGTATCTTCCGCAAGGGACATTTCCAACAAGGCTTATGTGATTGAACACAAGACTGAAAAGGGTGACCGCAGCAACCGCAAGCCTGGTCCGCACAAGAAAGGTACTTTTCCGAAACCCAAATCTGGCATTGGTAAAATTAAAGGTGCTTGTTATGTTTGTGGAATTCCTGGCCATATGGAAATGCATTGTAGAAAACATAAGGATTTTAATAACAAGAAAAACAATGCTAATTTGGTTGAAAGCAACAAGAACGAGTTTTCTGGCACGGTGTCTGAAGTCAATTTGGTAACCAATATGAGAGACTGGTGGGTAGAATCTGGTGCTACCAAGCATGTCTGTGGAAACAGAGATATGTTCACCTCTTATCAGAAGGTAGGGGAAGGGGAGAAACTCTACATGGGTAACTCGTCCGCAGCACAAGTTGCGGGAAAAGGCAAAGTTGGGCTGAAGCTCACTTCTGGCAAAAATCTCACATTGAATGAAGTTCTTCATGTTCCGGACATCTGTAAAAATCTTGTATCTTGTGGTGTATTAGATGATAAGGGTTTCAAACTAGTTTTTGAATCTGGGAAAGTTATTGTCACTAAGGGTAAGGACTATGTAGGAAAGGGTTATAAGACTGAGGGTATATATAAACTGAATGTAACCTCTGTTGAAATGAATAAAATTGATTCTTCTTATGTTTGTGTGTCATTAAATGTTTTGCATGGTAGATTTGGTCATGTAAACTATAAATCAATGAATAAACTGGCTAGCATAGGTTGCATACCCAAATTTACTTTGGAAAATGAACATAAATGTGAAATATGCGTAGAATCATAATATGCTAAAAAATATTATAAGAAAAATATTCATAGAAATTCTAAACCTTTAGAATTAATTCATTCAGACCTAGATGACATGAAATCAGTTCAAACTAGAGGTGGTAAAAAATGGTTTGTCACATTTATAGATGACTGTACGAGGTATTGTCACATATATTTACTTAAAGGTAAGGATGATGCCTTAGAAGCCTTTAAGATATATAAACTAGAAGTTGAAAACCAAATGAGTGCTACCATCAAATAGGTCTGACCGTGGTGAATATGTAAGTCCTATAAGATATTTTTGCATAGAACATGGCATTATACATGAAGTAACCCCTCCTTATTCACCACAATCTAATGTGTGGCTGAACGGAAAAACTGAACCCTTAAGAAGATGATGAATGCCATGTTAATTAGTTCAGGACTACCTGCAAACTTGTGGGGGGAGGCCGTCCTCTCAGCTTGCTATGTCTTGAACAAAGTACCCTTTAAAGGATCAGACAAAACTCCATACGAGTTATGGAAAGGTAGATAACCTTCTTATGCATACTTTAAAGTGTGGGGGTGTTTGGATAAGGTGTCCATTCCTCCACCTAAGAGAACCAAGATAGGACCCAAAACTGTTGACTGTGTCTTCATAGGGTATCCTGAACATACTACTTCATATAGATTTATGGTTGTGAGTTCTGAAATATCTGAAATTGGTGTGAATACTATTATGGAATCTAGGGATGTTGTGTTCCTTGAAAATGTTTTTCCTTTGAAATCTGAATCTCGCATGATATGTGTTGATCCCCTAGATGTCCCTTATACTAGTCAGACATTACCTGTAAAGGAAGATGAATTTGAGCCTAGAAGAGGTAAAAGACTTAGAACTGAAAAATCTTTTGGGCCAGACTTCATAACATGCTTAGCTGAGACTGATCCACATACTTATAGAGAATCCATGACTTCTTCTGAAGTTCCATGGTGGAAAGAAGCTACCATTAGTGAAATGGATTCCATTATACAGAATGATACTTGGGAGATTGTAGATTTACCTCTAGGATGTAAACCCATAGGTTGTAAATGGATCTTCAAAAGAAAACGTAAGGTAGATGGAACTGTGGAAAAATACAAAGCTAGATTAGTATCTAAAGGCTATAAACAGATAGAAGGTGTAGATTTCTTTGATACTTATTCACCTGTTACGAGAATTACTTCCATTAGGATGTTAATTGTTATTGCTTCCATTCATAACTTAAAGATACATCAAATGGATGTAAAAACAGCTTTTCTAAATGGTGAATTAGATGAAGAAATTTATATGGACCAACCTGAGGGTTTTGTAGTGAAAGGTTGTGAAAACAAAGTTTGTAAACTAATAAAATCTTTGTATGGTTTGAAACAAGCACCTAAACAGTGGCATGAAAAATCTGATCATGTAATGATTTCTAGTGGTTTTAAAATTAATGAATCTGACAAGTGTGTTTATATTAAACTTGTGAATGATTCCTGTGTGATTGTATGCTTGTATGTTGATGATATGCTTATACTTGGTACAAACATGGATGTAATTAATTCCAAAAATAGCATGCTAAATGAGAACTTCGACATGAAAGACTTAGGCCCCGCTGATGCGATCTTAGGGATGAAGATTAGAAGAAATTCTAATGGATATAGTCTTAGTCAATCTCATTATGTTGAATGTGTGCTTAGAAAATATAACCAGTTTGATTGTAAACATGCTTGTACTCCTTATGATCCTTGTTGTAGACTCAAAAAGAATAAGGGTGACGGAATTTCACAACTTGAATATTCACGTGTTATAGGAAGTCTGATGTATTTAATGAACTGTACGAGCCAGACATTGCTTATGTTGTGAGTAGGTTGAGTAGGTATACATGTAATCCGGGACAAGAGCATTGGGATGCACTTATTAGAGTGTTAAGGTACTTAAAGTACACTTTGAACTTTTGTATAAGTTATGAGAGATACCATGCGGTCCTAGAAGGATTTTGTGACGCAAACTGGAGCTTGCGGTTGCGGTTGCGGCTGCGGCTTGCGAGCTTGCGTGATTCGGCGCTTGTGGAGATTGCGGAGCTTGCGGAGTTTGCGGAGCTTGCGGTGCTTGCGTACTTGCGGACTTGCGGACTTTCGGCTGCGGCTGTGGCTATGGTTATGGTTGCGGGTGTTGCGGGAATGAGTATGTATTGCGGGAACTGGCGTAGCTGCGGCTGCGGACCAATCAAGGCTTACCTTTTTTTTTGAACAGAATATCTTCATTAAAGAATTTAAAAATCAAATAAATTTTGTTTTAAATATTGGGGGCGTCTGACCCGGTGAGTATCAAGCTGATTTAAAAGAGAGAATAAAGTTACCGTTTTAATTCCGTTTAAACCTAATGAACGTGCTTAATGCACGTAATTGATTGCATTAAATTTCCCTTCTCTTCTTTGGCTATAAAAGAAAAACGAGTTTATCATTTCAAAGTACTCCAGAGCAGGCTACTATCCCTAGCTCTTTTCCCCTCTTCTCGCTTTGTTTTGCGCAACTGTGTGTTTATTTCCCTTCTATTACCTTGCTGTTAAGTTCTTGAGGGTGATTAGTATTGTGCTTATACTAATCATAACGGGCAGTTCTATCCTGGACACATCTCCTCTGTTTGGGTATAGCATCTCTCATTATTGAGGAGTACCCGAGGACTATTGTGTTAAGGACAATTTGCTGAGCAGGTGGATTTGTCCTTGTGTATGCATCAACATCAGAGTATATATCATTTCAGTGATTTTCTAACGTTAACATTTTTCTCTTTTTTAATGTTATTT
This sequence comes from Papaver californicum, assembly GCA_023531435.1. Taxonomy (NCBI): domain Eukaryota; kingdom Viridiplantae; phylum Streptophyta; class Magnoliopsida; order Ranunculales; family Papaveraceae; genus Papaver; species Papaver californicum. The sequence continues at coordinate 2,652,040 of JAJJMC010031495.1, forward strand.
CCATTGTTGCATTTCCAACATTTACATAGTCATTACAAGTGGCTCCAAATAGTGTCTTTAAATCTTGATGTAATAATATTTTAGTTTGTACCCATTACGTCACTTCTTTTTAGTATCTTAGGCAGTGGCTATCTTAGTCATGTGATTAACTTGTACCTCTGCTGTAAGTTCTTTACTACTCATTTGAAACGAATTAAAATTAATTTATGTTTACTTGTTCAATCCATGCTTAATTTATCCTAGCCAATTGGAGGGCCACCCAAACTAATTAGGGGCGACTAATAAAACAAAATAAGGTCATTTTGAAGTATTCACAAGACATCCCTTATCCATCTATTTTCTATAATAGCTAATCTGCCCTTGCTTAATTAGTGTTAATTTTGATTAATTAGTTAATTAAGTTGGTTTAAGTTAGTGTTATATTATGACTTTGATTTTTAGTTTTAGAATAGAAATAGAGAGTGTGTTAGAGAGGAAGAAGAGGAGGAAGAAGAAGAAGAATTTTTGGGAAATCAGATTTTAACTAAATTCAATCACAAACATGGATTGGTATGAGGAAGAAGGTGAGATTGAACATGAAAAACATAGTATTGAAGGTTCAAATACGTTTAGAAACGACGATTTGGGTTATTTATTGGATGATCCAAATTTTGGTGTGGAAGAAAACCTAGACGATGAATCACATCAAAATGAAGATAATAATGTATCAAACAATTAGGTATTGTGTTAAGAAGCTCAAAACCCAATTTGTATGCGTTTATATGTGATCGGCAAAAAAAAACATTAATTCTTGCATGCATTTAGTGCCATGGACGTACCATAATCGATAGTTTATGGTACTTCATAAACTACCGATTGTACAACTGTTCCAAAATATTTGAACAATCGGTAGTCTCATGAAGATTACTACCTACCGATTATACAAAATCCCCAAATTGTTTTTTTTTTTTTAATTTCTGTTTGCATAATCGGTAGTTTAGGAGAACTTATTATCTATCGATTGTATTAGTCGCCCCAAATTGATTTTTTTTTTTTAATATCTGTTTGCATAATCGGTAGTTTTGGAGAACTTATTATCTACCGATTGTGTTAGTCGCCCCAAAACTGAATTTCTCCAAAGCTACAAAGATATTATTTTACAGACTTTACAATCGGTAATTAATGTCATATAGTTACCTACCGATTGTATTATAATCGGTAGTGGTATAACACACTAAACCTCCGATTATATGTGTACAGGACATGAATTAATTTCTTCCTACAATCGGTAGTTTAGGAATACATATTACCTACCGATTGTGCACAATCGGTAGCATGGGAATATTATTAACTACCGATTTTTGGTAATCGGTAGTAAGTGAACGTAATTAACTACCGACTATCATTGTCTAATTCATTGCTATTTTACGTAGATTATTGAATGGTTAATCCTGTTTCATACGAGGGTCTTGATACTTCCTTACACTATGAAAATAATTTGGTACGCTACCTACCCACTCTTAACTTGTTCTAAGAATGTATGTTACATGGTTAGGCTTATGATATTTGTTTTGTTATATGCGCATTAAGACATTTGGAAGTAAGGCGGAGGCAAAGGAATGACTTCTCAACAAGGCAAAAGAGAAGATGTGCGTTGTAGTTCAGAACAATTGCGTGAAAGTTGATCGATTTGAAATGATTTGTGAGAGAGGTGGCGAGCAAAAGAGTCATATGGGAAAGAATTATAAATACGTAAAGAAGACGGAGTGGATATACCGAGGTAATTCAAAGAAGATTGAATGCCCATTTAAGATTATCTTCCATAAGACCGAAGGTAAGAAAGGTAAAGTATGGAAAATGTTTAGAGTTGCTAATGGTCGTCACAACCATGAAGATCCGGAAAATCTTGTTGTGCGCGTAATGGTTGCCAAGTTAAAACCAAAGGAAATGGAGACGGTAAAGTATATAAGGACCGTAATGAAAGCGAGTTCAATCATATCTAAGATAAAGGCGGACGACCCCAACAACTTTTCTTCGTTGTCTACAATTTATTCGACGCTAGCACAGATCAAAAGGACGGAATGGGATGGTCGAATGGTTATCCAACAATCAGAGTGGTTAGCCGAGAAACACAATTACACGTTGAGAAAAGAGGAAAGGGATGGTAAGGTGATTCGTATTTTCTTGGCACATCCGAAAATGATCCAATTGGCTCAATGCTTTCATCAAATTTTGTTGATAGATGCTACTTACAATATAAACAGGTACAACATGCATATATTGAACATCGCTTGCCACACTTCGGACAAATGCACATTTACGGTGGCTTTGGGTTTAATGGATGCTGAGAACGATGTGAGTTTCATTTGGATGTTGCAAACATTAAGGTCGATTTATAATGGCGAGCATTTTCCAAGGGTTATTGTAACTGATAACGATACAACCTTGATGATTGGAATAAAGGTAGTGTTTCCGGAAGCCCATAATTTTCTTTGTACGTGGCACATTCAAGGAAACATCAAATCCAATTGAAGACATCATATCCAAGCTAAAAAACGAAACAATTGTACCAAGAGGTCGAAGGAAAATGATGAACGTATTAGTAAACTAACCGTGGAATAAAAAAAAAAAGAGAAAAGGTTGGATGATGAAAAGTGGGTCGGGGATGGAATGAAGTGGTCTTTATTTCTAAAAGCATGGGATAAGATAGTTTGGTCGATGACGGAGGAAGTTTATGAATACAACTTGAAGAACTTTGAGGATGAATGGGCCAAGAACTATCCCAAACCATTTAAGTATTGCAAATCACAATGGTTGGTACCGCATAAGGATAAGTTTGTGTATACATGGACATATGAATATCGGAACTTCAAGAACGAGGCAACAAGCATTGCAGAGGGGTCCCATGGCCCATTAAAGAAAATACTAGTAGGTAGCCAAAATGGGATCGTGTTGGTCCAAGAAGCAATCTATGAGTTCACCGAACGTGACCTCATTAATATTTATGGTTTAATGGAAAAAAGTCGGCATAGATTCCCTTTGGCACATTTAAAACATAAAGATCTTCTAAGGGGTATAGTTTATCATGCTTCTTGGTGCGCAATCAATTTCATGATGAAACAATTGGAGTTGTACAGAGATCACGATGATGAGACTACGGTTTGCAACTGCAAGACGGTGATAGGTATTGGACTCTCGTGTCGTCACATGCTTGGAAGGTATATTGAAGTGATTGACATTAATGATATTCATCCCTTTTGGAAGCAATTAAATTTAACTCCAAGCACCCCGGATGTTGATGGTGCGTCATTTGTGGAGACGGAAATATTTGCACGAATACACGAGCGTTACTCTACGTCTAATGGGGCACAAAAGAATATTGATGCACTAGTTAGAGGAAGACCTTCACCCCTGTCAAAAGGTTGTTCATGAACCAATAAAAGGAAGGGCGATGGGTAGGCCGAATACCGAAAAGCCAAGGTCAATTCGAAGAAAAGAGTTGAAGGAATTTTTATCTAGTCGTCGTGACCTTTCTAGGCATGAACATACTAAAGCTGAGTATGAAAATTTGCCGGCTCCAGTGAAAATGGGTCGTCCAAGGAAGGATCAAGGTGGACCAAGCTCACGACAAGTCAAAGCTAAGGTTTCTATGATTCCTTCCCAACTAAGTCAAACCAAACCTATACACGATGAGTATTTGGAACAACTCCCTCTACTCATTATACCATATGTTTTGTCCACCGACGATGTCGATGGGGATGGCAATTGTGGTTTCCACGTTGCTTTGAAACAAATAGGAAACTTTATTGAGGCGGTTACCGAGAATATCACCCAACGGTAATATTTAAGAAATAAGATGGCCGCACTTTTATTGGAGGATAAAGAATTTTATATTGAAATGATGAAAAAATGAGATCAATTTGTCGGAGAACAAGAGTTCAAAGAGTTATATACTCGTGTAAAATGCTGAAACGGATTGGAGGTGGTTGGATCCAGGTATTGGATTGTAATGTCGATATGTGGGTATCTTTTAGCGGATTATTGAACTGCGTGGTATATTTTTTATGTCCTCTTTCATCAGGAGTTAGTGTCACATTTACACCCACAAGGACGGTGTGATGAGTCGGTCAAGGATAGACGAATCATTATGGCTTTTGTTAATGGCAATCATTTTATAAGTTTAAAAGATGATTGTCCATTACCTCCATTGATTAGGTGTTCGAATTACTTCCCAACTAACCATTGTAAGGAGTGGTTGAAGCAATACGAGTCCAACATGAAGCGTTGGGATCATTTTTTTGGAAGTTTTTTTGGAAGCTCAGTAAAGAACGTAATTAATTTGAACTAGGATGGTGAATAGTTGATTTTAAATATATATTCTTAACATAAATGTATACAAAGAAAATATTAATGCAATGTTTTGTAGTCGTTCACAATGACTAATTCATTTTTTGCATGCATTTAATTCCATGGACGTATGGTAATCGGTAGATAATGGAGTAATATATCTACCGATTCCATCACAATCGGTAGGTTAAATTTTGTAAATACTACCGATTATGTAAGTTGCCTCAAATTGGAAATCGTAATTTTTTCAAAACTCCTGAACACTAACAATCGGTAGTTTAAATTTTGTACAAACTACCGATTATGTAAGTTGCCCCAAATTGGAAATCGTAATTTTTTCAAAACTCCTGAACACTCATAATCGGTAGTTTAAGTAATTCTTAAACTACCGATTATGATAAGTAGTCCCAAATTGGAAATCAATTTTTTTAAAAAAATTTCAATATTTTGTAAAAGCACAATCAGTAGTTTAAAAAATTCTTAAACTACCGATTCTAATAAGTAGCCCTAAATTTGGAAATCGAAATTTTTTAAAAAATTTCAACATTTTGTACAAGCATTTAACAAATTCTTAAACTACCGATTCTAATAAGTAGCCCCAAATTG
>JAJJMC010031495.1:2656981-2685070 GCA_023531435.1 Papaver californicum
TACCGATTCTAATAAGTAGCCCCAAATTGGAAATCGAATTTTTTTAAAAAATTTCAACATTTTGTACAAGCACAATTGGTAGTTTAATTAATTTTTAAACTACCGATTATCATAAGTAGCCCCAAATTGGAAATCAATCTTTTTTAAAAAATTTCAACATTTTGTACAAGCACAATCGGTAGTTTAGTTTTTTCTTAAACTACCGATTATTAGAAGTAGCCCCAAATTGGAAATCGATTTTTTTAAAAAAAGTTCAACATTTTGTACTAGCACAATCGGTAGTTTAATAATTTCTTAAACTACCGATTGTGCTTGTACTACCCAACCCAATGGCTTTTTTTTAAAAAAAACTAGTCGTTGGTAATTAAACACAACAAAAGGAAACAATCCCTTTCAAGGTGATTCTCATTCTCACCTATCCCTTTCATTCCCAATCTCCCCTATCCCTTTCAATCTCATTCTCATTCTCATTTTCATTTCCAACTTATTCTCACCCGACCCTTTGAAGCACTAAATATGGTAACTCCATATACTACTGATGAAGATGTTGCCATTGTTAGATCGTGGCTTACGATCACAACACACGAGTACGAAAGAGCGTACATTACCCATAATAACGAACCCGTTAATGAAGATTGGATGGTGGATCAGACATCTGATTCTTGGTGGAAGCGTTTGTTTAATATTTTTGTGGGATTAGACGGAAATCAAAATCGTAGGACGTTCAAAGTCATTAAGAAAAGGTTTGAGAAGTTGTTTCAATGATTGGAAGCTTTGAAACAGGAAATCAAAGTGAGAAAAGAAGCTCATCCCACCGAATCTAGTGTGACAAGAGTAAGTGTGTCAATTAATAAGTCGTTCATTAAAAAGAGTTTTCAAACATTCAAACTTATAATTGATTTGTTTTTTTCAGTGGGTGATGGCTCTCGACAAATATCCAACTATCCATGGGAAGACGTTTATGCATGAGGATTGCTATCGCATCTTGGAAGAAAATACCTTGCACCATTTCAACCTATATGCTTAAGTGTTTAAGTGTAATCTAATGATTTATTGTATTTCATTTCTTTTAATGTTACGCGATATATGCCTTTTCGATTTAATATGCATAATCCATTCAAATGTTAGAAAAACAAACACAAGTAATGTTAAGCATCATAAAAATATCCATAAAGTAAACATCTTTGTTACAAATCAACTTTCAAAATGATGTTCTTTGTCAAAACAACCAAAATCTAATTTCGAGGACGACGAGCATCAGCACTAGATGAACCGCGAGATCTTTTACCGTGCTTTCCAGGAAGACACCGTTTAATCACTACATAATTGGTAGTAAACTAAACAAAGTAACTATCGATTGTGCATCATCGGTAGCTCGGGCTCTACATAACTACCGATTGTGCATATGGACACGCTACAATCGGTAGTTACATAAAAAGATTAACTTCTGATTATGTGTAAGTTTGGAGACAGGAATATAATCGGTAGTTCAGGTGTAAACATAACTACCGATTGTGATCGATGTTTTTGAGGAATCACTAACATACACAATCAGAAGTTTAACCCTATACGAAACTACCGATTATGCCTAAATTTTGCTCCAGGAATATAATCGGTAGTTTATGACTAAACATAACTACTGATTGTGCATGATGTTCATGAACAATGAAGAACAATACCATAATCGGTAGTTAAATACAAATACGAAACTACCGATTATGACATCTGAACTTTTAGGTTTAGGGTTTTAAACTTTTATTAGTGAAAGTTTTTGTGATAATTATTTGATAAGTGAGGGTATTTTAGTATTTTTATATACCCTAGGTCACCCCTTAGCTACACCTATGGGATTAGGTTAAAAAAGTCGCACCTAATTAATTTTGGGTCGCCCTCAAATTCGCAAGGTAATTTATACTATTATGGGACTCATTTCAGTTGCTTATCAACATGTTTATTTTTTTGACAATGCAAACCGATTCACATTGATATTTTCTTTATAGTCGACTACCACAGTTAAATTTCATATCATGTTTATGCATTAATTTTTCCATTCTACCATCTGTACGCTGACTCACTTTTTTTAGATGTATCAATCTCTGAACGCCTAAGTATGAAATTTTTTCCTTACTATTTTGAATGTGCTTATTTAGATGCAACTTACATATATCCAGCGAAAAATAAAGATTAGTATTATTACTTTGGATTTTACTATTATGGTTGTCTACCAAAGCATGTAAACCTAAATATTTTTTAGGGGATTACTCTCATATAACCTCATATTTAGGACCGATTAGCATATATACCCCTGTTTTTTTCAAAATTACAAAAACAGTCCCCATACTAACTTTCCATCCATTGTACCGTTACCTACTTTATATGTTGACGTGGCGACATTGTAATTTCCTTCTTTGCCCTTTCTAACATTTTCTAACCCTAATATGTCGAACAATCGTGATTTAAAGTAATATAGATGAAGGGTCGAGATTAACTCTCATTTCTAACCCTATCTTTAAACAAGTTTCTCTCATTTCTTTCTTTCCTTCTCTTTCGGCGCTGCTTTGAGAGGAAACTCTCACTTTCGCCTCCCTTTTCTCTTTCGCCTCCCTCTTCTCATTTTCTTCTGATTCTTACTTTCTTCTGGTTTTCTTTCATAAGCAACACCTAAGACTCAAAATCATTTTCTCATAATCTGATTCTCTACCTAAGACTCAAAATCTTCAGACAGAGAATGTAATAATCAGATTTGCGTGTTGCTTTTTTTGATTTTTTTTCTCTAGATTTATTAGATTTGTGTGTTGTCTCTGTGATTGATGGGTGAAACTCGGTTTTGATAAAAAAAATATTGAAAATTGTTTCAATAGTTTCTAGGGTTCATGGGTTCTCAAAGTAAATATGATTTTGTTTATGATTTCTAATGGGTTTATCATTGTTTTTGTAGATCTGTTTGTTGCAGCTCATTACACCAACATATGTCTCTCTCTCTCTCTGATTCTGAAGGTTTTCAAGATATCTTCTTTACTGATGGAAGTACTAATGGACGTGTATGAAAGGTAATTAAACCCCAACTTTTGTTTTCTTCTTTACTGCTGTTTTGTAGATTCTCTATGTGTTCTGCTTGAATGGATTATGTAGTTATAGATTCTCTGTAAACCCTAATATAATCTGATTCATAATTCAAATGATTTCATTTTTGCGAGTTTGTCAGACCTAGTTCTTCTTCAAATGTTTCATCTAATATCTTTCATCGTCTATCAGTGTTGCTGCATCACTAAACTGCCAACATTATTTTTGCATAAACCAGTAATGAAGTCCAACTCACATCACTTGATTACTCCTGTTATGTTATCACCTACCAGGATATTGATCTGGTTAATCTATTGTTTTTTACATCTGTTTGATTTCTTTTTTTTGAAGCATAATGTTCTGTTTGATTTTGTTGAGGGTGTTTTGATTTACTTAAAACTTCATTTATATGTGGTTTTTGGTCAATGAACTAGTATATAAATTGCCGAGGACAACTCTGAGTCAGTAGTTGTGGTATCTTAAAGTTAACAATGAATCATATATATGTGACATATCTCTGTGATGTATCTTCATTTTTATGTATCTTTGTACTATTAACTTTTACATTATGCTTACCCTGACATAACATATAGGAGTTCATGGTAGCTACTGATATGACTACTGACTGTTTATGTTCAGATTTGTATCTTCAGTAGGATAAAATTAGGATCATACATACATATTTCTTCACATAAGATATAAAGAGAAGGTAACTGCAGGTTATAAGTTTTGATTGACTTCTTATTGCTACCCACTGGCCTATGACATTAATCCATTTTAGGTTTAGCCATGATTTCTATTACAAAAGTATTGATAAACTATGGCTTTGAGAGTATTGAGTTGTCACAATCAGTTCGAACATGGGGCATATTCATAGAAGGAAATAATAGTATAGGTTTCAGTCTAGACCAGGTATACAAAGTAGCAACAGTAGAGGCATGTTTTAGTTAGTAGAGGCATGTTTTTCCTGTTAGTAGAGGCCTGTTTTAGTTAGTAGAGGTTTGTTTTAGTTAGTAGAGGCCTGTTTTAGTTAGTAGAGGCCTGTTTTAGTTAGTAGAGGCATGTTTTAGTTAGTAGAGGTCTGTTTTAGTTAGTGGAGGCCTGTATTTGTCTATAATCTTGAGCCTGCATTCTTCTCCTTTTCCTGCTGCTTCGCCCTTTGTTGTTTTCTTTTTATGTCTTGTCATGAATAAATCAATATTTAGTTGTCTTCTTTTTGTGCAGATGCCAATTCCTCTTATCAAGCCTCCAATTACTGATGAGAAAACCAGGCAGGCCATCAAAGAAAAGGAAGAGATCTTATGATGAGTCACACTCTGCGACAAAAATGAGAACACTTGTAGTAAATGTAAACTAGCTGGTCATAACAAGACAACATGTGGTTATGCTGTAGTTGGGTCTAATCCCATAACTAAGAGGCCAAGAAGTGTTGTAGATGGAGCAAATTTTAGTGCCACCAACTATTCACAGAGAGAATCAAGTACAACTACAGGAAAAGGAAGAGGTAGAGGTGGGAAAGTTAAAGGATCCAAAGATGTTGGAGGCGGAGGAGCAAGCTTCTTCAGGGCTTGTTTCCAGCAAGACTAGTGGGTTTTTAGTTTCATCTTGTACATAAATAAGGGATTGTAGAACTTTTAACTTTTGTGATTCAGAACTTACCCAAGTCTGTTTTTGATTCCAATGAAGTTATTTACTTTAAGTTGGGATTGTAGAACTTTAACTTTTGTGATTCAGTTTTGGATGATGAACAGTTGGGGATTAATGTATATATAAGGGTTAACTTTTGTAGGTTACAGTTAACAGCCAGTTAATGGTTTGACATTTAAATTTTGTGATTCAGTTTTCTGATAAGTCAAACTGTGAGTTTAGTTGAGTTGAGATGGGTAAAGTTTATAAGGGTAAATGGGTATTTTTCTCAGAGAGATAAAGTGTGACATGTGGCAGTTAACAGCCAGTTAATGGAAAAGTAAAAAATATGATGAAAAAGTAAAAAAAACGAGGTTATATTTGATATATATGAAAAAAACAGGATAGATTTGCAACTTGAGTTATAAAATGGGGTTATATCAGCAAAAATCCCTATTTTTAATTTAAATTGTGGACAGGATCATGTGATTGGAGGCACGGGAGACTTTGAGATATTTTTCCTAGTAAGCCGATTGAATGGCACAACATTACATAACGCATGCACCTGGAAGTTAAACTGTACCTTTTTGATTTTTTGATTTTTTTTTTCTAATTTTTCTATGTTGTTTTAAAGATGAAGTAGCTTTTGTTGTTAAAATTGAGATATTTGGGTGTCCATTTATATATTAAATTCAAGTTAATTTTAATAGAATGGGTTACATTTGTTTATAAAAATAATCTAAAATTAATAAATAATAAATTAATAAATTAATTTAAAAAACAAGGAAAAAAAATCATATCTTTCGGTTGAAACTAACTCAGTTGAATTAGATTGGGATGATGAATCTTAAAACCTAAATTAGACAAACAGAAATAGTTATAAATATAAGACAAATAAAATTCTTTGAATTGTTTTACAAAAAGAAACCTTCCTTTAAAAAATAGTACACCAAAAATATAACAGGCTTTAGGACAGACTGAATTTGTCGTACAACCCTATTTTTTAACGGATTCGTTCTGTCCTAAAATCTACGTTTTGGACTAGTGATAATCATCCAATTATCTTCTGATGGATCAATAATATAATCTACCCTATGGGGTTTGTCCGCAGACGTAGGACATTGCTAGTAAACCACGTTAATATCTTTGATTTACATCCTAATTGCATCGTATATGTATCAGTGAGGACTGGTACAGTGAAACACGCTCCCAAAAAAGGTATATGTTTTAAAGTCTTCTAAACTGACCCTTTTTAGGTTAGCACGTGTTCATGCAAAAACAGTTGACAATGGCATCAACATTAGAAGGTATAAATAGATGCATACGTATACGAATAGGGCACTATCCATAGTTAATGTGTGTCATAACTGCAACAAATTACTTTAGATATTAATACTAACTAGTAATATAGCGGTAGTAGGGATCGTTCCCATGAGGAGCTGTGTAATTGATATATTTTTCATATTAGCAAAACAATCACAAAAGAAAATACTAATAGGAATTGATCGATTAAAATAAATAACAAGAATAATAAAAGAAAATATGATTAGGAGTATTTTGTTGTCACCAAACGTTAACTCAACTAGTATATTATCTATTATTCGTTAGAATCATTCATCATCAACCATAGAATAATATCTAGCTCAGTGATATCCCCAAAACTCTTTTTATCATTGAATACAGAACCTCTCCAATACCAAATTTTATTCTTCTGAATCACCAAGTAGTAGCTCACTCAAGGTGTAACCCAATCAAATGCTTTAAGCTTTGTGAATTTAGGTTGATTCCAATAGTTAAACTCTTAGCTCAAGGTCCACTTAATGATGTTATTTTTACTCGTAATTTTTCCATAAAATCCCCCTGAAAGGTCTCGCGATTTTTACTTGTGTAGATCGTCGCTTGACTATTACACTTATCACCCAACTCTCTACTAGCATTAGAAAAATCAATAGACTATTTATTGTACATCCTAAATAATTTAAGAATCACTCATAAACATTAGAAATGGTAAAGATAAGTGATGATGATTAAAATTCCAAATAAACTTGTACAACTAATAAAGCTTCACGCTTAGAATATTGAATTCACCCTTAATCAACAAAATATTTAGCTACTAATAATATGAGTCGTAAACCCTAAGAAGGAAGAAGAAGAAGAAGAAGAACGGTGTTCCCCTAAAGGGGTAAACCCTAGAATATGGAATGTAGTCTCTCTTTTCTCCTTGGGTTTGTAAAAGTTCTAAGATATCTTAAATCTCATAAGATGTGTCCCTTAAATAGTCTCTGTATAAGTGCTTGTGCTCGAATCCCGTATCCAACTAGGTTTAGAATTTCAAAATAAACACCAATAACTAGTCCAAATATAGCTTCCCACGTCCAAAATAGAAATTGGACCGGAAACCAGGAAAAAGCCTTCCCAAATATGCTGGAAATAAAAGGCTGAATGAGAGAGGTGCTGATACACACATGTGTGAATAACATGCTTTCAGAACGAACATGTCTTTGGCATCGCCATTAGGGCTGAACTTCTCCATACTGTCATGCCTAGTTGTTGAACTCTTTATCATTTAATTAAATTTTATTTTCTTTTTTTTACACCTCGCTGATATTTTTTTCCAAATTTTTATGTCGAGGGAGGTCTCCTTACCTCCGCTCCAAATGCTCAGCAGCATCTGCAACCAAGAAAACCTCAGCAATTACAGCCTTTTCCCATTTCTTATATGCAACCTTTTCCCATTTTCCGTTTAGCAATTTTTGCTTTCTTCAAGTGTTCTTTTATGAAACTTTTTGACAGACAAAAAAAAGAAAAAGCTACAATCATTCAAAATAAACCTAATACCTTTTAGGTACATATATTTCTTACACTTTAGGTATCAGATCTTATTGTTAACTAAAATTTGACTATACAACCTATGTAAAGTTTTGTAATCATCAGCTGGAAAGCACACAACATTTCCCAGATTCTTAGAGCAACCACAGTCATGGGAGTAAAAGACGGACCAAACCCAAATTTGGTCTTTGGTCCGTCCAAATCAAGGCGTAGTAGGGCGAGCATAAATGAGTTATGGTCCGGAATTTTTAATGTTCGGGATCAAAAATGATCCCAGAACTGGACCAAACCCAAATATAGTGGAGCGTTAACCTAGACCTACGCCCCTTGCCAGGCGTTACGCTGGCTCTCCTTCTGATGACAGGCGTTTATCTAGACGGGCGTTTAATCAAACGGGCGTGAACCAGAAGTCCGCCCCATTAGGCGTTCACCCAAGAGGACGCCCCATCAGGTGTAACACTAGAAGAACGCCTGATAACAAGCATTCGTCTGGATTAACGCCTGTATTGGGCTTCTTCCTAAGACAACGCCTGTTGTAGGCGTTCGGCTAAGAGAGCGCCTCATTGTGGGGCGTTGGGATAATCAAGCGCCTGTTTGTGGGGCGTTATTTTAAGCGAACGCCTACTATTCTAACCGTTGAGATAGCCGTTGAGATTTTTTACCATTAATTTCTTACCGTTGTAACGGCTGTATTTTGGCATACCTATAAATGGATGGATTGGTTGATTGAGTTTATTACTACTAACCCATTTTCATACTAACCCATTGTTATTTCACTTGTATACGAGAAAAACTTCGTTCTTTTTCATATATTTATCTTCCAAATCGGTTGGAATTATGGCACCAAAACCACGAGGTCCAAATTTTGCTACATTTGAAGATGTAACGATGTGTAAAATTCATTTATCAATATGTCAAGATTGTAGTATTGGTTTCGATAAATCAGAAGAAAGATTATGGTCTCGCATATTAAATGGGATGAAAGAAGTCATACCTACAATGTCGGGGCGCACTTGGACCTCCATTCAGAAACGATTTCAGGGAATAAGTAAAGATGTGGCACTTTACTCTGTAAAAGAGGCGGAAATGGAACGTGAACACCATACTGGATGGGGCCCCGAAACAAAGGTAAGTACCCGTTTAATTTTGACGCGTACATTATTGTTTTGAATTGTATATCCTCCACTAAACTTTTTTAAAAAAATAACAGATTGAAGAAGTAAGGAAGCTTTTCAAGGAAGCTAATGGTGGCAAAATATTTAAGCATGAAGAGTGTTACGCAATTATGTTAGAAAATATAAAATATTCACGACGATCGACAGTTGTTTTCGATTCATCACAAGCTGAGGAAGATTCTGAAAGCGGCTAGGAAAATCGGGAAAGACAGGAAACAAGCTAAGAAAATTCCAGTGGCGATGAAGAAATAGGAAATATACCTAACACATATAACCGTCATATGGGAAAAAAAGAGGCGAAATGACATAAGAAAACAAGGAGAGAAAAATCTAGTGGCCAACAGGAAATGATGGAAATTATTATTATAGAGCAACAAAACTTCAACATCAAATATGCAGAACAAACAAAAATGAAGATGGCGCAGAGAGAATCCGAGTTTACAGCAAAACTAGCTGAGTCTTCGACAAAGTTTAAAGCAAAACAAGCTAGGAAATAAAAACTTGACGCAAAGAAAGAAGCAGAGGACGAATTTCGTATAATGATGATGGGTGTCTCCGGGTTGGATTCCATAACAAGAGAGTACATCGAACTTAGGAAGGCAGACATTTTGCAGAGAAGGAGAAGCCAACCTTAAAGGATTCTTGGAATACCTAATACTTTAAAATTTGCATTCTTATTAACATTGGCATTTTCAGTTTCAACTTTTATGAACTAATAGTGTTATTTTCAGTTTAATGAACTTCTTTTTAAATGAGAGTAATTAAGTAATTTAGATGATTTTTTTTTTACCAAGCACTCATTTTTTTCACTTATCTACTCTTCTCCTAAATAAAAAAGAAAAACAAACTACAAGCAACTCATTCAAGCTAAATTAAGAGATTCATATTCATAATAAAAGTACTAATAAGGTTCAACACCATAACCAACCACGCTACGACAAAGTGTTAAAATATAAAAAACTGTAGGTAGAACAAAGTCCATAAATCATTCATGTGGGGCAACCAACATTCTCTTCAGAAGAAAGATTTGCTATCTCCTTAAGCACTTGTAGAACTGCTCTTTGTTTTTCAACACTCATCAACTCCCCAGCGTCAATCGAACGGGTCAAGACCCTGACCAACAAATTTGCTCGATTCCGTATAACAGACATTTCGTTATCAATCACTGGTGATTGAACTTCTTCATTCACCAAATCAACAACGAAATGTGGATCAACAACTACACCACTTCCAAATTCATTTGATGCTGGATTCAAGTTCCCAATTCGTCCCGATCTTGTAACTTTACTCCTGTTCATCTTCAGAATCTGCGTGAAGTTTTATGAAAATCAACAAAGAAGTACATTCGATGAAGAGAGAAAATATGGAGTTAAGGTTTACGACTAAATAAGAAGAAAAAGAGGGAGTTTGATTTAGATTTTTTTGGGTATCTATCTCTCAAACTCTTAAACAATAAACATTTATGATCTTTTCATAGCCAATTTCATAAGTTTGCAAAATAACATAATTAAGTTCCCAAATTTCATAAACAATCAAATCAAATCAATTAATCATAAAATTATCCACAACCCAACTCAAATTAACCAACTACTTAATCAATTTTAACTTCAATTCAACAAATTCTCATCAATTTTTTATACCCAATTTACATATTCCATAAACCTTAGAGTTATACCCAATTCCAAAATTACAATTTCTAAAACCTAATTTATTTATTTCATAATCACATGATGAATCTTTAATATATATATATAAATTTAATAAACAAAACAATACAATTGTTAATAATGTAAACCTATAAAATCCATTCTTTGTTTATAGTAAAGTTTGAGGTTATTACCTTCCTTTGAAATAATTGTAACTTCAAATAGTTGGTATCAAATCTACCGAGCCTTTGCAATTTGATAAGAGGTTGCAATTTTGATAAGGGGTTGAGCTTGATTTGGGAGAATGCAGTTTCACAAATGGGTGTGGTGGGCGGATTTTTTCTGTTTTGTTGGAAGTGTTCAGGAGAAAAATGGTGGTTTGGAGAGGAGAAGATAATCAAAGGCGAACATATATTGGTCTTCCCTATCAGGCGTGCACCCAGCCGTCCGCCTGGTGAGACGCGCGTTCGGCTAGGGATGCGCCTGATGTTTCTAGCGGATGGCTAAGCATGTGCCCGTCTCAGCTGAAACACGTACCAGCTGCACGTATAGAAAAATGACGGGTGTTTGGTTATGATTCCGCTCCACCAGGCGTTCGGCTAAGTGAGCGCCTGTCTCTGGGGCGTGCATCTAGGGGTGCGTCTATCATCAGGCGTTCTTTTGGGTTACGCCTCTCATCGAGCGTTCACCAAATGTCCGCCTCACCCAAGGGTTATCATATGCGTACGCCCGTTTCAACAGACGTATACCTAGTCGTGCGCCCAACTTCATGCGCTAGCTTAGACAACCGCCCGATCAAATTTTACTCCTATACCGTTACGTTTCAGGCGGAGTAAAGAGTAAAATTTTTACTCTTTAGTCGTTTGGTATACTCATCCCACTGTGGTTGCTCTTAGTTACCTACATTCATATAACTCGAGTAAGAGAAGAAGAAAAAAACAATCGGATCCAAGGGCATAATTACTCAAAGACCACAAAGTAATTATTTAAATTACATAAGAGTATCTACCTAGCACTATTTGGCCAGATAAAGAATATCTGTTGCATAGTGTTTATTGTTTATTTTTCACGCTAAAAAACTTTCCCTATTTTTTTAAAGGTTTTGAATTCCCATCACCTTCCCTTGGAGGTAAGGCTATCAATGGGTTCGAGTTTTTTTGAGTATCATTGGGCCAGGACTTTCCTTACAAAAGTTAGGTCCGGTTTTTAAATTTGTAAACCCAGAACTAGATCCGTTAAAAAATATGGATACCCGTTAGGTACGGAAAAATTATCAATTTTTTTCTTAAAATCTTGATATCTTCTTTTTTTTTTGCTTGAATCCAAATTATGCTTTTACAAGATTATTATTATTTCTTTATTAATGTTCTAAATAAAAATTAAATACAAAAATAAAATGAAAAATAAGAAAAAATCAAAATCAAACCTAAAAAAATCCTTTCAGTTTTGATAAAAGAATTAATAAATAAAATAAAATAAACGGGTACCCGATACCCATCGGGTATCTAAATGTCTAATGAGTCCAATTCTATGACCTAGAACCAGACCCTAATCAACCAGGTCCGGTTTTGTTCCGGGTAATTTGGTACCCATTGACAGCCGTACTTTGAGGAAGGCAGAGGTCCTGTGTCCGCCTCTGGCATTCATAATGTAATAGCCTCAAGGGAATATTGTAATACTTCATCCGTTTCAAAATGATATTTATTATATTTGGATATGTCAAAAAAATAGACTTATTTCTATAAAGAGAAAGTAAAATATTTTAAAATTACTATTTAACAAACGTCATTAGAAAAAACTAACCAGTGGGTATTAAGAGGAGAATATATGAAGTACAATTGATTTTTCTGACAAAATATAAACCACAATTATCCATACATTTAAAGGGGGTCCTTCAAATTTGAGGACCCAATTGTGTACAGGGTCAACCCTGCCACAAAACTGCAAAAAAAAAAAATGGCACCAACAGAATTGCTAGCTCCATTTGAAAATATTTCTGGAGGGTAAGGAAGATCATTACAAGGATATGAGGTTCAACCGTCTCTGCACTTCCTCGACAACACCATCCCTGTCAACCAACTCCTCCGTGTTGGCTTGCATGTCTTTAATTCTAACTTGGTTGGCCCTTCTTTCTTGGTCACCAACAATCACCATCAACGGGATCCTAGACTCTTTGGCTCGATCTATATGTTTTGCTACTCTTTTATTAACCAAGTATTCTGTTTTTATTTTAGCACCCCACAGTTCACTCGCTAACTCAGCAGCTTGCCCCAAATCCTCTCCAAAAATACTAACCAAAACTTCTGTTTCTGTAGCGCGAATCGACTGTCATGAAAAAAAGCCTATGTGAGAAATGCACCAACAAACTTCCTAACAATAATACAGTCTATTGCTAAACTTGTCCAATAGAACTCATCTGCAGTTCCTAACTAAGTGATGTACACAACTAGTTCAGATGGATCATAGATTGTACATTAAAATGGAAGAGTTTACAGAGAAGAAGAAAAAAAATCTAACTAACATGGTTAGCATCCTTCTCAAGCTGCTGCTCCATTATGTTAAAAACTCGCTCAATTCCAAGGCTGGCACCAACTGCTGGTACTTGCTTAGTACCAAACATTCCTATAAGATTGTCATAACGCCCTCCAGCTGCGATTGAACCCACCTGAGAAAATGACCACGTCATTCGTACAGTTTTCAGTTGCGTAAACTTAAAATATGCATCAAAAAAGTAGCTATGATCAAATAATTACCTGTGTAGTGCCTTTAAAAACAGCTTCAAATATAACCCCAGTATAATAGTCAAGACCTCTTGCAAGACTCAAGTCAAAAACCACTCTGTGTATGCATTTTGATTTTTCTAATGCTTCGAAAAGAATCTCTAAATCCTTTAGTGCAAGACTAGATCCATTGTTTTCTAGGAATTGGCTGTCCTGTTTCAATTCAGACAACAACACCAAAGGAGGTCCATGTTTCTTTACGAGAGTACCAATTTTATCTGCAACTTCAGCAGTTAAGCCCTTCTCTTCCACCTAGCACATATTAACAAAAAAATTGCAGATTATTATACGAATTCTTAGGATTTTAGAAGTTAACTGTCAAGAATATAAGCAACAAAATATAAAGAAAAAAATAACAATAAAATCTCCAACGCGGTGCTTTGTTTTCCGTCTATAGGATCAGCTCACAAAAATACGTTCTGGTTGTTTTAGCTAAAAAGAGCATAAACAGCTAAATGAGTCGCCAACTTCTCAAGTTCTGTATCCTTCTTAAACATTGTTATCAGACAATTTCTTTTTTCTAATGCTATATAACACTAGGATCACAAAAAAGCACAACTGCAGGAAAGTTCTTATAGTCTAATATAAGCTTGGTTAAGGCGCTAAGCGACAGAACCAAACTGCATCTAATATAATAATTAAGAAGCTCAAAAACAAATACTTCCATCCTACTCAAAGCTGATGCATAATTCACTCACCATTTCCTTTTTGATCGTATCAAATGGTTGCTTGTCTAACTTATCAATGCTTGAGCATATAGTTCTGAACTTTTCTGGTGGAACTCCACAAATTTCCAACATTCCATCCAGCAACTTTCGGTGATTCAATTTTATCTATAGCAGAAAAGAGGAGTAATCAAACAAGTATTTATACAAAAAACTAATAATAACAATGAACAAGCATGACTGTAGCGACAATATTTGCGTCTATGGAGTCATAGAACAAGACTGTATCTATGGTGTGATTTAATGACATAGTCCACCATTAAATGCTAACCGACGACTGACCTCTTTATAAAAATGTTCATATGAGACGGATAACATAATAAAAAATATACTTCATACCTCATAATCGCCGATGCTTAACTCATCCAGCAGTTCGGTCAAAACTTTAACAACCTCGAAATCAGGTCCCATTGTTTCATATTGACCAGCAATATCAAAGTCGCATTGGTAAAATTCACGATATCGGCCCTTGGATGGGTTGTCCCTTCGATATACCTTAGCAATTTGGTACCTTTTGAATGAAGTGATACCATTCATAGCTACATATCTAGCAAATGGAACGGTCAGGTCATATCTCAGAGAACATAGCTCACCACCCTGTAAACATTTAGAGCATCAATTAATAATGATTAATATACACAAGAAAAAATAATCAATAAACTACCAACACAAAAATCAGAATTCCAAAGTAGAGGAGTAGCTTAATCAACAGATAACGAAGGAAACTATGATTACCTGGTCAGCAAGGTCATAAACCAGCTTTGAGTCCTCGCCATATTTTCCCATGAGAGTTTCTCTCAATTCAAAAGCTGGAGTGTCAAGGGCCATCGCTCCATGCCTTTTAAACACCTCTTCAATGATTTTGAATGCTTTTCCTCTAATTGCCATTTGCTCTTTTGCAAAATCTCGAGTCCCCTGAAAAATTAGAAAAAACAAAAGAAAATGAAAGTTTACCTGAGTCAGCAGGAAGTAAGAGTTTTGCGGGGAATACAACCAAAATACAAATTTATGGTGTCAATGAGAATGATTAAGACCACAATCCAAAAGTATTGTTTCTTACTCACCTTGGGAAGCTTGGGAAGTCTTCTAGACTCATTACTTTCTACCATCTCTTTCACTTTCTTCAAAAATGTATCAAGTTCTTGATCCTTCGGTTCGAAGAACAAATAAAGATCTCGTGCCCATTCGTTCAACACTGCCAAACTCTCAATTGTATCCCCACCTTCACTGTTCAACCTGTCCTTAAGGAGCTGCTTAATAACAGCAGTTCCCTTACCCAAAACAACCTTCTTTTTCTTTTGGCTCTTTTTTTCTGCATTTGCGTTCCCTTTTTTGGTCTCAACGCTGGAAGACACAACCTGAACCTCTTGAGCTTTCTCTTTTGACTCCATACTGTCAAGTGAAAGGATTGCCAAGGCTCCTTCCCAAGCAAGAATTTTTCTAACAGTAGCCACTAATCTATTTATCTCATGAAACAAACTAAGATAATTCACTTCAGATGACAAATTAATCCCATTTTTCAAAGTATCAGACATCTCCAACACCTCGGAATGTATATCAACTTCTTGACATCTCGCCACTAGTTGCGCTCGAAACAGACTACTCTCACCTAGATGTACCAGCGACGCCGCCAAAGACGATACTGTCTTCACCAATTGTTTCCCACCCCTCACATTACTCAATGAACCATCCTTGCCAATTCTCACACTAGAATTCAATTTCACACGCGTTGTTGAGTGTACCTGCTTAACACTCTCCCTGAAACTCCCATGCACCTCTGGTATCTCAGACACCGCCTTAGAACCATTTTTGCCAACCAATTTTGATCCAGTAAGTAAAATCTTAAAATCACTAGCAACAGCAACCTCATCTTTGACCGAAAACCCATCACCAGAATCCAATGAATTTACCAACGCAGATACATCAGCACTGGATGCCTCACAAGATAACGACGCGACAGCATCCGCAACAGTACTCAAAGAAGAGGAACAACAATCCAAAAGTGCACAAATTCCATCTAATGCATAACAAGATTCCTCTAAAACAACTATTTCCCCATCAGTTACTCCTACATCATCAAATTTTTTACCATTTACCTTACACAAGGTATCTAAAAACCCTAACACAGAACCAAAATCGAGAGATTCTAGCGCAAATGGGCCTCCATTTAGGGCATCAGTAATGAGAATGGGAAGAGCTGAACGAATTCCATGTTGAGTGATGATGAGTTTGTTTAGAAGAACAACAAGAGACGCACGTGCTTCAATATTTGTTAGGAATCTAGGGTTTGAGACGGTGAGTATTCCTTTTGAAAGAGATGATTTTGAGGAAGATAGTTTTTCAAGTATTGATGAATCGATACTTACCTGACTCGGTCCATTTGCAATGGAATAAACAGATGATGAAGTAAGAGATGAACCTTTTCCTCCAATTGTTACCGTCTTCATCGCCATTGATGATAGTCACTCTCTCTCCCTCTCTCTCTCAATGGCCGTCGTTTTACTCTGTAGAACGAAACAGAAAGGGGTTTGGTTAGATTCTTAGAATTAGAATTAGGGCAACCGTACTACAAGTGTAGTAACTCGGAATCACCGGTTTCAAAAGTTAACTCGTGATTCTGATTCTTCACGATTTAACGGCGTTTTGCGTGCAGTGCACTTCACAGATAACCGTCGGTTAGGGGTATTTCCGTCATACTTTACAATCTGTAAGAGAGAACAAAATTCATTGATGAGATTCTTTTTGAAACATGAATTTCCAACTCAGAAATTAATTTCCCACGGAAAACTCCTTCCTGTAACAAAAAAAAAAGTCTTTCAGAGAAAGAGAGAGGTGGGTGGAAAAACCAAATTAATCGAAATACCACCTCTTCTTCTTCCTCTTCACTAAAAATCAAATCAAATCGAAATTCAAACCTCCGGAAGTTAAAACAACGTCGACGACGATGTCTCTGAACATGAAAACCCTAACACAAGCATTTGCAAAAACAGCAGCAGTAATAGAAAAACACGTACAAACAACAGTCCAAGAAGTAACAGGACCAAAAGCATTACAAGATTATGAACTTTTGGATCAAATTGGATCTGGTGGTCCTGGTCTCGTATGGAAATTATACTCAGCTAAATCACGTAGTGGATCTACACTTTCACAATATCCAATAGTTTGTGTTTGGCTACTTGATAAAAAAGCAATTACTGAAGCACGGTCTAAAGCTGGATTATCTAAAACAACAGAAGATGCATTTTATGATATAATTCGTGCTGATGCTGCACGTTTGGTTCGGATTAGACATCCTGGTGTTGTTCATGTTGTACAAGGGTTAGATGAGAATAAAAATGCTATGGCTATGGTTACTGAACCACTTTTTGCTTCTGTGTCCAATACGCTTGGGAATGTTGAGAATATTGGGAAAGTGCCTAAGGAGCTGAAAGGAATGGTGAGTAGTTTAATTTTTATAATTTATTATCTTTATTTCATTAGTTTTCGATTATGAATTTGGTATAATTTTTGGTTTGTTTGTTGTGATTTGTTTTGATTATGATTGGTGATATGCATGAAGCATGCAATTGGGAAATATGCTAGTTAGGATTTGATTTTGTAGAATTCGGATACATAGTTTAGATAAGAACTTAGCAAGGGGAATGTGGGAATTGTTACTGTAAGATCTGATCTAGTTTAAACCAAGCAAAGTAAGATTCTGGTTTTGAGAAAGGGTGGGCTAGCTTGATAGGATAGTTAAGTGCTAGAATTGAAAGAATCTAGAAAATTGTATTTGTTATGTTAGGAGATAATGGGGAAATGCGCGACTCAGATTTTTGTTTAGGGTAGCATGACTAGTGACTTGTCAACTAGGGAATGCTATTGTTTCACCACGTAGAAGTGTGTTTGTAGAGTTTAAACCCACTTCGTAATGATAGCCGTGACAACAAAGTGATGAACAATTTATTCCCTCTTGGGATCAATGAAGTGTGTTCTTTTCATTCTCTCGAAAAAATGAAAAATTATGATGGCTGGATCATAACCAATAGCTCTCCTAGTTGAACTAACATGGGAACAAAGGTATCATTTTTGAAAAAATAATTGCCTAGACAAGATCTGCCTTATCTACAAGATTCAGTTAATAATATCAAGAGCACGTCTTGACTACTGGCATGATTGTTGTTGGTGTAGTAGCATTTTCTGTCTAGATAATAAATATATAGAAAAGGGTAAATAGAAATAGTTGCAGTTGTGAATTGCCTCAATTATCTCCTAGGCATGTAGAGTGACATGCGCCTAGGCTATAGGTGTATGCTACTAATCATGTGAACTCAAATTCACTATAGGTGTTATTTGCAGTTCTAGTTTGATGACATACTAAGCGTCAAACAGTAATGATTGTGATAATTGGCTACTGTTAACCATTACACACATTGTGTAAGTTATATTTTTCAATCATTAAAAGGACCCTAAAAATGTTTCTTATAACTGTGTGCTTATAGATTGGTGAAGAATTGTGTACTTATGGCTAGAGATCATTCTGGTGCGGTTGCTATCTTACTCCAAATTGAGTTTTTTAATAGGATAACAGATCTGCATTCTGGTGCGGTTTGTGCTTTGCCATGTAATGAAACTATTTGGTATAATCCATGTATAATCTAGAATAATTGTTGGAGCATGTAAAGGTGTTAAACTTACTGGTATATTCAGTCGAGATGAGATTTTATACTTCAGTAGCTTTCCTTCTTACCTATTTGTATGATTATCTGAGTCATTAATGCTTTCTTCAGGAAATGGGGTTGTTGGAGGTAAAACATGGTTTGCTCCAGGTTGCTGAATCCTTGGATTTTCTTCATAACAATGCACATCTTATTCATCGGGCTATATCACCTGAGGTTTTACGCTTCCTCATCTTACGTCTGCCATTTCTCTATTTTTATGAAATATGGAAAATTACTTGCTGAATTGATTGATATTTGTGTGAATTTTGAATCACCTAACTCTAATTAGGACAAAAGATTCAAGTATTGATAATGCAGGGATTATACGAATCTGGGTTATGTATATTGCACTCTTTATATGTAAAACTTATAGTTAATTATGAATTATATGTGTAGCAATATCAAGCATTTGTAAAAATATTATCTCATTTAAAAGCCACAACTAATATTTTGGCTGGATTTTTGCTCTATACTATGTGCATATTGATAAGATGTTGCTGTTACAGACTATCTTTATTACTTCCAGTGGAGCTTGGAAGCTTGGAGGATTTGGTTTCGCTATTCCTGCAGATCAAAACGCTGGAGAACTTTCTAGCGCGCAACCCTTCCATTATTCAGTAAGTGAATCTAATAGATAGACAAGTATTATCCCTTTATTCCTCTCTGTACTTTCAACCAGTCAGCTTTCACATTTTTCCCTAAGTTAATAGTTTCGTTAACTCTTGTCAAAAGCAGGAAGAAGTTTTTGGGCGTCTCTTAGCCGTTGTTTTGATCCTTAGTGTTCTTTTTATTCCTGCTCCATGCTTATTTTTATGTTAAAGTATGAAACATTTTGCGTTTGCTATCAAAATCTGCAATGAAGTACGGGTTGGTTGATAGAACTTGGAGTTCCCTTGTTTGGCTTCATGTCAGTTGGTTGAAGTTGTTTTTAATTTCATGCTGACTTCATGGTGTAATTGTTTTTTTCTTTATCCTTTCCTCTTATTGGGTTTTCTGACCAACATCCTTTTGAAACTTCGAGTATTGTTTTAGTATGTGATCCTTTGTTCAATTTGTGGTGTGAAGTAATGATTTTGTCAGGAAACAAGTGCGAGTTAAATGGCATTAGCTTACGTGGGTAAGAAGTGTCAGGCATAATAAGCCCAATTACTAACCCTAATGCATGGGTATGGTGTAATTTTTCGTATAAGATCTGAAATTCTTGACTCAAACTTTTTTCTTCCATATTAAATATACAAGAATGAACGGATACTTAGGTTGATGCTATGTTGTTATCTATTTATCAGACATTGCAAGTGTCTGATTAAGTTAGTACGCAGGACTACATCTACAAGATATAAATGTTGAAAATAAACTCTACTTGTTAAATGGATTAAAGGAAAATGGTAGCCTTAACTTAGATGACTATATATATATATATATATATATATATATATATATATATGTATATATTTTATGAATCAATCACACTTTTTCTGGATTGCAATTGGGATTATGTCAGTAAGTATTGTCACCTGTACTGCAGCTAAACCCCACTGCAACCATCAGCGGATCATCTCAACCTAATGCATACTGATTCTTTTTGATCTGAGCAGGAGTATGATGTTGATGATTCTCTTCTTCCCCTTCAACCATCACTGAATTATACTGCCCCAGAACTGGTTAGGAGTAAAGCACCCAAAGCTGGATGGTCTACTGATATGTTCAGCTTCGGATGCCTTGCCTACCACTTGATTGCGCATAAGCCTCTCTTGGATTGCCACAACAACGTAAAGATGGTAAACTTCTAATAGACTTCTTCAAAAGTTGATTTACTTTTGTACTTATATGCTGCTACAAGAATTTTATAAGAAACATGAATCTGGGGGCTGGGAAATAGTCAAGTAAGACTAAGAGGCAGTTCTACTTCTTCCTTTTACCTTTCTCCTTCAATCAGTATGTTATCAAGTTCTACAAACCTGAAAGGAGTAGGCTTTAGAATTTTGAAAATCTTGCTTGACCAATACATAGGATTTTGATAAGCCATTTGTATGCAACCATACACGAGGGACTAATACACCTTTGTTTCCATTAAAGAATGCTTAGAAACTGTGGAGTATTTGAGTTTCATTACGTTCTTTTTTGTGTTCGACTGTTGTTCATCAGTTAAAAGTAGCTTTGTCTTATTTTTCGTGCAGTACATGAATACTTTGTCATACTTGCAACATGAGTCTTTTTCAAGCATGCCGGCAGATGTAGTTACTGATTTAAAAAGGATGCTCTCTATGAATGAGGCTTCTAGACCAAGTGCATTGGATTTTACAGGTAATGGCTGCAGGTTTTCAGCTTTGAAATGTTTAGCAAATCCCAGAAAAAGGGGGGAAGTATTTCGTATTTTCTATTTTCTTTGAAAGCTGTTACTCTCTTTAAAATTTAGAATTTCGATTTTCGAGTTTAACTAAGTGAACTATACATTATAATTTTCTTAATGAGGGATAACCTGTTTTTCTTCTTTACATATCTAGTGTGCTAGCTAAAGGCCTCTTTCATTTGATCTATCATTGGCACTTGGTGACGGGTGTACTGGGACTAATATTGTTTAAAAGCTATTCCAAGAGGGTACATAGAATACAAGGCCAGGATAGGAAGAACTTGAGCTGGTTATAGCATTCAATATAAATTTCAAGATTTCAGTACCCTAAGAGCTAGTGGTTAAGAAAGAATACATCTGAGATAACCGTCAGATGGACTGTCGGCCGGACTCTGTATTTAATAGCTAGCCACCAGCACAATATGCAAGGCTGGGTTACATGGAGTTTTGCACCCAAAAACCAACTATCACTTCTTAAAGAATTCTCGATGTTTTCTCCTTTCCTCCACCAGGAAGGATTGATGGATTGATTAAGAAATATACAATTCTGAGATATCTCATGATCACCCTCTACTTTATCTAACTGATGGTTTCACCTTACTACAAGTTTCCCTTGTACCACTATATTTTCCTTCAGTAACACTTTCAAATTTTTAGTTTGTCTGTACAAAATCGTTACCTCTTGTATGCTTAATTCTCAGACTTGCAGTGTCAGTAACATCCTTTAGGTGGTAATAAGTGTCAAACTATGGAATTGCAACTGAATACCAATTATCATAAAAAACTGTGAATTTCTGATTTCATATTCTTGGTCATCTTACTAGGTACTAGCTCTCGTGACTTGCTTATTCCACAAGCTTCTCCTAACTTTGGTTTTTAATGTTCTAGGCAACTTATTTGCTGACATAATTGATTGTCCTGTTTCAGGTTCTCCATTTTTCCACGACGACACTAGATTGCGTGCTCTTCGCTTCCTGGACCACATGCTTGTATGCATTCAGTAACTTGTCTGATGTATTTGAAATATATTCCGGAGCGCTTTAAATGAAAATTGAGAAATTGGCAGACTTCTTTAACAATGAATTTCATCTTTTGCAGGAAAGGGATAACATGCAGAAGTCTGAGTTTCTAAAAGCGTTATCTGATATGTGGAAAGATTTTGATTCTCGTGTACTGCGGTATAAGGTTTGAACTATAGCTTGTACTAGTTACTATGTCTTTTAATGAATTTATTTACGTATTCAACTTGCATACCCTGAGTATTGCTGGCATACAATTGTTCTAAACTTTTTTTTATGAAGTCAACGGTTTGTGAATTGATTTTATTTTTCGTTAGAACCATAGAAAAGTAAAATGGGAAAGGGTTCCATAAGAGTTTTGGCCTACAAAAGGCATGCTTAGATGGTGTCAAGGCCAAAATTTTTCCCTACATAAGGCATAGCACGTAGGTCATATACCATTCACTTTCCAGTTATATTTATGATTGCTTTCAAATTATGATGCAAATTGTGCCCTTTGAGTGTTTCATCAAAATTTTACTTAAACACATTTGTTTGCTTCATTCATTACGTTAGAGAGTAAAGCTTTGATAGCAGAAAACTGAATATATGAGAATTTCACGATATGATTCCATGCAGGTACTCCCACCTCTTTGTGCAGAACTTCGAAATATGGTTTTGCAGCCAATGATCTTACCCATGGTTCTCACGATAGCGGAGTCTCAGGTACTATATATTGGTCCAGCATATTAGTTCAAGGTGCATAATAGGTTGCTGTTGGCATGCTTACGTCCCACTTATATGTTTTTATTCGTATTCAAATTGTTTTTCTGTTTACTTTAAAGGGTAGGGAAAAAAGTTACCAATTTCTGAGGTGTTATCTTTGAGATATTCGTTGAGACTGCATCATTTACTGTTGATTATGAAATATAGAATTTTCATCAAACATTGGTTGAATAGAAATAATGCCTTTGTTAGGTTGGATATGAGTCTTCAGCATAAATCTTGGTGTACCTCTTATGCTTATGGACATATATGGTGCATGAATTGTCATTATGATTGAAGTTGTTACTAACAGGTATTTTTTGTTGATTTAGGACAAAAATGATTTTGAAGTATCAACACTGCCGGCACTATTTCCTGTCTTGAGTACAGCAGCAGGTGAAACGTTGTTGCTAATTGTTAAGCATGCAGAACTCATAATAAACAAGGTAATATGAATATAATGGTAATTTAAAATCTTTGTAGAGTCCCTAAGTTTCTCCTGTTACAAAATATCTATATCTGTGCAGCAATGGAGTGGTCAATACTTTTGAATTGTGAATGACTGTTGTTTTTTTTCCGTGAGAAAAAGGTGTAATTCACTAATTTGACATCAATAAGTATCCCTTGAATATTTTTAAGATGAGATTCCAGTATTCCTAGCGCAAAGTATTGAAAAGAGTCTACCTGTTTTTTCAGAATCCACTTGTAGAAAATACAGAACAATTGGTTATAACAATTTTGGTAATAGCTGTTCTAGGGAGAATATAATTTTTTTGCTTGCACATATGACGCAGAAGAATGGTCTTCTGAAACATGTTCGTGCAGCCTCAGTTATCAAAATTGTGTTGATGTCATAATTAAGCTAAAATGAGTAGTCTTGATCATCTTAATGGTTCATACTAGGTGGTACTTAATGTAACAATATCTGATAAAACGTATTGCACCCTGACTGCATTTCCTTTCTATTTTTTCTTCTGTTATCCAGTGCAATTGAGGTTCATGAAATCAGATAGCTAGTAGGTGTCTATACTACTGCCTCTGATTTGATATAAAATCACAATCATGTTAGAGCTAGCCTTGGATATTGGTGTTTCAGTATCCCGGAAAATATGTACTTGAAATTAAGTTAGTACAAGAAAACATTAACTGTCACACTCAATTTTTGTTAAACTTAATAATGTTATGTTGTGGACTTTTGGTTACGGAAGTACTGGATTATGCTACATCATATTAATATTAATCCTGTCCTTCTTTGCAATAATTATAGACCAGCCAGGAGCACTTAATATCCCATGTGCTTCCCTTGCTTGTGCGCGCTTATGATGATAATGATGCCCGCATACAAGAAGAAGTTTTACGAAGAACTGCCGCCCTCACGAAGCAGCTTGACGTTCAGGTGCACCTAACTGTCATTGATAAGTTGATAACATTTTTTATGATTCTGGTATTGGATCTATGGAGTTCCAATTCATCATATTTCCTCACTGGTGTTGTCCTGGGTTGTAATACCTAATTTTGAAAATGCTTCTGCTTAACATTTATGCTTTGAAACATAAAAAGAACCTAGTCAGTTTGATAACGCTCACTTAATTTGTCCCAAGAGATGCTTGATGCTTAACCATTACAGTGAACCGTATTTTCGATTCTGTTTTATAATTCTCCAGTCACTCTCCCTTTGTTATCAATCTCAAACATTTAACGAAGTTTTCATTATTCTTTTTTTGGCTGGCAAAATATTGTGCAGTTGGTGAAACAAGCAGTTTTGCCTCGTGTTCACGGGTTAGCGCTTAAGACAACGGTGGCTGCGGTATGTATGTATTTGTACTACATATGCTTTAGTTCATTAACTGCTGCAGGGTTACCTTGTAGCAACTAGCATACAGATACCATTTTTAGCATCCTGTTACATTTTGGCACATCATAGTCACATAAGAAGAAGAATATGTTATTGGCAAGCCTGAATGAAAGGAATTAAAAATGCAATGCATCTGTAGATGTAGTAGTTTGTGTGGATGCATGCCAAAAATAATCTCAAATGAGCTGGTTTTGTGAATGACATCTGTTTTGAAACAATCATGGACTGACCATACGGCGTCAATTACTTCAAATCAAAACGGTTAACGGCTCGGTAAGGATAGGGATACGCATTCATTCCAGGGGCGGAGCCAGCCCATGGAAAGGGTAGGCAGTTGCCTACCCTGCTGAGCTAGCTCCCAAGCCCAATTTTGCCTATCCAAGATTTTTTTTGCCCATTTATTGCCTTTTTGCCTACCTCAAAATTTTTTGCCTCCCCATAGAAGAATTTCTGGTTCCGCCCTGATTCATTCTGCACAAATTTTTAACCAATGTAGAATTATTTCTCTATAAGAAGGCATGCATACGTCAGTCTTGAGCCTTGTGTATACGTTTTATAATTGCCATTAGACTGCATTCATCTTTGAAAATACTGCTGTAAGAAATAAAAAAGATACACGAACTTTGGTTTGCTATCTGATGATATTAATCACTGTCAGGTAAGAGTGAATGCTTTATTATGCCTGGGAGAATTGGTGAGCACCATGGACAAACATGCCACATTGGAGATTTTGCAGACGATCCAACGGTGTACTGCTGTTGACCATTCAGCTCCGACACTCATGTGTACTCTGGGAGTTGCAAACTCGATTCTCAAGCAGGTACTCTCTCTCTCTCTCTCTCTCTCTCTCTCTCTCTCTCTCTCTCATCTCCACTTTTATGCTTTTCTTAAATGCAAGGAATTCCTCGTTCTCCATTGAAGATCTTTAAAATGCTTTTTTCTTGTTAAATAGTTGAAGAAAGTGAAATGTTTTTTTTCTAGTACAATTTAGAAAGGTTGAGGAAAGCCTCGCTTTTGAGTCACAACTTTTCTTTGTTCTTCTGATCAATTTGTCTTGTGCAGCATGGCATTGAATTTGTTGCCGAGCATGTTCTTCCACTACTTTTGCCACTTCTCATTGCGCAACAATTGAATGTTCAGCAGTTCGCTAAATACATGCTTTTTGTGAAAGATATCCTCAGGTGGTTCATCTAAGACATTACTTCACATCTCTTTCCTTTTCCTGTATGGGTTTCTCTCTCACTTTATTCAATATGGCCAATGCATCTGACTGGAGGTCTGTCCATCCTTCAATTTCGCAGGAAAATAGAAGAAAAACGAGGTGTTTCTGTGACTGATTCTGGAACTCCAGAAATTAGGGTAACACCTGTACTAAATGGGACTCCGTCTCAACCATCTCTAAAAACGAGCCAACCCGTTTCTTCTGTGGCAAATAGCAGACCAGCATGGGATGAAGATTGGGGTCCCATAACAAAAGGACCTTATTCCCGCCAGTCGTCTGAAACTAGCTTACCTTCCGTGCAGAAAACTCGGGTTCCACAGCCAGTTAATACCACTCCATTGCCCTCTGTGGTGTCTCCTTCATCAAGTCAACAGATTCCACCTACATCATGTCCCTCAGTGGACTTAGAGTGGCCTCCTCGGTCGACTTCAGGTGCTTCATCTCACTTGGGCGGCATTGAGAAACAGAAACCGAACACTGAATTGTCAAGCCCCAGTTTTGACGAAATAGATCCCTTCGCCAATTGGCCCCCAAAATCTAGTAACTCTGTAACCAGTTCGGGCTCTGCCTCAAATAGTGTCATGGGGATGAGCAACCAGCATAATGGGAACTCTTTTTTTAATACAAATAATCAGAACATTGGGACGCACAGTTCTGCAGGGTTCTCAAGACAGAATCAGGGTAATTCATTATCGAATACAAGCATCCTGAATAGTGGGGGACTGAACAACCAAAACTCTCTTGGGTTCATGAGGCAGAATCAGGGGAGTTCAGCACCAGGAATCAGTAACCGTAGTGCATATGGGGCAGGTTCATATACTGAAAAAAATGCAACGGATATTGGATCCATATTTTCCTCTAACAAGACAGAAAATACTGGACTAAGACTTGCTCCACCTCCTTTAACAGCTGTGGGAAGAGGAAGAGGGAGGGGGACTCATGGATCACGGTCTGGTAAGCCTAAACCATCATCGTCTGAGCAGCCACCACTTCTTGATTTGCTGTAATATGTATACTTTATTTTTAGCATCTCCAAAAACAGGTTGAGGTTCTGCCTTTGTGAATTTACCAGAGCTCTTCCTTGAGTGGGTTGTTGGTCATTGTCTTGAATTGGCTCATCATTTATCTGTCAACAACCTATATAGCTCTCCGAAGTTGTACGTTTTATATAGTGTGGCTTTGCATGTTGTAACTATTATTTTTTACGGGCTACGGAACCAGTATTGGGCAGTTGAGGAATTTTTCTTTTGCACCTGCAGTAGTTGTTTATTTTTCTTTTCTTATGATTTCCTTTATCTTTTTATGTATTATATTTTTCTATTTTCTTATATTGTTTTTTTTTTGCTGGGATTAGATTCCTCAATTGTGTATTCATTGGGACCGCCTCTGCTCTGAAATTTTCGAGCAACGATATAATAAAAAGAAGTTTTATGACTTTATATGTATGTTCAAATCCTTTCTGTAGGTAGTTACTTCTTAAACCCCTTCTCATTTTTATCCAATGTATCATTTTTGGGCTTCCACGAAGATGATTAACAGGCTGGTTTCAAACTAGAGTACCATCTTCAGGCATAGGTCTTTTTCAGCCATGGCTCTGGACTGCTAACCCAGTCAGAAGTCGATAGAAATTGTGACATTTTAAATCAACTTGTGATCTGGTCAAATGTCTTGAAACAGAATGGCCCCCGACTAAAGACGTAACCTTGGTGAGGAATTTAAATTTTTGTCATGATCTCTCCATGTTCTTATGGTTTTTGTATTGTTAAGCTGATTTTTGAGGTTCCAATTCCTCTTTTTGATGCGTCCATCCAATGCAGGTCGTGTGTATTTAGAAAAGTTAGTTTCACACTTGCCATAAATGTTGCGTAATGCAGTTATAGCACCAATGACTTATCACCATTAGTGTTAACTAACATCTTTCAGTTTGCAGATTCATATCTTAAAATTAGGTATAAAAAAAATATATATTTTGTACCCCAAAAAGAGGTATCAACAGAGGTTCAGAGGTCTGAATGTATGGACTTTTGAGGAAGTTATCATTAACCTGTAGAATGATCAGAGAATACTAACATTTAACATGGTTAGAGAGAGAGGATTAACATGGCAAAGGCATCCTAGTATTATGACATTGCATACATCATGTTGCAGCATCTCTTACAACAATCAGATGGGTTTCACGTGTCTTAGCAGCTCCATATTAACAACCTAGATATATCTTTGTCTCTGCTTATTATATCCAAAATGAACTCCTTTCTAGACACAGTGAGATGAATGAGGAATTAGGACTATCTATGGGTTTGGAGTTTCTGTTAAAAAGATCAAATGATTCCTCTGCTCTGATTTGTTACAAAGTCT
>JAJJMC010031495.1:2685470-2708425 GCA_023531435.1 Papaver californicum
GGTAGTAGTGATGGCAATCAACCCTGCTCCTTTCAACCTAATCAAGAGATTCAACAAGAAATCGATAGTGACAAGCAAAATCAAGCACCGAAAAGTCCAACAATGGTGTATCTAAGGTATTGTAGAAAACACATGTATTCTTAGAACTTGTAATTGATTTATCCACAACTGTTTGATCATGATTTTGTGGAAAAAATGTTGCACACAGTTGATATTACGGTTGGGTCCGTGTCAAAACCCAACCGTAATATTTCACGTTCTTGAGTATTACGGTTGGGTTATTTTCAATACCCAACCGTAAATCAAAGGGAAGAAGATGAATAGTTCAGGATATTACGGTTGGGTTTTAAAAGATAACCCAACCGTAAATAATTTGCGCCAATTTTTAAAAACAACTTACGGTTAGGTTTGGAGAAAATCCCAACCGTAACAATAGCGTCCATAAAAATTTGGTTTGAGTATTACGGTTGGGTTTTAAGGAAAACCCAACCGTAAAAATAATGTGCACATCAGGCTACATGTGTATTACGGTTGGGTTTTTCTTAAAACCTAACCGTAACATATGAACAACATTTTGTACTAAAAGTTTACGGTTGGCTTTTGAGGAAAACCCAACCGTAAGAATGATGTGCAAATCAGCTACATGTGAGTTACGGTTGGGTTTGTGTTAAACCTAACCGTAAATTATGGGACAAAATTTACGGTTGGGTTTTGAGAAAAACCCAACTGTAAATAATCATGTGTAGTGAATTTTTTTTTAGTTGAAGTTGAATTGCTTGGAAATTATCTAACTTGTATTGCTTGTGTGTTGTAGGAAGAATAAGAGGGGTAATAATTTAACACCAATTTCTCACACTCCAACCCCTCGCCACAGAAAGCATTTAGGGGTTGAGAAGAGAGGCGTGATTAAGACCCATAATCCCTCTTTTGAGGTAGGTGGTGGTAGTGTTCCTCAAATTGCAGAAGAGGAATATAATGTGTTTCAAGGCTTGGGTGATCTACCAACACCCAGAGGTTCTCTTGTGATTAGAGAACCACCACAAGAGCAACAACACGAAGAAAAAGAGCGGGACAGAGAACAACATGTCCCTCAAGGCAAAGGTAAAGAAATTCGAAAAGAAAAGGCAACGAAAAGGGTTTCCAAAGAAATTCCGAAAGAAAAGGCCGAACCTCAACTGTGACCTAAGAGGAGGAATGGAGGACTATGGGGTGAGGCTCCAGACAAATCTGCAATATTATTTGGTTATCCCCATTCATGGGCTGCCAAAGTTGCAGCGACCAAGGTATTATTCTAATCACTTCTCTTATTCTGTTAAATTTTGGTTTGTTAACTTTTGTAAGTAAAACAAATTTGTTTTTATTCTTTGTAGGATCATACACAGGAGATCAAGAAATTGGTTCGTCAAAGGGCTCAACATTGGCCCTTAACTGATGAATGTACGGGCGTACAAATTCTTGTAAATGGTACCGGGTTAGCTCCCGGAATTACCAATTCAATGTGGGAGTATGACAGTGTCGTATGCGCAGCCTTCAGGGAACGTTATTGGCCTGAAACCGATACGTTTCATCTCCCAATCGGCGAGATGACTATAACGCCGGATGATGTACAATCAATTCTTGGGCTGGAGGTGGAAGGTAAATCTGTGTTTGAGGGTTTTGACAACAACATGTCATGGAGTGATATTTATGCACTTGTCAAAGATACACTTGGATGGGATAAGACCGAAGCTGAATCTGAATTTAAATTGGTCAGTGGAGATAAACCGGGGATGCCTACGAAGAAAGGTCAAGCTATGAGCAAGAAAATATTGTTGCGGTCACTAAGGGAGAAGTTTGGAGGGACCGCAAAGTTGGAAATGGCTGGGGTCGTCATAGATGACACCAGAGCTATTCGAACAGCTAGAGCTTATCTGCTATATATGCTCGACACCATCTTCTTTGGTGACAACTCGGGCAACAGGGTCAACGTCCAGTATCTATAATTGTTTCAGGGTGATCTCGGGATGACCCATCAGTACTCGTGGGGAACTGCCACCCTGGCCTACCTACTTGCTAACCTTCGAAAATCTTCGAGGGTTAGGGGAACTGAGATTGCAGGTAATACCGGTCTGCTTCAGGTAATTTATTGTTTGAATTTCAATGTTTAACTTTAATTTATTTTTTTCTCATTTTCTTATATTAATATTTATTATCTTTATAGGCATGGGTATACGATCATTTTCCCAGACTGGCTCCTCAAACAAGCGTTGATGTTAATGGACCTACGGGAAAGAAATTCGTCTTCACCGGGACGCAGGCAAAATATAAAGAAGTGCTCATAGCAAAGATGAGAACATAAATTGATGCTTTCACGGTTGATGATGTTGTTTTCGACCCTTATGTGAAGATTAGTATAGAGGGTGATGGATATCTTGAGGATTTACGTGAATTGTCGGACGTGGCAGGCTACAACGGCCATTTGTATCATCCGTTTGGGTACGTGATGTCCAACCCCCGCCGAACTCTCCGGCAATATGGATACATCCAAACAACGGTGACAGGCGAAATGTTTAAATTGTGTGTGAATGGGTCGATGATCGAAGGGCCAAACATCATGCTAAACTATGAGTCTAAGCCTTCAGTCGCGGTTTGGAATAACCGCACTGATCCGAAATACCAATTCCAAAGGAATGAGTTAACTCCCTCTCCGGGCACAAAAGAGGCTGCAGAAGACTACTTGGATTGGTATCGCCATTTTGGTCCTCCAACTATCATCAACAATGATCCTGAGACTCTGGCAATCAACACAGAATATGGTTTCTGGAAGAAGGCATATTTCAATTTGGTACGTACATTATTTTTGTTATTAATGTTTTTAAGATTTATTACTAAACACTCATCCTACTTTTATTTTCATATGTGAATAGAAAAAGAAAGCCGTTGCATTGGCGGACTCTATTAGTCCATGCCTAAGCACAATTGATGTGAGGACGCCTGACCAACTCCAATCTTTGATTAGGGAGCTTCATCATGAAGTTGAGGATGTGCAGCGGACTTTAAAGAGGAGTAGACCCGGTAAAAGAGGCGTGACTACAGATGCGAGTACTACTAGAAGAGAGCCCCAAGCATCGGATGAAGAGACACATAATGAAGCTGGGGATGCGCAACGTGCTGCTCGTACTCGAGGCGGTCGTGCTGGAGCTCGTACTCGTGGCGGTCCTGGTCATCGTAATTTTATGAGCAAAAAAAGAGCTCGTCAAAGTCATCGACCTACCCCTCCTCCTTCTCCCTAACTCTATGTCTATGGTTTTCTTTTGTATGTTTGAATTACTTGTACCTTTAATGTGAACTTAGATTTGAAGTTTGAATTTAACTTGCACGTGAAATGAAAAATTAAACTTAAAATTTATTTTCCAGTTATTTGAAGTTGGAAACCATGCATTGGGAAATCCCGGTAAAAATACACAGTCACATTAGTGTTACGGTTGGGTTCCCAGGCAAAACCCAACCGTAAAACTGGTAAAATAAAAAATGTGACAGGTTTACGGTTGGGTTTTTTCCAAAATCCAACCATAAAATATGTCACATTTTTATACTACAGTTTTACGGTAAATCTGAAAGAATGATTTTACGGTTGGGTTTTGGGTGAAAACCCAACCGTAAATAAAGGACCTCAACACATAATTTTCTAAAGATACAAAGCTAAAATTTTTTGATTTTGAAACCCAAATTTGACCTGAAAACTCAAAGCTACAAAGGTTGGTTACGGTTGGGTTTTGGCTGAAAACCCAACCGTAAATATGTGACCTTTACACATAATTTTCCAAGGATATTACGGTTGGGTTTTAAGCCAAAACCTAACCGTAAATTCTACTGGATAACTTTAAATTTGATTCTCTAATTTGTTTGTTTTTCGTTTTTTCCTTCTCTAAATGACCCAATTTACCTTCAATCTAGTTAAAATGATTGAATAAGTTCAAATTTTTGATTTTGAAACCCAAATTTGACCTGAAAACTCAAAGCTACAAAGGTTGGTTACGGTTGGGTTTTGGTTGAAAACCCAACCGTAAAAAAATGACCTCAACACATAATTTTCCAAGGATATTGCGGTTGGGTTTTAAGCCACAACCCAACCGTAAATTCTACTGGATAACTTTAAATTTGATTCTCTAATTTGTTTGTTTTTCGTTTTTTCCTTGTCTGAATGACCCAATTTACCTTCAATCTAGTTAAAATGACTGAATAAGTTCAAATTTTTGATTTTGAAACCCAAATTTGACCTGAAAACTCAAAGCTACAAAGGTTGGTTACGGTTGGGTTTTGGCTGAAAACCCAACCGTAAAAATATGACCTCAACACATAATTTTTCCAAGGATATCACGGTTGGGTTTTAAGCCACAACCCAACCGTAAATTCTATTTTGAGGAAAGTTTTGGGTCGTTTTTGATTTTTTTTGGGGTTTTCAAATAGAGCCGTTCAAACCTTGTACGACCCATTTTTCAAAATATAGTCGTTACACTTCTGGTTTATAAGTGAAATAGTTGAGTACATATCCAACCCATCCATTTTTTTTAAAAGTTAAACTTTTATGTTACAACAATCATCTCTAACAAAACTAGTACTCTAACATAGTGGAATATGGGTCAACCTGGGATTAAAAATCCATATTTTTCTTTGGATGAAGATTTATGTATTTGCCGAACTATGTATTATGTTTTCCAAAAAGAGGAGAAGAAAGAAGGCAAAGTGGTATAACGAGTCCGAGTTATTGGCAAACAATCCATGAAAACTTTTGTTCTGAAACCGGCAACCCTTATAACCATGATCACGTCAAGTTGATTTGTCGATATAACACTATACACTGATACGTAGAAGAATTTATGGCATTAGTTCGTATTATTGGTCAACTACGACTTAGGGGTGAAACCGAAGATGAGGTGTTACAGAGATCTCTTGAGGAATGGAGGAGATGGAAAATATGGCCCTTTTTATACCTACCTCATTATCACATCCTAAAGGACTTTTTGCTCACTCGCAAACATATTTATTAGTTCTTTTGTAATGCCATTTGGGTTTGTTAGTGGTAATTTCAATTGTATCCCAGGTTACTTTAATGATTTCATGGGTTGTAATGTGGTCAAAAATTTGATGTTTACATAAATTTTTTGTTTTGAACCCAATTTTGAGTGAACTGAAATTCCAAAAAAGGTTAACATTTACGGTTGGGTTTTGAATGCAAACCCAACCGTAAACCTTCCAGATTAAAATTCACCCAGGTTTACGGTTGGGTTTGGACTCAAAACCCAACCGTAAACGTGACAGTTGTACGGTTGGTTTTGGAGTCATAACCCAAACGTAAAACTGGGGGAAAAACCCTGGAAGGTTTACGGTTGGGTTTGCACTCAGTACCCAATCGTAAAATTGTTTTTTAATTGCATAGTGACTGGTTTACGGTTGGGTTTTCACTGAAAACCTAACCGTAAACCTGGGTGAATTTTGTACTGACACATGTGATACTCCAAATTTTTTATTTCCAAAAAAAATATATTAATATGATGATTCCTCCAACATACATATGATATTGTTACTACGAAGATTAAATGCCTTCCAGGTTTACTATATTATCATTCCGACTCCGAGTCAGAAACAAATGATATGAATTGAAATGTCGGGGAGGGTTTTAATGCCTTCCAGAGTTCGAAATTATGCTTGAACCGGTGACACCAAGACTTGGCGATATCACCATCGTATCCATCCTGTAAAGGGGGTAATGGACTTCCTTCTTTCAACTTGAGACCGACATAATGGCAGTTCTGCACCAGCCCAATCACACATCTTCTATTAGCCAATTGTTCGACAAATGTTGATCTTGTTGGTGTAAATGTAAAACAATATCCATTTGATATATAATGTATGACGCAATTGAAAGCGTTGGCGAGGATTTGCCCACATATTGGCATGCTCATCCAATACTCGTTAGTGCAATTCTTGTTGCCTATTAAACGCCTTTCGAGAGCGATGAACTCCTCGTTTAAAAACGACTCTTCATCTCTATATGCACACATCATTGGCTTGTATAAATCCGGGTAAGAGCGTAGTTCAACCGCTGATTTATGTCTTACATAAGTTACTTCGTCCATACCCAACCCTGCTGCTCCGCTAAATGGTCCAACTTGTTCGATGAATACATGGTATCCACAATTACCATCACCGGCAACATCTTTGGTGGCCTTTATGTATGGACGAAAAAAAACCGAAAACGATGACATATAATTTTCATAAATAATGTGCTCGGTTCGGACGATTTTTGCCATTCTCAATTCTTGAAAAGTTAGATGGAAATTGCATCAATCCTCTTGCAATCCGGATCGTATATGGCTCTTCAGCCACTAATGTATTGCCTTTAAGTTTTTCTTTTCTTCTTGCTAATTCTTTCATACTAACTCTTTTTTTTCTTCTTGCTAATTCCTTCATACTTACTCTTCTTGAGTTTGGGTGTGGATGAACTTTTCCCTTGGCACCAAGTTCAATTGTTGAACTTTCTTGAGTGGGAACCGCGGGACCTTTTCCTTTAATATCTACTACACTTGGTCCCCCTTGTTCCGTTTGACTTATTTTTCGTTGAGCATCATCCTCCTTCTCATCCTCTGCTTCATATTCCTTTCGCAAATGCTCAAATGCACAAGGGTTTCTTTTCTTTGATTCTTCATGCAATTCCCTAGATTTTTTGCGTCCCACGGCCCTCGATTATTTGGTAGAAGGCCTACCTTTTCTCTTCCCTCTAATTGGTTCCTTGACAGCGTACCTTGTATGCGGAAACACGAAGTAACTCAACTTCGTCAACCAAATTTGCCTTTGCGGCTTATTTAATGTATCGTATTTCTTGTCTAAAGCCTTTCCAACGTGGGTGTCGGCAAACGATGCACCAAAATCTTGCTCGACGATGGGTCCATCGAAAGACAATTGTTTCCAAAACGGATCAATATCTTGAATTGGGATCACACCGTCTTCTTCGTACTTGGGCATCATATGCCGGCAGGGAAGTCCCAAACTTGACATGTTAGGACAAACACACTCTTCTTCTCCGTGTAAGTATCCCAATCTATAGTGCTGTACTTCGTACATTATCTTCTCAATAGCACAATGCGACACCTTATAAAAAATTACTTTGGAGCAATGGTTCGTCTTTATAGCTGACGTGTTTTCTAGAAAGGCTTTTTTCAAAAGATTCCTTAACTCTGTCAAGGTCACGGAGAAAATAATCGCGCATCGTTTCGAAGACCGTTACAAACCCACCATCAGAATTATGAAGCTTCTTCTTCATTCTGTTGTGAGATGACTCCACGGTACTTGTAGCTTGGTTGTCAAAGTGCCTATACAGGTTTGTGAACGCCGCTACAAACTTCTCTTTGTGGGGATTCAACCAATGCTCCATCAAATAGTTCACAACTTTTGAATAATTACTCCAATGCAAGCATAACATACGAACATTTTCTTCATAATCTTCCTTGGTGATAGACCATGTCAAAGCGTCCCATTCACTTTGGAAACTAGCCCATTTTAGTTCCGTCAACTTGTCGTCCTCCTCGAATTTTTCTTTGGCCGTTTCTTGTTTTGAAACCGGCAATTTTTTAATTCTCTCCATCTCGCTTTTCTTTGTTGGCCGAATAATCGTTTTGCACTTGGTTTGAATATTGTTCCACAAGTGGAACGTGCAAAGAAGATGATGAGCATCTGGGAATACCCTTGTTATGGCATTCATCAAGCCTTGTTCTTTGTCGGTGATAGTTACCTTAGGGGTATATCCTTCAACGTAGAATAATTTAATTTGTTCCAAAGCCCACACATAGCTTTCTTCGAGCTCGTTTCTCAAGAAGCAAAAGGCAACACTAAACGGGGACTTGGTAGAAGTTTGCCCTGCAACATTCAAAACCGGGAGCTCATACTTGTCAGTTTTGTACGTGCAATCCATCATAAGCACTTGATGGGAGCACCGTGCTAACTTTATAAACTCGGGATGAGCCAATATAATATGCTTAATTTCTTTATTCTCATCTTCTTCGTGAAACATGGTGTAGTTTTTCGTCTCCTCCAAGTACAAAAGTTGTTGGATCGGGTCCCTTTCTTCCCATTTCTCACGCTTCAACTTGGCTTTGGCGTTGTAGATTGTCTCCAACGTAGTCACACTATTTGAGTTTATTTTCTTCAAGTGCCCGAGTATATCACTGGGTTTCAAACGCTTATCCGTCATATCGTCTACTATGAGCTTTTCTTCCTTGGTAAGCCGGGCCATAGAAGGATGCGTTAACAAAGTCTCTGGTGGTAGGTGGTTGTGACGACCGCATACAACCGTAGACAAGAACCACTTATTCTCGTTGTTCTTACGAAATTGAAGCTTGAAAGGACATCCCGTCTTCTTAGTGTAAGTTTTTCGCTTGATCTTCGTCTTTGGTACATACTCAGTACCCTTCTTTGCATGTCTTGTGTATTGTCCACTACACTCACAAACCATTTGAAAGCGGTTGTGTTTTTGTTGGTTGTTACAAACAATCACACACATGATGAGTTTCCCATGTTCTGTAGCCACTTCTTTGCATCATCTTTTTTATCCCATGTCTACATGGTCCAAGAACAGAAAGTTAGGAGAAAAAAAATGGCATTATGTTGGATGTCGAAAGGGATTAACAACTTATCTATAACCTACTAGGTCGTTCAAATAGTGATCCGTAGTATCTATAGTTTCAATATCATTTGGAGAAGGCTGATCATTCATTGGTTGAGGTAAAAACCGCGACCTGAACAAAAGAGATCAAGGCCAAGCGTCAGACAAAACATTAAAACCAATAAGTTTACGGTTGGTTTAGAAGGGTCAGACCCAACCGTATAATCGACGGACCCAACCGTAATACAACAAAAAAAAAAACAAACCAATGTTACGATTAGGTTAAAGAGTAAAACCCAACCGTAACAAGTGCAGTAAATACCCATGCACGTAATAAGTTACGGTTGGGTTTGTGGTAACCACCCAACTGTAAAACTGTGAAACTCTACTTTTCAGAAACTCAAATGTATAGTTACGGTTGGGTTTCTCAAGAAAACCCAACCGTAACCATGATGGTGTAACAAAAAAAATACCACTATTATGCACCTCATTTCCTTAAATATCAGCAAAAAATGAAAAAGAGTTTAAGTTAGAATGATACCTGACTATTCTCAGCAGTTGAATCTTCACTTTGACGACTACTTTCTCCATTTGGTTTAGTTTCAGCATCACAACTTACACTTAAAACCTCTCTACCATCCAAATAATCATACATAGTTGGGTCTCCCTCAATGGGTATGTAGAATTTAGTTTGGCAATCATACAAGGATTCACCCTCCACAAATTTGCCACTAGAATCACTCATTTTGGGTTTTTTCAAAATTTTGGGTTAAAACTCTCTTATCTCTCTTCCACTTTTCCCACCAACATAAAACAAATACAAGACTGATTTAAGCATAAAAAATGAAGAATATAGGAAATGAAGATGATCATTTACGGTTGGGTTTCAAGAAATCACCCAACCGTAACTATATTTCCACTAAAAAACTTATGTTTACGGTTGGGTCCGATAAATTAAACCCAACTGTATATAATTTTCAATAAAATAACATATTCGTTACGGTTAGGTTTCATTACAAAATCCAACCGTAAATGATCATCCCACTTAAACTAACATTAAAATTTACAGTTGCTTTCTAAGACAAAACCCAACCGTAATATAACTTTACAAAAACCACAAATTTGTTACGTTTGGGTTTCATTACAAAACCCAACCGTAAATTATCCCTGAATAGTGACAAAAAAATACAATTCCAACGGTTTTTTTTTTTGAATATCTAGCCGTTGGGAATTTTTTCCCTATAAAAGGAAACCTTTCCTTTTCACTTTCTCATTATTCTCTATCCCTTTCATTCTCATTATAATTCTAGACTTTCCAACTCATTCTCACCATACCCTTTCAATCATTAAAAATTGTTCGATACACGAATGATGAAGATGTTGCAATTGTTCGAGGGTGGTTACGATGATAGACCACGCTTACGAGAGAGCCTTCTATAACAACAATAGAAACGTTGTTATAGCTGAAAATTGGATGGACTGTCAGGAGGACGATTCTTGGTGGGAGCGTGTGTTTGAAATGTTTGTGGCATTACACGGGAATAGATATCAGAGGACGTGCAGTACCATCAAGGGACGCTTTGAGGCGTTGTATGAAGAAATGGAAAACCTAAAACTGGAAATGAAAATGAGAGTTGAAGCATTTCCCGACGAAACCAATGTGGAAAGAGTAAGTGTGTGAATTAATAAATCGTTCTTTAAAAAAATATTTAAAATAATGAAACTTATAATTGATTTATTTTTTTCAGCATGCCATGGCTAGGGCGCAGTATAAAATCAAATATGGGAAGGAGTTCAAGCATATAGATTGCTATCGTATCTTGGAACAAAGTTTCTATCTTGAGTTTCACCGTTATGATTAAGTGTTTAAGTGTAATCATCTAATGATCTACTGTATTTCGTTTCCTTTAGTTCTTCCTTTAATGTTAAAAATAAGGTTTTTAACAACTCTGGTATTTGATAAGAAAATGAACTAAACCCAAGCATAACTAATTTTGTCTTAAAAACTGCTTTTACGGTTGGCTTCCATGACTCAACCAAACCGTAACTACAATTCATACTACAAACAGTCATATTTACGGTTGGGTTCGATAACTAAACCCAACCGTAACAAAAATTGTACAAACAACGCAACTAGATTACGGTTGGGTTTTAAGGCAAAACCCAACCGTAACAATATGGTAAAATATACACTAATACTAACACTAGAAGTTACGGTTGGGTTAGGTGACTCAACCCAACCGTAACTACATTTCACTCTAAAAATAATTTTACGGTTGGGTTCGATTACTAAACCCAACCGTAAATAAATTGTAGAAACACCACAACTATTTTACGGTTGGGTTTCACCTCAAAACCCAACCGTAAATTCTGCGGGATTCTCAAAATGTCTGAATTTCCGTCTCCTTAAACTACACAATTTTCCAATGGATTTTTGGTTTCAAAAATCTAGCCGTTGGTTCCTTTTTCCCTATAAAAGGAAACCTTTACTTGTCACTTTCTCATTATTCTCTATCCCTTTCATTCTCATTATAATTCTAGATTTTCTCATTATTCTCACCATACCCTTTCAACCACTAAAAATGGTAAACACATACACGAATGATGAAGATGTTGCAATTGTTCGAGCGTGGCATACGATGCTAGAGCATGCTTACGATAGAGCCTTCTATAACAACAATAACAACGTTGTTTCACAACAAAATTGGTATGAGGGTCAAGATACCGAAGAATGGTGGAAGCGGGTATTTTGAATGTTTGCGGCATTAGAGGGGAATGTAAATCATAGGCCGTGGAGAGCCATCAAGAGACGGTTAGAGACGTTGTATCGACAAATGAACAACTTAAACTGGAAAAGCAAATGAGATTCGAAGCAAATCCCTACGAGAACGGTGTGGAAAGAGTAAGTTTGTCGATTAATAAATCGTTAATTAAAAAGAGATTTCAAAAACTCAAACTAATAATTGATTTGTTTTTTTCAGCATGTGTTGTCTATGGAGCAGT
Organism: Papaver californicum; assembly: GCA_023531435.1. NCBI lineage: Eukaryota > Viridiplantae > Streptophyta > Magnoliopsida > Ranunculales > Papaveraceae > Papaver > Papaver californicum. The sequence continues at coordinate 2,697,115 of JAJJMC010031495.1, forward strand.
ATAGAATCAAATATGGGGAGGAGTTCAAGCATACAGATTGCTACCGTATTATGGAAACAAGTCGGGTGTTTGATTATCGCCATTATCTTTAAGTGTTTAAGTGTAATCATCCAATGGTCTATTGTATTTCGTTTCCTTTGTTTTATTCCTTTAATGTACTACTTTAAATCTATTACAATAGAAGGAATAAGTTACAAAGTTGTGTTTTAAACCCAATTTGGAGTATATTGAAAATCAAAAAACAGTTAACAGGACCATTTAAGGTTGGGTCCAATTACTAAACCCAACCGTAATTCTGTGTTGAAATTGAAACTCATATTTAAAAGAATATGTTACGGTTGGGTTATAAGCCTAACCCAACCGTAAATTCTACTGGCTACGGTTGGGTTAAAACCCTACCGTAAGTCTGTGTTGAAATTGGATCAAAAATTAACAGAATATGTTACGGTTGGGTTATAAGCCAAAACCCAACCGTAAATTCTACTGGATAACACAAATTTGGATTATCTAATTTGTGTGTTTTTCGTTTTTTCTTTGTTTCAAACACCCAATTTACCTTCAATCTAGTAAAAATGATTGAATTATTTCAAAATTTTGATTTTTAAAACTCAAATTTAACAAAAAAAATCAATTCTCAAAAGGATGAGTTACGGTTGGTTTTTCCTTTAAAACCCAACCGTAACTATGGGAAAATGGTGTTCATCATTTTCTTCTACTTACGGTTGGGTATGGTTTAAAACCCAACCGTAACTTTGCACAAAACATGGTGTTCATCATTGTTCTTTGATTTACGGTTGGGTTTTGTTGAAAACCCAACCGTAAATCTGGCCGAAAATGGTGTTCTTCGGTTTTCTTATGGTTACGGTTGGGTTCGACATAAAACCCAACCGTAAATTTCTCTGAACAACAAAATTTGAATCTTTCAAATCGTGATTTCATCAAGTTTTTCTTCCCACCAAACACAAATTCAAAAAAAAAAAAAATCAAATCATTTGATTAGGTAAAAGATTATGTTTAATTAATCATGATTAGTTTAAATTAATCTTAACTAATTAATGTAATTAAGATTACTAATGAGGGGTGGTTTGGGTATTGTGAAAATATTATGGATAAGGGGTTTTTGAGTTTTACTTCATAATGTCCCTATTTCGTCTTATTAGAGGAGCCCCTCAATCAAATTTGAAGCCCTTATATCAGGCTTCTTTAAAATATAGTTATTTAATAATTAAAGAATATTCTATGTATTTCTGTCTCCATTTTTTATTCCAACCAAACACCACCACCTACATTGTAATATTAGATTCTATGAGAATATATATACTGACTACCTAACTTGTTAGTTAAATAGTAGTGGTAGTATTAGTATATACCCCAAGCATAATATGGTGATGTAATTTCCAGATCATGCTACTTGGATTTCCTTCAAGAGAATCCTTTTTCATATCTTAGACATTGAAATGTACCATTTTACGAAGTTTGGCACTCAGACCCTGAAATCACGTACGTTCTTGGGTTATTCTGATACCACAATAAAATTTATTCTAGTATTAGTTTTTAATAGAAGCCTTATATAGGGGCTTCTCATTTTAATAGAGGGGCTTTCTATGGTTGAAGGCTAACCCAAATATTGGATAAGGGATACCCTATGATAATAGCAAATATCTATATTACCCTTTACTCTATAACATAAACAAAAAACCTATTAAAACCTAAATAAAAATTCTTCTTCTTCCCAACCGTAACTTCTCTTCAACTCTCCTTCTTTCCATTTTCTTCTCCATCAAATTCATGGTCTTCGATTAATCGTCGATTCGAAAATCTATAATCGTCAATCAAACACTATAATAAAGATGACAAATTCTACTAAAGGTATAGAAGGTAGCAGTGATTTGAATCAAAATCAATCAAACGAAGAAAACCGAACTCATCAAGAAATTGAAGAACATACCGGTGGTAAAGGCAATCAAACTCCTCAACCACAACCAATGGTGTATATGAGGTATGATTCTACAATAACCCATGTTATTTTTCTCCTTTTTGTGATCGTAATGTGTTAGAATGATTGAATTCAAAGAAAAAAATTAGGTTTCCAGAAACATTTACGTTTGGGTTCTGTTCAAATACCAACCATAAATATAAGTTCTCAAGAACTTACGGTTGGGAACCCAACCGTAACTGGTTTTTCTAAATTTTACGTTTAGGTTATTTCCAAACCCAACCGTAAATCGGGATAAAGGAGATGAAGATGAAAGTTTACTATTTTGCAGTAAAACAAAAAACGGTATTTACGGTTGGGTTTGATTGTCAATTTCCAACCGTAAATTATCCTGGATAGTTCAAATTTTTTTGATGATTATTTACGGTTGGGTTCGATTGTCAATTCCCAACCGTAAATTCTTCTGGATAGTTCAATTTTTTTTTTGATGATTATTTACGGTTGGGTTCGAATGTCATTTACCAACCGTAAATTATCCTGGATAGTTCAAATATATTTGATGATTATTTGCGGTTGGGTTCGATTGTCAATTCCCAACCGTAAATTCTTCTGGATAGTTCAATTTTTTTTATGATTATTTACGGTTGGGTTTGAATGTCATTTACCAACCGTAAATATGTTTACGTTTGGTTTTAAGGCCAAGACCAAACATAAAATTATTTACATTTGGGTTCGATATGTGTAACCCAACCGTAAAAAGTTCTGAATTTTTAAATTTTTGATTGTTTGTATTGAATTGTTTGAAAATTATCTAACTCGTGCTTTCAATTTGTATTGATTGTATATTGTAGGAATAAGGATAGGGCAAAACCCAAGAACAAGAGGGGTAATAATTTAACACCGATTGATCACACTCCCACCCCTCGCCACGAAGTTCATTTAGGGGTAGATAATAGAGGCTTGAGAAACAACGATAAGAAGAAGAAGAATTTTGAGGTAGGGGTTAGTAGCTCTAGACAAGAAGTACTACCTCAAGATGAATCCCATGTTTTCGAAGACTTCGAAGATCTACCGGTGGTGAGTGGAGGTGCGCTTGTGATTAGAGAACCACCACAAGAGGAAGAATGTGATGAAGAAGAGACGGACGGAGAACAGTTTGTCGATCAAGGCAAAGGTAAAGAAATTGTTGTTGATTCGCCTCAACCTCAAGTAAAGGAAAGAAAGCCAAGGAAGAAACCTTCTCCGAAAGGCAAGCATATTCCCAAATTCAAAGACGTGTTGTTGCCTAAGAAGAAGAATGGAAGACCTTGGGGTGAGGCCCCAGACAGGTCTACAATATTATTTAGTTATCCGCATTCATGGGCTGCCAAAGTTGCTGAGACTAGGGTATTAATCTAAAAACTTCTCTTGTTTTGTTAAATTTCCGTTTGTTTAACTTCAAGTTATAACTTGTTTGTACGATTTTGATTAAAAAAGATTGTTTTTATTCTTTCTAGGATCATACATAGGCCGTGAAGAAATTGGTTCGTCAAAGGGCTCAACATTGGTCGTTAGCTGAAGAATGTAAAGTCGTCCGCGTTCTCGTAAATGGTACAGGGTTAGCTCCCGGAATTACCAATTCTATGTTGGAATATGACAGTATTACCTGCACAGCCTTCAGGGAACGTTATTGTCCTGAAACCTATACGTTTCATCTCCCATTCAGCGAGATGACAATAACGCCGGATGATGTCAAGTCAACTCTTGACTTACAAGTTGAAGGAAAAGTCGTGTATGAATATTTTGACAACAACATATCTTGGAGTGATCTATGTGTCCTTGTTAAAGACACACTTGGATGGGAGAAGACAGAAGCCGAGTTAGAGTTTAAACTGACTGCTGGAGATAAACCGGGTGAAATTCCGAAGAAAGGTTTAGGTATGACCAAGAAGATCTTGTTGCGTTGTCTTAGGGAGAAGTTTGGAGGAACCCAGCAATTGGAAAAGGATGGGGTCGTCATAGATGAAACTAGAGTTATGCGTACAGCCAGGGCGTATCTGTTATATATGCTTGGTACCATCTTCTTCGCTGACAACTCAGGAAATATGGTCAACGCTCACTTTCTACAGTGGTTGAAGGATCTCCAGAAGACGCATGAGTATTCATGGCGAACTACCTCCCTCAATTACCTACTTTCCAACCTTAGAAAAGCTTCGAGGGTTAGAGGTACTAAGATTGCTGGGAATACTGGTCTTCTTCAGGTAATTTATTGTTAGAATTTAAATGTTTAACTTCAAAAAAAATGTGCATTATCTTATATTAATATTTATTATCTTCATAGGCATGGGTCTGTGATCACTTTCCGAGCCTGGCTCCTAAGACGGAGTAGAGCGGTGATTTTACTGGACCTACATGAAAGAAATTCATATTCACCGGTACTCAGTCAAAGCGTAAAGAAGTACAGATAGCAAAGAAGATAAGTGAAATTGATGCTTTCACCGTAGAAGATGTGGTGTTTGATCCTTATGTGAAGATTAACATAGTTGATGATGGAGTAGTAGAAGATTAACGTCAATTCTCGAACGTGTCAGGCTACAACGGGCCTTTGTACCATCTGTTTGGGTTCGTGATGTGCAACCCTCGTCGAACTCTCCGCCAATATGGCTATGTCCAAACCAAGGTAACAATCGAAGCATTTAAATTTTGTGTGAATGGCTCCATGATCGAAGGCCCAAGCATCGTGCTCAACTACATCCTAACGCCTTCGGTCGCGGTTTGGAACAACCGCCATAAACCGGAATACCAAATCCAAAGGGAGGAGGTAAATCCATCTCCGGGCACAAAAGAGGCCATAGAAGATTCCTTGCATTGGTATCGCCATTTTGGTCATCCAAATGTGATTAATATTGATCCGGAATCTATGAGAATACTTCAAAGGGGTCAAGGAAACAAAAAAGGAGATGGTCTCAGTGATGTTTGGAAAAAGGCATATTTTAGCTGGTACGTAAATTACTTATGTTATTAATGTTTTTAAGATTTATTACTAAAGACTAAACCAATATTTGTTTTCATATGTGAATAGAAAAAGAAAGCACTTGCATTGGCAGATTCTATGACTCCATGCATAAGTAGAGGTGATGTGATGACGGTTGAGCAACAAAATAACCTGCAACACAAAATGAAGAAGCTTCATGAATCAAACTAAGATGAGACAATGCGAAGCTTAAATAGGAGTAGAGCCGATACAAGAGGTGCGAGTTCTATCCAAAGAGAGCCGCAATCTAGTGATGAAGACACACATGATGAAGCCGAGGATGTGCAAGGTGGTGCTCGTACTCGTAGCGGTCGTGTTGGTGCTCGTACTCGTGGCGGTCGTGTTGGTGCTCGTACTCGTGGCGGTCGTGTTGGTGCTCGTACTTGTGGCGGTCATGCTGGTCTTCGTACTCGTTGTAGCACGAGCAAAAAAAGAGTTCGTCATGGTGATCGACATACCCCTCCTCCTTCTCCTTAACTCTACGTTGATTCTAAAAATTGCGTCAAACTTAGGGTTTTTTTTGTGGGTGGATTATAACTTCTTGCGACAATATTCATATCTCAATTTAGTTAGAATGTATAATAAAGCTTTTATCTTAAATTGTTCTAGCTAAATTTCATGTTTTATTTACAGAAATTTCAAGTTGGAAACCAAGCAAAGGAGAAATCAACTTAAAAAACAAAATAACTGATTATTTACGGTTAGGTCCGCAAGTCCATACCTAACCGTAAAACAACCAGAACCATATTTCCTAAAGTTACAGTTGGTTTTTGAATCAAAACTCAACCGTAAATATTCATGGACCCTTTTACAGTTGGGTTAGGATGTCATTTTCCAACCGTAAAACTGCAGAATCACAATTCCAATAGTTACGGTTGGGTTCGATTGACAAGTTTCAACCGTAAACCTGACATTTTTTATTTTTCAAAAAGTAGACAAACCCAACGGCTTTTTTATTTGAAAAACTAGCCGTTGGGTATTTTTAACTATAAAAGGAAACTTTTCTCTTTCACTTTGTCATTATTCCCTATCTCTTTCATTCTCATTCTCATTCTCATTCTCATTCTTCACTTTCCAACTCTTTCTCTCCCGTCCCTTTCAAGCACTAAATATGGTATACACTACCGATGAAGATGTTGCAACTGTTAGAGCGTGGGTTACGCTGACCAAGCACATATACGAAAGGGCGTACATTACCCAAAGTAACGAACCCGTTGATGAAGAAGCCATCCTGGATCAGACATCCGATTCTTGGTGGAAGCGTTTGTGTAAGATTTTTGTGGTATTAGACGAAAATCACAATCGTAGGACGTTCAGAGGTATTAGGAGAAGGTTTGAGGAGTTGTTTCAACGATTGGAAGCCTTGAAAAAAGAAATGAAATCTCTAAAGGAAACTCATCCCACCATTGGCGGCGTGACAAGAGTAAGTATGTCGATCAATAAGTCCTTCATCAAAAATAGTTTTCAAACATACAAACTTACCATTGATTTTTTTTTCAGTGGGTCATGGCTCTCGACAGATATGAAACATCCATGGCAAAACGTTTACGCATGAGGATTGCTATCGTATTTTGGAAGAAAGTACTTATCATGATTTCATCTTGTATACTTAAGTATTAAGTGTAATCATCTAATGATCTATTGTATTTCATTTCCTTTTAGTTCTTCCTTTAATGTAAAAAATAAGGTCTTTGCCTACTCTTCTATTTCATTAGTGTATGCCTTTAATTTAATCATAATTATCAGAGTTGTAAAAGACAATACCCCAGGTTCATTTACGGTTGGGACGCAAGTCCATACCCAACCGTAGACCAGCCAGAATCTTAAAGAATGACAGTTTTACGGTTAGGTTTTTGAATCAAAACCCAACCATAAATATTGTTGAACCCTCAAAAATAGTATTCTAGTATTTTCGTTTTTTTGGGTTTTTGTTTGTTTGAATGACCCTATTTACTTTAAATCTAGTGAAATTGAATGAATAAGTTTAGAAATTCGATTTTTAAACACCAATTTGGAGTGAAAGGAAATACAAAAAATAAGGGTCCAGGAACATTTACGGTTGGGTTGGGACTCAAGCACCCAACCGTAAAATAGTAGGGAAAAAATGACAGGTTTACAGTTGGGACTGGAGGACCGTACCCAACCATAAGACTGTCATTTTTTTCCCTACAGTTTTATTGTTGGGTTTTTGAGTCCCAACCTAACCGTAAAGTTGTTTTTTGAATTTTTTTGTTTCATTTTTGTAGCCCTTTTTGGTTTGAAAATAGAGTCGTTGGAACCTTGTACGACCCATTTTCAAAATAGAGCCGTTACACATCTTCTTTATGAAGGAAAAAATGAGAATGGTTGAGTACATATCAAACCCATCTTTTTTTTAAAGAAATTGCACCTTTCTTTTACAACAATCATCTCCAACAAAACTATTACTCTAATATACTAGATTATGGCTCAACCTGGGGTTCAAAATCCTGATTTTACTTTGGATGAAGATTTATATATTTGCCGCAACTATGTATTATGTTATCCAAAAAGAGGAGAAGAACGAAGGCAAGGTGGTATAATGAGTCAGAGTTAGGCAAACAATCTATGAAAACTTTTGCTCTGAAACCGGCAACCCTTATAATCGTGATCACGTCAAGTTGAATTGTCGATATGGCAGTATACGCCGACAAGTCCAAGAATTTTCGTATTATTGGTCAACTACAACTTAGGGGTGAAACCTAAGATGAGGTTTTGGAGAGATCTATTCAGTAATGGAGGAGATGGAAAATATGGCCCTTTCTATACCTACCTCATTACCACATCCTAAAGGACTTTTTGCTCACTCGCAAACCTATTTATTAGTACTTTTTTAATGGCATGTGGTTTTGTTGGTGGTAATTTCAATTATCTATGTAATACTTTAATGGTCTAATGGGTTGTAAGGTGGTCTAAGTAATGAGAAATGGATGTTTATATTAATTGTGCATTTTCAGGCACATTTACGGTTGGGGTTAGAAGGTCGAACCCAACCGTAAATTGGCTTAATCCACAAATTTTGTTATGAGTCAGATATACGGTTGGGTTTGTACAGTCCAACCCAACTGTAAAACTACCTTAATCCCCAAAGTTGTACCAAGTTATATCTATGGTTGGGTTTGAAAGGTCGAATCCAACCGTAAACTGGCCTAATCCACAAATTTTACCACGAGTCAGATTTACGGTTGGGTTTGAAAGGTCGAACCCAACCGTAAAATATAACAAATAATTATTACAAAATACTCTATTCATATTTTGATTCCTCCAAAATACATATGATATTGTCACTACCAATATTACATTTAGTCAATATGTATATATTATCATTCCGACTCCGAATCAGGAACAATTTATGCGGAGGCTTCCTTCGATAGTCGTAATGCGCTCCAAAGTTCGAAACTTTACTCGAACCGGTTACACCAGGACCTGGAGACTGCGCCGTCGTATCCAACCATTAATGGGGGTAATGGGCTTCCTTCTTTCAACTTGAGACCGACGAAATGGCACATATGCACCATCCCCATCACACATCTTTTTTTAGCCAATTCTTCGACTAAGCTTCTTCTTGTTGGTTCAAATGTAAGACTACATCCAAGTGAGATATAATGGATGACGCAATTAAAAGTGTTGGCGAGGATTTGGCCACATATTGGCATGCTCATCCAATACTCGCTTGACAAATTCTTGTTGCCTATTAGACACCTTTCGAATGCAATGAACTTCTCGTTTAACAACGACTCTTCTTCTCCCGGTTCACTCATCATTGACTTGTATAAATCCGGGTAAGAACGTAGTTCAACAGCGGACTTATGCCTTACATAAGTGCATTCGTCCCAACCCAACTCTTTTGCTCCGCTAAATGGTCCAACTTGTTCGATGAATACATGGTAACCAAAATTACCATCACCGGCAACATCGTCGGTGGCCCTTATGTATTCACGAACAAAATCTGAAAAATATGACAAAAAAATTTCATATATAATGTGCTCGGTTCGGACGATTTTACCATTCTCATTTCTTAAAAAATTGCATGGTGCTTGCATCAATCCTCTTGCAAACCGGATCGTATGCGGCTCTTCAACCACTAATGTATTTCCTTTAACATTTTCTTTTCTTCTTGCTAATTCTTTGATACTAACTCTTCTTGAGTTTGGTTGTTTGGAGCGAAATATCAGACCTTTTCCCTTGGCACCAACTTCCATTGTTGAACTCTCTTGAGAGGGAAGCGCGGGACCTTTTCCTTTACAATTTACTAGGCTTGGTCCTTCTTGTTCCGTTTGACTTCTTCTTCGTTTGTTTCTACCTTGAACATCATCATCGTTCTTATCCTCCGCTTCATATTCCTTTTGCAAATGCTCAAAACCAGAAAGTTCTCTTTTCTTTGATCTTCCAACAATTCCCTAGCTTTTTTTCACACCACGACCCTCTTTTCTTTCGTAGAAGGCCTACCCTTTCTCTTCCCTCTAGTTGGTTCCTTGACATCGTACCTTGTGTGTGGAAACACGAAGTTACTCAACTTACTCAACCATATCTACCTTTGCGCATGATTTAATGTGTCGTATTTCTCGGCTAGAACTTTTCCAACGTCGGTATCGGCACACGATCCACCAAAATCTTGCTCGACGATGGGTTCATTGAAAGACAATTGTTGTCAAAACGGATCAATATCTTGAATTGGGATCACGTCGTATTCTTCGTACTTGGCCATCATATGCCGGCGGGAAGTCCCAAACTTGACATGTTAGGACAAGCACACTCTTCTTCTCCGTGCAAGTTTCCCAACCTATAATGCTTAACTTCGTACATTATCTTCTCAATTGAGCAATGCGACACCTTATAAGAAATTCCTTTGAGCCATGGGTCGTCTTTATAAATGATGTCTTTTCTACAATGGCTTTTTTCGAAAAGTTCCTTAACTCTATCAAGGTCACGGAGAAAATAATCGTGCATCGCTTCGAAGACCGTAACAAACCCACCATCACAACTATGAAGCTTCATCTTCATTCGGTTGTGAGATGACTCCGCGGTACTTGTAGCTTGATTGTCAAAGTGCTTATATTGGTTTGTGAACGCCGCTACAAACTTCTCTTTGTGCGGATTCAACCAATGGTCCATCAAATACTTCAGAACTCTTGGATATTTTCTCCAATGCAAGCATAACATACGAACATTTTCTTCATAATTTTCCTTGGTGATAGACCATGTCAAAGCGTCTCATTCACTTTGGAAACTAGCCCATTTTAGTTCCGCCAACTTGTCATCCTCCTCGAATTTTTCTTTGGCCTTTTCTTGTTGAGGTACTGGTAATTTCTTAATTCTCTCCATCTCGTTTTTCTTTGTTAGCCGAATAATTGGTTTGCACTTGGTTTGAAACAAGTGGAACGTGCAAAGAAGATTATGAGCATCCGGGAATACCCTTGCTATGGCATTCATCAAGGATTGTTCTTTGTCGGTGATAATCACCTTAGGGGTATATCCTTCAACGTACAATAATTTAACTTGTTCCAATGCCCACACATAGCTTTCTTCGAGCTCGTCTCTCAAGAAACAAAAGGCAACACTAAACGGGGACTTGGTAGAAGTTTGGCCGATAAAATTCAAGACCGAGAGCTCATACTTGTTAGTTTTGTACGTGCAATCCATTAGAAGCACTTGATGGGAGCACTGTGCTAACTTCATAAACTCGGGATGAGCCAATATAATATGCTTTATTTCTTTATTGTCATCTTTTTCATGGAACATGGTGTAGTTGTGTGATGTGGTTTATATAGTGGTAAATAAAGGTTCGATTCTCGAACTTGTGAAGGTAATGATTTTAGAAAATAATGATTCTACTTAACTCTAGAAAACTCCAGGAATAATAAAAAGACTAAATAACCTAAATATGATTTTTGAATAATTTTAAAAACACCAGGAATCAGGAATCAGGTAATTCTAACAACCTATGTGATTAATCGGATAATTCTTTTTAAATTAATTGAAGCACAAATAATTGCCAAAATTGGTTTTGTTATGCTAACAAACAGAGGTAAATCACAAGCATGGACTATCAAAATTAATTAACTAAGCATAATCCATCAAGCAAAAGCACAACTGTTGAAAGAAAACCGTTTTTACTATTCAAAACTATGCAATTTTAATGATAAAAGAATTATAAATAATTATTAGAAAATAATTAAATCACATAAAATTGAGAAAATTACCTTATCCATCATCCCAGTAAATAGACTTAGCTCATGGTGAAGAAAACTTGCTCAAAAGTTGATTTCATTGCTCAAAATATTGATTACAAGGTTAAATAACGCTGTAACAGCTGATTTGATACGCTTATATGCGTTACAGGA
>JAJJMC010031495.1:2708435-2739693 GCA_023531435.1 Papaver californicum
CGATCCTAGGGTGTCCCTTATCCATTCTTGGGGTGCCGATAACACTTGTCCTTGGGTGCCTTTATCACTTTTTGAGCCAATTTTTCCACAAATCTTTATTCTTCTAATGTACCTACAAAAGCATAAAAACACGTAATAGACACACAATCGAATACTAACTCACTAGAAATTAAGGTGCAATTTAGACACTAAAATGTGTCTATCATTGTGCTTCTCCCCCAAGTACATAAGTTGTTGGATTTGGTCCCTTTCTTGCCATTTCTCACTCTTCAACTTAGCTTTGGCGTTGTAGATTGTCTCCAACGTAGAGACATTCTTTGGGTTTATTTTCTTCAATTGTCCGAGGATATCAATGGGTTTCACTCGCTTTTCCGTCATGTCGTCTACAATGACCTTTTCTTCCTCGGTGAGTCGTGTCGCATAAAGATATGTTAACAAAGTCTCCGGTGGTAGGTGGTTGTGATGACCATATACAACTCTAGATAAGAACCACTTCTTCTCCTTGTTGGTCTGAAATTGAAGCTTGAAAGGACATCCCCTCTTCTTAGTGAAAGTAGTTTGCTTCCTCTTCGTCTTTCCTACATACTCGGTACCCTTCTTCACATGACTTGTATAGAATTCACTACACTCGCAAACCATTTGAAAGTGGTTGTCTTTAGTTTGACGGTTACAAACTATCACACACATAATTAACTTGCCATGTTCTCTAGCCCATTGCTTTGCATCATCTTTTTTTTCCCATGTCTACATGGTCCAAGAACACAAAGTTAGAAACAAAAAAAAAAGACTTACCAATATTGTCCAAAGGAATTAAAAACTTATCTATAACCTACCAAGTCATTCAAATAGTGATCCATAGTACCTCTAGTTAGAACATCATTTGGAGGAGGCTGAGCATACATTGGGTGAGGTACAATATTGAACTGAACAAAAAATATCAAGGCATTAGGCAACAAAACACTAGAAAGTATAACTATACGGTTAGGTTATGAGCATCGACCCAACCGTAGGAGAAATTACGGTTGGGTTGTTCCTTCGAATCTAACCGTAAAAATAAAAGAAAACATACATAATTAACTACGGTTGGAATCAAAAGTCGAACCCAATCTTAACTAGTGCAATAAATACTCATGCACATAATGAGTTACGGTTGGGTCGGTGCTAAACACCCAACCTTAAAACTGTTACGATTGGGTTTTCCGCCATGAAAGTACGGTTGCCGTTAGGTCCGAGAAGAAAACCTAACCGTAATCTACCCTGAATCACAAAAAGTATCATATTTTTTACGTGATTTCATCAAATTTGATCCATAAAAGACCAAGAGTTTAAGTTAGAGGTATACCTGACTACTTTCGGCAATTGAATCTTTACTTTGACGGCTAGTTTCTCCATTTGGTTGAGATTCACCATCACAATTTTTAGTTAAAACCTCTTTACCATCCAAGAGATCATACATAGTTGGGTCTCCATCAGTGGGTATGTAAAATTCGGTTTGGTTATCATATAAGGATTCACCCACTTCAAATTTATCACTAGAATCACTCATTTTGGTTGAGTAAATCAAAATCTAGGGATTTTCAAAAAACTACCAAAAAGTCTCTTTTCTTTCTTCTATTTTTTATTCCCAACAAACCAAAACAAATAAAAATTTGATTTATGCATTAAAACAAAATCTGGGATAAAGGAGATGAAGATGAGCATTTACGGTTGTGTTCGATTATCATACCAACCGTAAATGTTTTTGCAGAAAAACTAAAATTGGTATTTACGGTTGGGTTTGATTGTCAATTCCCAACCGTAAATTATCCTGGATAGATAAACTTTTTTTTGAAGATTAGCTACGGTCGGGTTCGATTGTCAATTCCCAATCGTAATTGCTAGTTACGGTTGGGTACGATGCTGAAAACTCAACCGTAAAACTGTTACGATTTGGTTTTCCGCCATGAAAATACGGTTACGGTTTGGTTAGGATGAACACCTAACCGTAAATGTTGTCTACGGTTTGGTGACAAGATAACCCAACCGTAATGTTCCCTGAATCACAAAAAAAATCATACTTTTTTACGTAATTTCATCAAATTTGAGCCATAAAAAGACCAAAAGTTTAAGTTAGAGGTATACCTAACTACTATGGTTGAGTGAATCAAAATCTAGGATTTTAAAAAAAAAATTACAAAAAATTCTCTTTCATTTCTTCTACTTTTTCTTCCCACCAAACCAAAAAGAAGAAAATTTTAATTTAATTCGATTAAGTATAAAATTATTTTAGATTAATTATTATTAACCTAATCTATTAGTTAAGTAGTTTTACTAATATTAATTAGACAGGGATAGTTTAGCTATTATAAAAATATAATGGATAAAAAATTTTTAAAATTTATATCTAATGTTCTTATTTTATCTTCACATGGAAAAACCTCTTTATTAGAATGAAATGTCAGGCTTCTTTTAATAATACTACGTGTTAGAGTGAATCTTGTTTACCAGCTCTTACTGCAAATATAAGCCCAGCCGAAAACCACCACGTGACGTCTACTACAAATTGAAGCACAAAATCTGAAAAGTTATTGCGTCATAAACCTAGGGAGTGTTAATTTATTTATTGTTTTGGAACCTCATTGTTATGCTCAATATTTCTCTCTATGTTTGTGTTCATGCTTTTTCTGAGTTGGGGAAAGTGAGAAAGAAGGAAGACGATGTATTTTAGAGTGAGTGTGTGTATGGTTATTGTGTCGGAATTAATTAATCTATTCTATGTATTTTCTCAAAATGTTTCCGTACTCTGGACAGACACTCTGAGATTCCTCACTTCCAAACATTCGTTCTTAGTTCCCTCACATGCTGCTTCTCTCTTGGAACTTGGCCTACTTACTACTACAACTAGTCTTTACCTTACGTAGCTACCAGTATTTCGTTTTTCTTAATCATACTCTTAATATACTTTAAATCTAAGCTTTTTTTCACTTTTTACTTAACAATTTCATTGATCGTAAAGATCCATCTTGAAACTGTACTTTGAATGTTTCTCTAAGGTTTTAGATTTTTTCTTCTTTTTTTTCTAGCATAACATAACAGGTCAGCATCCACACTAGCATAAGAAATATAATGTTCTATCACGACCTTGTGAGCAGCTTATAAAAAAAACAAAAAGAATACTGATATTCTCTTATCTGATTAACAAAATGGATGTCATACTTAAATTGAGAGATAGCATTGCAGAAAACAGTCTATAAACAGGATTGATGAGTAGTTTAGGGTTTGGGACACATGAACCTTCCCAAGAAGATATGAAGCACAAAATAATAATTTTGTAATTATTGGAAACACCATTATCTCTCAACTACAACTAATCAATTTACTCTGATTGCAAATAAACAACCACTTATCTTCGTGACATCGTTTTCAAAATTTTGAAATTGGAATTGCAGAAACATTATTCTGTTTCCACAAACTTTGGAAAATTTTAAATTTAAAAGCTAATAAAATTAAAAATTAGTTTGTTTGGATTAGAAATTTGCTCGAAAAAATTACTTCTTGGCACGGAAAATCAATAGAAAAAGGAGGTAAGTTAACTCTCATCAAAAGTGTTCTAGCAAGTTTACCAATTTATTTCCTCTCCATGCTCCATAACGAAGAAAATCGATAAATTGGTGAGAAACTTCTTATGGGATGATGGTCAAAATAAGAAAAGAATTCACAATATTGGTTGGACTTTGGTTTCAAAACCAAAGAATAAAGGCGGTCTTGGCATAAGAAGAACCAAGCAAGTGAACTCGGCTTTGTTACAAAAATGGTGGTGGCGTTTTGGCATAGAGAAAGATTCGTCGTGGAGGAAGATTATAGTTGAAATTACTTTAGGATGGGAAACCCTATAACCAAGAGGATCAAAAGGTATGAGCTTTTGGTATAATATATATAAGGAGCTCAAGAATTTCAATAAGAATATTAGATTTAAGATAGGTGCGGGCAATGAAACTAGATTTTGGGAAGATTATTGGTTCGGTGAAGGTAAATTATGTGACTTGTTTCCTTTGGCTTACAATGCTTCAAGTACTAAAGAGTTTGTGGTGGCAAGCATGTATGAGGTGGTGGATGGTGGCTTGAGATGGAGGTTTATGTCTAGATAAAGATATTATCAAACCGTTTCAAGTGAAGTTTTATCCATATCAAATCTTCTTTCTTCCATCTCTATTCAATAAGGCGTCCCGGATAGCCGTCTTTGGGTCGGAAATGATCATGGCCAATACACGGTCAAGGATGGTATTAGGAATGAAGAAGATCAAGATGAGCCTACTTTCCCAACCGACGTCATATGGAACCGTAAATACCCTCACAAAATCAACTTTTTTCTTTGGCTACTATCTCGTGATAGGATAATGACAAAGGATAAATTACGAAGTAGGAGTATGGATTTTTCTAGCTTATGTTGCTTTTGTGGCGAAGAGGATGAAAATAGCTCGCATCTATTTTATGATTGTTGGAGGACCCGGAGAATTTGGGATTACTTTGCGGAAGGCTTTAGTAGTCGTTGGACTTATAACATGAATATCACATCGAATGTAAAATCTTGGAGCTTTAATTGGGGAGACGAAATACTTAGCCGATATGGAACAACATACCGGTCGCAATTTAGTGGTGCATATGGAAAGAGCGAAATGCAAGAGTTTTTTTAAAACAAAACGAGAAGTTTGGTAACCCTTATTAGAAACGTTAAACTTCAAGCGTTCTTTTGGGCCGAATCAAACACAAGGATGTTAGGCCTAACGGAAAATATTGTGATCGCTCTATGGGATTCCTTATTTCACTTTTCTTGATTTTTTTTTTACACTTCAATACCGGTTTTAACGGTTTATAGTTGGTTTTGCTCACTTTTGTATTCATTGGGTTGAGGTACCCCTCTTAAGTACCTTCTCTTTTCAATGAATATCCTCTTTTTCCGATCAAAAAAATAAAGCAAAATCATTACGCAATTCATAAAATCCTCGTGCTGTCATACACATCATGGTGCGTGGTGCTTCGAATGGTGCAGCACGATCAATGGCCGAGTCAATGCCTAGGCAGTGAGGGGGCAAAGAAATATCAAATATCCACTGGCATATATACGGGCAAAGAAAATGGAAAATTATTAGATTTATGTGTAAGGAAACATAATTAGGTTTAATAGCTAGTTGATAAATGGGGGTAAGAGTAACTACTCTCCAGTTGGTAAGCTGGGGAAATTAATCTCGCTGGGCCTACCTGATAACTAACCCATAGTTACCCCTACCTGGTTTTGCCCTTAAACGCAACAGATTTACTATTTTCATTATAATATAATATATATATATATATATATATATATATATATATATTAGGTATTATTCGGGCCTATAACCCAAGAATTGAGTCTATAGATTAACCAGTGTTTTATTAGTCGGATCAAATTAGTCGTACACCTTAGAATAATTACAAATCTAGACCTAAATGTGATGAGACGAGGTCAAATCCAGGTTATTCAATAGTCCAGTAACATACTAGTTGGAAAGTTTTGAGTGCCAACCGTCACCCTGCTAAAGAGGTCTGTCGTTTCGGAGCCCATAATATGTCAGCTTGATTTCTCAAAATAACTCATTTCTTGATACATTTTGAGACATAGGTTGGTTTTAGTTTTCAAACTCAAGATCTCTTGTATCACATTACATATCTACCTTATCAAACACATATTATGTAGCTGCCCTTATCCGCCGGATGCATGGTACATACTAAAACTAACAACATATAGATGGAAGATTGTTTAATTTGGCATCCTAAACCTGGGTAGCACTGACGCAGACACGACGTGACAAGGATATAGACACTGATAAATTTTCAAAAACCTAAGACTCGGATACGTGTATATATATGTAATAAATTATATATATAAATGCGTATAATATTTCATGTCTATAAGACTGATAACGGTATAAATATTTAAGAAAGTCTTAATTATTTAAAAAAAGATCATCATGGAGCAATAGTAAAGCACCTACCATTTTGAAAGTGAGGATGTGAGGGTCGAACTTTGTTTTTATTTGTTATATTTAACATATAAATTATTAGATCTTATAAATTAGTTTATACAAAATATTGGTAGGAAGGTTTTATGTTTAAATATAAAATACATAAATTATAAATCAAAAAATGTTATGAAATAAAATTTGGTGGATTTACACCACACTTACACCATCATCTTTTCATCTCCTATTCACCTCTTCATTTCCCTCACTACTTTGTAACCACCACCACTAATAGTAGTGGGTGCATGTCCCTTAATTCTATGGTAAATGCTCATCTTCTTCTCCTTATAAATAAAGAGCATTTTCTTTGTACGTGATATCCCATCCCAGTAAGGATTATCCTTCTTCTTTTTCTTTTTATTCTTCTTATTCTTCTTCTTTATTTCTATGTTTTCTTTAATTTACAACTCATTATCATGCACGTAGCTCTAATTACTGAGCAGTTTTTTTTAATAAAAAACCTTTGGTTTTGCAAAACATAATCGATTGTTTTGGTTTGTTTTTGTACAAACGAAATCTATTTTAATTTAACTAGGATTTCTACATATTTTTTATTAAAAAAATCTTTATATGTTAGTTTGACTCTTTATAGTCAAAACAAAACTGTATAAACGGATTATTTTATGATTATACGATTCACAGTTGATGTAATCCTCTTCATGATTGTTATCAACAATATAAATATTCCTAAGTTGTAAATCTTTATTTACTCACTATCGACAAACAAAAATCGGATGTATGAGATGGGTTGGGTATGATATAATATCATATCTTAGTAATCAACTAAATTTTTTAAAAGATTTTTTTTAGTATTATTTCATATACTAAACCGTAATATATACTAACAAGGTGATTTTTATTTAATAGCTCATAGCTGGTTTCTTTTCTTTCATGGGTTTATAAAGATATCCGGTAAGGGCATCCATAATGGTAAGACCATTACCAAAGAGTAAAGTGTAAAATTTTTATTCTTTGGTCCGTCCCAAAGACTAAAAATGATCGGGCGGTGCTCCAGTATAACGCGTGTTGTTGGCCGGGCATCTGGGTATACGCTTGTTGAGACGGGCGGTTGTCTTGTGTAACGCTTGCGTGAGGCGGGCATCTGGTCGAACGCTTGAAGTGGGGCCGTAACAAAGATTACGCCTGATGATAGACGGACTCCTAGATGCATGCCCCAGAGATGGGAGCTTTACTAGACAAACGCCTGATGGAGCGGTTTCCTAGCATTACGCCTGATCAATTTGTACTTGTGCGAGAGAAATATGTGGGAAAAAATACGAGCGGTGCCCCTAGCGTCCCGCCTACAAAACCCAAGCGGACTCCTACAATGCTGCCCCATCAAGCAGACTCTTCTTCTCCCCAAGCCGCAGCAGCATTTTCAAAATACAAAGTAGTTGCGCTAATTTACTTAATCACATTAACTACTTTGTGATTAATATATCAGGGACGAGCGACTACTTAATCACATTAACTACTTTGTGATGAGCGACTACTTAATCACATTAATTACTTTGTCTACACGGTACCATAACCTTCCGCTTGTATTTTGAATTTGCATTTTGTATCAAGTAAGTTTCTCTTAAGGTAGTGGGCTGAAACCTTAACCTTCTGCTTGAATTGGAGCGGTACCATAACCTTCTGCTTGAATTGGAGCGGTACCATAACCTTCCGCTTGTAGTGGGGCGGAGCCTTAGCATTACGCAAGTACCAAGCGGATTTCTAGCGTTACGCCTCAATGGGGAGGTGATTTGTTTACCGCCTGTTAGTGGGTGTAATCCTAGACGCATGCTCCATCAGGCGTAACCTTAGGTGAACGCTCGATCATGCGGAGATTTGGTTAACGCCCGTGTTTTCAAGCGTTACGCTAGAATAACATCTCCCATCAAACGGTTCACTACACACCCGCTTAGAGTCAGGAGGTTAACTACACCACCGCTCGAATATAATAGGTTTGGTTCAGATTTTTTCCCTAATTTACTCCTGAACAGTATAAAAAACGGACCATCGATCAGATTCGATAGTCCCGCTGTGGCTGAATTTTCACGGACCAAAAAGAAAATATGGGATTGGTCCATGTTATAGTTCTGCCATTGTGACGCTCTAAACACTCCTAGATTGATTACATATTTTATTATGATTATGGTGGACAATCCATCATTAAAATCTATTTTTATTTTAAGCAAGACTAGGAGGTATTAAATTTTAATATATACATACCATCGTACTGCTTTGTCACACCACTTTTCTTATGCCAAATTAATTTGGAAAGTAATTAGTTTAAAATGTTACAGCTTGGGCTAAATCTACCATGTTACATTAGCGGCATCTTTAACTAGCAGAATATAATGGCGGATTTTATAGTTCGATACATATGAAATACTACCTCCGTTTCTGGAAAAGAGTTACTATCAGTTTTTCAATTTGGTCTATTTTTAGGTTAAAATGAAAAAATGATAGTAACTCTTTTTCTGAAACGGAGGAAGTATCATATAGCAAATGTCGGTTATTTAATGACCGGTTATGAATGATTTTGTATACGTATGATCAACTTGAGCAGGTAACTGTGCCTTTATACTACAAGATCTTAATATTCTTAATGATTTGTCTGTATTCAGTTTACTCATATATCAATGCTCTTTTTAGAGCAACCACAATGCGTCGACTAGAGTAAAAGACCAAAGATTAAAAAATTTAGTCTTTGGTCCGGCCCAAGAACAGTCGTGTATAGTCGGGCGGTGTTTTAGCAATGCGTCTGGTGTTGGGCGATGTCCCAGCGATGTGTTCGGAAAGACGGGCGAAACCCTAGGATAACGCTTGCGCGAAATGGAATCTTAACGTAACGCTCGATATGGGGCGGAATCCTAACGTAACTCCTGGTAGTGGACGGTATCCTAGGACCACGTCCAAGAGACGGGCGGTGTCCCAGAATCACTCCTGATAGGGCGGTGTTCTAGCAACACGCCTGGTGGAAATGCATTTGTGTGAACTTTGCTTGTGAGAAGAATTAGACGGGAGGTGTCCTAGCGCCCCGCCTGGGTGCCCCATTCAAACGTGGAATACCAAAACACATTCAAATGTAGAAATTTGCTAGCCATTTCCTCCAAAAACATTTAAACTAGCCAAGCTATACCAAACCATTTCCAAGCGAATTCCTAGCATCACGCTAGAATTCTTCTTCATGGCACTAACCATGGATAGTAGCCAGGCGGACTCATAAGGGCGCGCCTATAATTGAACGGTTTCTTAGCATAACGTTTATGTATAGGCGGTATCCTAGGATTACGCCCAGTTGGGACGGTATTCTAGCATTGTGCTTGTTAGTGGACGTTATCCCAGACCTCGCTCCGCCAGGCGTAGTCCTAAGTTAGCGCCTGAATAAGCGGAGTCCTAGGTTACCGCGTGTTTCTAAGTGTTATGCTAGAATGTCGTTTGATTCCAGGCGGTTCACTATGCACCCGCTTAGCATCAGGCGGAACACTAAGATACCGCCCGACTAAACCAAGTTTAGTTCGGATTAATTCTCAAATTCCCTCTGCTACAGTCGAAATTTTGGACTATCCACTATATTTGATCGCGCCGCTGCGTTTCACTTTTACGGACTATCCACTAAATTTACTCTTTACTCCGTGTTTTAATCGCGTCATTATGGACACTCTTATGCATCATATTTTACTACGGATATTTATGCACTAGTAATCAAGTTAATTTGTCCCGTATAGCTTAATTTTTCCATTTTTTTTCGTTTCCTTAAAAAAAGGAAAAAGAATAACTATCCATAGATAAAAGATAATATCTCGATCCTTACTTGAAAAGATTGATTTTTTACTTTTAGTAGAATTAAAATAACCATTAGGGTTTAGGTTATTTTTCCATTGATTTTGGATGGGTAATATTGATGGTTTTATCTTGTATATTTTATAAGAAACCATCTATCTACTGTAAATTGGATTTTTTTTCTTTCCGCGGTGATTCAAAATAAAATGATAATTTTTTTGTTCTTTTATAGTTACGATTTTGTATAAAATCGAATAAACCAATTAATATTGGTTCCCTCCATTGATTCCACGAGATGAGATATAAAAAAATAGCATTCTAAGAAACTTTTACTAATAATGATGTGATTTTTTTCCCGTCAATTCTGAAAAAACGGCGATGATCGGTTAAAACGAACTTATGTCATCAAATATGGTTTTATTTAAAAAATAAACTATTGACTTCTATTCCTTCAAAGAAACCATTCATCAACCAAAGAATGGATTTTTTTTCTTCTAAATTCAATAACGACAGTGATTTCTTCATTTTCTTAAAAAGAATTAAATAAATCAATTCAGAATGGTTTTCTCTACCGATTCTTTAAGGATGAGATATCATTATATGGTATTCACAATAACACTAATGAAACGAGGAATTGCTCCATTCTTGAGGGATATTGAGCATTTATTCTATTTTATATTTTCTCTTGGTAACAATCTCTAAAAATTGACATCGTTCAACTTGAAGTCGGAATCAGTAGGACATAAAAGATCAATTGTTGCGCACCCGACTTGTTAGTATTTATCATTAGTCCTTAAAGTGACTTGTTTAATTGATCTTGACTTAAATTTCTTTTGATAAAGAAAGTGCCCATAATTTCATTCGAATATGATGACTCGTTGGCATTATAAGTCACAATTTGTAACCAATAAAATCCACAGATGATGTTATATTTGTATGTCAAATAGACTACAAATGTTTCATGTTGAATAACATATTATTCTATGGCTCTTGAAGTAAGTATCCGTCGTCCAACCTAGTGTTGTTAAAATCCAGAAATTACCATGGTTATATGTCTTCGAATAAATCGGATAATACTTTAGGAAACTTGAAGTTTCGTATTTGAGGTAAAAATATTTCCGCCATAATTAGGGGGAGACTATACATTACCAAAAGTTGGTGTTAATTAGATGAAAATATTAATTATTCTTCCATCATGATCAAATCTAAAAGGATGTCATTGAATAGGCATGAAATGTTTCATTTTGCTTTTATATAAAGCTTATGCCTTTTGAAAAGGCGGATCCAGTCACATATAGCAAATAACTAGGTAGCATTCTATAAAAGGTTGCAGGTAGTCCTCCAATTGATAGGATGCACAGAAAACCGATAAACCGGATAAACCGGACCGAACGGTACCACTAATAGACCGAACCGAACCGAAAATCCAATAGTAATCAATGGTTTTAGATTAAAGAAAACCGGTTGACCCCGGTTCGGTTTTGGTTCGCTCCTAAAACCGAACCGAAACCATCGGTTTAAACCGAAACCACAGCCTATACCTATACTGATGCAGCGGATAGTAAAGAAAAGAAAGAAAAGAGAGGTTTTGTTCAGACTTCAAATATTCCTAGGAATATTGACATGAACAACGATAATTATTTAGACTTCGGTTTCCCGACTGTAACCAATAATCGATTAAACTTGAACAAGTTTACGAAAATAATTCTTATTAATCAAATTCAAATGTATAAAATAATACATGGAAGACTCTTTTATAGACTTGGGGAAAAACCCTAACTTGCTAGTCAAGAAATGATGAAAAAACCCCTAAACCGACTCAAACCCTAATTTGCTATTTTTTGGCAAATTTTGGTAGACCTAAAATAATGAAAGTACTCATAAAATAAAACTATTTGCCGCAAACGGCGACCCAAACGGATTCCTAACGAAGTAGTTATTAAGAAAACAAAAACTTTCCTAAAATAGCAAAAACGCCTGTTTGAAGCCCTAAACGATGAAAACATTCTCACGATCGTTGGCCCGTTTCCAATCAAATTGGACCCTTCTTGAGCTAAATTATGACACTCGGTTCTTTAGCCTCCATATAGGTTATAGCCTGCTCATCTGCATTATTCTCCCGGGGTTGAGAGAAATTCGCCCTCGAATTTTCTTGGTCATCATCAGAATTATCACCATTATAAGGCACCAAGTGTTTGACATTAAAAACATCAGAAGTCCGGATGTGAATTGGAAGCTTTAACTTGTAGGCATTAGGATTAATCTTCGCGACAATTTCTAAGGGACCAATCTTGCGCGCCTTCAGTTTTTTATACTCGCCAACTGGAAAACGATTATTTGTCAATATTGCCCACAAAAAATCTCCTACTGCAAAATCCACAACTCTGCGTTTCTTATCTGCCGCCTCTTTATACCTTTCATTAACTCGAAACAACTGTTCTTCATCCAACTTGTGAACCTGTTGTAACTGTTGGATACGTTCTTCGGAACGAAATACAATTCTCTTCAGATCAGGAACATGTGCTAAATCTACTGGTGCTCGTGGATTGTAGCCATAAACAACCTAGAACGGACTAATACCCAGACTACGGTTTACTGAACGATTAAATGCAAATTCAGCTTGGCAAAGTTTCTGATCCCAACTTTTCGGATTGTCTCCAACCATACACCGTAGTATATCACCCAACGAACGATTCACAACTTTTGTTTGTCCATCACTTTGAGGATGATACGCACTACTGAAGTTAAGTCTTGTACTAACTAATTTCCACAATGTCTTCCAGAAATAACTAAGGAATCTTGTGTCTCGATCACTAACAATTGAACATGGCAATCCATGTAGACGATACACTTCCTTGAAGAAAAATTCATCTGCCTTCAGTGCATTAGTAGTCTTCTTGCAAGCAACAAAATGGGACATTTTTGAAAAAAGGTCAACAACTACAAATACTAAATCATGTCCCTATGAGTTCGAGGTAAACCCAATACAAAATCCATGCTCAAATCTGCCCAGGGTTGACTTGGAACTTTCAATGGCATATACAATCCTGCATTAGTTGCTTTTCCTTTTGAAACTTGACAGATTCGACATCTATCCACGAATTTAGCAACTTCACGTCTCATTGTTGGCCAGTAATATGACTTCGAAACAAGTTGGAAAGTCTTATCCCTTCCCATGTGCCCCTCGTCATGTAGCTCCTTAATAATCTTCAAACGGAGACTAAAATCAGGAATACACAATTGGTTACCTTTGAAGAGAAATCCTTCATGCATAAGGTAATCACTTCGTTTGCCTGAACTGATATCATCCACAATCTCTGCAAAGTTCGGATCAGGTAGAATATGGTCAGAATATGAATCAAAATCTATCACCTCAGTTTGCATGGTATTGAGTATCATACTCCTTCGGCTTAAGGCATCAGCAACTTGATTCTGCGACCCAGCTTTGTGCTTCAGTACAAAAGTGAACTCTTGCAAATAACCAGCCCACTTACCATGTCTAGAAGAAAGCTTCTCTTGACTGTTGATGTGCTTCAAAGAATCACGATCAGAAAAAATAATGAACTCGTTATGAATTAGATAATGACGCCAATGCTTCAAGGCTTGAACTATAGCATAAAAATACACGTCATAAGTACTATAATTGAGCTTAGCACCATTCAAATTCTCAGTGAAATACGCTACAGGTCGTCCTTCCTGACTTAAAACAGCTCCAATTCCCACCTTCGATGCATCAAAGTGTAGTTCAAACAACTTACTGAAATCAGGTAACAACAATAGTGGTGCAGTTATCATCTTTGTCTTGACAGCTTCAAAGGATTCGTCTGCTTCCTCAGACCATGAAAACTTTCCTCCTTTCATGCATTCAGTAATGGGTGCCATGATAGTGCTGAAGTGGGGAATAAAACGCCGGTAAAAAGAAGCGAAACCATGAAAACTCCTTACCTCGTGTAATATAGTAGGTGTAGTCCAGTTTCTCACAGCTTCAACCTTGGACTCATCTACCTTGATTCCATCCTTGGTGACGACGTAACCGAGAAATAAAACTCGATCTGTCATGAATGAACACTTTTTGATGGCCGCAAATAATTTCTCCCTGCGTAGAACTGAGAGAACTTCTCGAAGATGTTGAACATGCAAGTCCATGTTAGCACTATAAAGAAGAACATCATCGAAATAAACAACCACAAAAGTACCGATAAAGGGTCTGAGTACTTGATTCATGATACGCATGAATGTACTTGGCGCATTAGTCAACCTGAATGGCATAACCATTCACTCGTATAATCCTTCTCGAGTTTTAAAAGCAGTCTTCCACTCATCACCTTCACGAATTCTGATCTGATGGTACCCACTCTTCAAGTCGAGTTTGTTAAACACCTTTGCTCCACACAACTGATCTAACAAGTCATCCAACCTGGGAATTGGAAAACGGTATTTGACTGTGATTTTGTTGATGGCTCGACTGTCAACACACATTCTCCACGTTCCATCTTTCTTTGGAAGCAGCAAGGCTGGTACTGCACAAGGACTTAGACTCTGTCGGATCAATCCTTTATGTAGCAAATCTTCCACCTGACGACGAAGTTCTTCATGCTCCTTAGGACTCATTCTGTAATGCGCTTTATTTGGCAAGCTTGATCCAGGAACGAGATCAATACGATGTTGTATATCCCGGAGAGGTGGTAGCTCGTCCGGCAACTCGTTAGGAAAAACATCCATAAATTCCTTAATTAAAGGTTGAGCTGCAATGGGAATAATACTTTCATCATATTGTTCTTCTTTGCCAATCAACACATACAATTCACTTGAGTCTCCTACCTCATCTTCAAACTGCTTAAACGACAAGAGATTGGTAGCTTCTCCAGTAGTTGGTGTAGGTGCACTCTCTTTACTGGGTACAAGTACTATACGTACGTCGTTCCATAAAAAACTGTAGGTATTCTTATACCCGTCATGACTACTTTTCCTGTCAAACTCACATGGACGACCCAACAACAAGTGACAAGCGTTCATACTAGTAACGTCACACCATATTTTATCTTTATATTTGTTGCCAATTGAAAAAGAAATCAAGCAACGTTTGTTTACTTTTACCTCATTCCCTTTCTTAAGCCAAGAAAGCTTGTATGGATGCGGATGTGCCTTGGTTTCCAGCTTGAATCGTTTCACGACCTCTTCATCAACAATATTCTCGCAATTTCCAGGATCAATAACTAGACGAAAAACTTTTCCTTCGATCGTACACGTCGACTGGGATATATTGTTATGCAACCAGCTGTCGCCCTCATCTTTTCGTGGAGTGAGACAACTTCTTCGGACTACAAAGTTCACTCATTTATCTCCAACAACTACTTCATCGACAGGGTCAGAATCATCCTCATGATCCTCTTCGTAATCAGTTACCCAGCCATCTTCTTCACGGTCGTTTTCAGTGAAAAATACCTTGTCCGCTCGTTCTGTTTTTTGACAGTCACTGGCTTTGTGCCCATATTTTCCACACTTATTACACCTACCTCCAAAAGTGGTAACTGGGATTTTATTTGGTGTTGACGAAGAATTAGGTTTACTAGCAGTACTAGGTGTTGAAGTACTACTGTTGCTTGCTGAAGATGCTGCCACATTGATACCCCAATTTAGGCTTCTACGCCCTACTTGTTTCTCTATATGCCTTGCTCTATGATGTGCATCCGAAATAGAGCAGCAATCAAACATATTGAGTGTATACTGATATTGTTGAGGGAGACCGCCTATATATCGAGCGACTTTTTGCTCATCTGACTCTGACAAGTCGTTAAGAGAAGGGAGTCGGTAAAACTCCTTGGTGTAGTCGTCTATAAAACGTACTCCCTTGCATAGGTTTTGCAGCTGCCGGTACATCAATCAAATGTAGTTATGTGGTAAAAACTTTGTTCTCATGTGTTTCTTTAACTTTTCCCATGATACTAACTTTGTTTTCCTTTGCGACTGCGTAGCAGCTTGTTTTTTTGCCACCACGAATTAGCCCTCCCACGAAACATAGTCGCTACCAACGAAACTCGTTTGTTATCTTGTACTTCTTTGAATTCCAATACTTCCTCAACCGTATTCAACCAGGAGAGAAACTCTTTCGGTTCCAAACCACCATAAAATTCTGGGATGTCTACTTTTATTCCTGCCCTCCAGCGATCAAAATCCTCTCGTTGATTTATTCTACCTTCGCGATGCCCTCTAGCAAAAGGGTTAGCGTTATCATCTTCTTCTTCCTTATGAAGGTTAAACCGACCCAGCAAACCTTGGACATCTTCAATGAATTCTTCTCTAGATCTCCATGGAATGAAACCTTCTGGACCTCCTCCTCGACCTCGACCTCGACCCTGACCGATTGCTACTCTTGGTGGCATCTTATCAACCCTAGAATCGACTTCGCTCTGATACCAACTGATGCAGATGATAATAAAGAAAAGAAAGAAAAGAGAGGTTTTGTTCAGACTTCAAATATTCCTTGGAATATCGACTATGAACAACGATAATTATTTAGATTTCGGTTTCCCGACTGTAAACAATAATCGATTAAACTTGAACAAGTTTAAGAAAATAATTCTTATTAATCAAATTCAACTGTATAAAATAATACATGGAGGACTCTTTTATAGACTTGGGGAAAAACCCTAACTTGCTAGTCAAGAAAGAATGAAAAAAACCCTAAACCGACTCAAACCCTAATTTGCTATTTTTGGCAAATTTTGGTCGACCTAAAATAATGAAAGTACTCATAAAATAAAACTATTTTCCGCAAACGGCGACCCAAACGGATTCCTAACGAAGTAGTTATTAACAAAACAAAAACTTTCCTAAAATAGCAAAAACGCCTGTTTGAAGCCCAAAACGATAGAATTTGGCTAAAATCTGCGTCCTCTCATGTCACGATCGTTGGCCCGTTTCCAATCAATTTGGACCCTTCTTGAGCTAAATTACGACACTCGGGTCTTTAGCCTCCATATAGGCTATAGCCTGCTCATCTGCATCATATACTCTTTTTCCCATCTCGTTCTTCTCCTCTTTGAACAAACGCGTTTTTCTCTCTCTTTCTTTATTTTTCCAAAATCGAACTCCCTCTCACAAATCTCACAGATTGAACCTCACTCTCACAAATCAAAGCTTAATCCTACCACGATCTCAAGACAAAGCCCATGTATCAGCAGAAATAAAAAACTAATCCTTTTTTATAACCCTAGATCTAGTTGTTTTGCTCCTGAAATTCTAGGGTTTGAGCAATAAGGAGAAGAAGATATCGATCTGAAGATTGAAGATATGGATTTATCATCAACGACATCAGCTACTTTTATTTCTGCTACTTCTAGTCTTCTGGTGGTGATGAACTCCAGAATATTTATCATCAGGTAAACCTCATTCTTGTTACTTTTTCTTGTCATCTTTTATTGATTTGGAATATTTGTTATATTTTACTGTATTTGAACGAGTTTTAAAGCATTGATTTGCTTTTGTTTTCAGTTATATGAAAATTTAATAATTAGGGATTTAAGTTCAATATATAACGTTTATGATGTGCAGAAGAATCAAAAACCAGAATGGAAAGAACAAATAGTTGCAGCTTATAGCTTAACTAATTAAGGGCTTTGTACAAATTTTGTTTTATTGTGCTCTTTCTTTTTTTGTGATGATGGTGAACCAATATTGATGCTGGCAACAAACTTGAAGTGCACAAACTCGTTCATGATTTGGTGATGCATATTCATGAAAATGAACCCGAATCGAGAAGAGTATTCTGGTTTTCCTTCCAACATACTATTCCTTGGAGCAGAAGTATTTCCTTCTAGGGTCCTTGAGTTCTAATTTTCAAAGTGCACATTCTTCGTAGCAGCATTGATACTGAACAAGCTTTAAAGGCCATGAAAATTTTGAAGTCACATCGCAAGGTTCGCACTGTACTACCTGCTTCTGTTTGTGGATACCAATATTTACCTCTTTGTATTTTCATGACATATACACATAGTGTTCACATCTCAGACCTTTAGGTTTCATGATACCTGAAGTGATATCGCCTGAGTTGCACGTTTGTGACTCCTTTTCATTTGTCTTTCTTGTTTCCCCTACTTCTCCTCAGTCCTAGAGTCCTACTCTATAAATAATACCAAAAAATATTTGAAAATTATTCATTCCACATGCATGTGTCAAATCTGAAGAATTTGAGGCTTCTCTGAATTTGAAATGTCTGATTCTGCGCTACAGGTTATTTTAGCCACCAACATTGCAGAATTACCAGTTACCATTCCTGGAGTGGCACTTGTCATTGATTCTTGTCAATCTTTACAAGTTTTTTGAATAATAACAGGAAAAAGGACGCAGCAGAACTTTTATGGGTATCTAAGTCTCAGGTAATAAGAGGCTTTGTTGTACCATGTTTGATAGTTTGCTACCAAACCTAATTAGCTTTTATGTTTGAATTGATTATAGGCTAAGCTGCGAAAAGGAAGGACATGTCGAACTTGTGATGGGATAGTCTACCGAATGGTTATTAGGTCTTTTTTCAATCAGTTGTCGGATCACGAGCTTCAATTTATATTGAGATTATCTTTAAGACAACAAGTGCTTCTTGTTTGTTGCGCGGACGCTAAGGCCATCAATGACCCCAAGGGTATGAGATCTGTTTCTTAATATTGGTTCTGATTTCCTTCTAAAGTTCTCAACTAGTTTCCGGATTTTACTGGGCGAGCTTGAGCTTTGTAGTCACCTTACATGAGACATAAACATGATTCTTAAGCTACATTACTTTGTGTAACATTAACCCTAAGCACATGATTAAAAGCCTTGACCATACCTTAATCTGGATTAGTAATAATCTGTTTTCACTTAAGCCAATATAAGATAATCTAATTATTGTTGTGTAAACAATAAAAACCACCACTGTCGACAGTTTAAGTTTGGTTCCAGATGTAACTCTGAATATCATGGATCCAACTACAGGAACATGTTTGGGTAGTTGAGATGCTGACATTATCCCCTGCAATGGTAAAGAAAGTTGTCAATGAATTGATTATAGCATTTTATCCAACTTTTTTATTACATTAGACTTCCTTCGAAAGTTGATGTTGTGTTTTACATACCTATGCAGAACCAATGGAATGGCAGTATTTTTTAACATTTCCGGTTTACCAAAACCGGCCGGTTTAAAACCAAAACCGAGTCGGTATGAAACCGAATCGAATTTGCTAATGGTAACATTCGGTTTTAAAATTAGTAAACTGAAGTATTTGGTTTCGGTTCTGGTTAGCTCAATAACCGAACCGAACCGAACCATGTGCATCCCTACCAATTGAGACTACGAAAACACGATTCACATTCTCAAAATTAATATTTCCTCATTTGGAGATGAGGAGATCATAACGCCCGTGGGCGCTGGTACCAGATTATTTTGAATTTTTAAAGATATGCATACATTTAAGAATTGTGTGGGATCGTGGTAAACTAAAAAAATTGTTGAATATTCGTTTATAGAAGCTACTGAAATAATAAATCATGGTGGTTGGTAACCTCTCTGCAGAGTGATATCGACATATGTGATTGGTAGGCACAAAATCCAAATCATGTTTGATTGAAATCTCTTGAATAATACAATATTTGGATCCAAGACTTAACACCTTATACGTGCAAGCCTGAACTATGAAAATTACAGGTTGGTGTACTCTTTATGCGTTATATGAGAAATATGATCGTCTAAAAAACGATTTGAGGGTTTCATTTTTTTCCTAAAATCCTAGGATTGGTTCAATAACATTTTGTTCACCTTATGTGATGCATTTGGCGTGGTAGTCTTTGAAGGAATTGTATTGCATTTATACAAGAAATGTGGTAGGAGAATATATTCAAATTTATAATCCATGGAGGATTCAAGTTATACTCAGGCAGCCACCTAACTCGATTATGTCAGGTTTAACAATCCTTTATGTGTTTTTAGAAATTTGGTACAAACCCAAAAATCCGGATTAGTTGATGATATCAACTTTATATGTCTCTTAAAGAGTCCTTAAAAACACTAAAATCCACGCGTAGCTGCATAAATTTCACAATTTCTTGATTTGCATAGTTAAGAAATTTGGTAGCATAAAGCTTGTCTATTAACTAGACTATAAATTTTGTTTTGATGCTTATTTACTAAACTCATATAGTTGAGTTAGCATCCACAAAGACGTCAAAAGTTGTACTCTTTTTCTTTCGTTTCAGGTTTTGTCCCATATGATTTTCCTGAGAAGGTTTTAACGAGGGAACATCTCGCTGACGTTGAATTTTCATTCAAAATGTTGATATTGTGTTCTTTTTCTTTCGTCCAGATTTTGTCCCATCGGGTTTTACTGGAAAGGTTTTAGTGAGGCAATTTAATTCAACAATGTGGCCATCCAAGGGGGAGTTGTATATTTTTGTCTATTTAGTGGATGCCGACATTTGATTAGACCAAATCAACATAACCACCTCCTAGGATTTTGGATTCCTTCTGAACCACATAAGGTTTACTCAAAAATATTGTTTTTATTCGTGTATGGTAATGTATTCGTATCTTGGCACTTTGATGAAGAAACTACATCAACTACTTCTGCAAATTATCTCTGAGAAGCTAACAATCCAAGACACAAGTACTCAATGTACTTAAATAAACATGAGGACTCGAGAACACTACTACTAAAAGACTAACAAAAAAGAAGACTTTATCAACTAGCAATTTTCTGCCTTTAAGAAACTCGTTCATAGAAATTGAGAAGTCTCGACTCAAACATTTGCAAACCAATATTTAACTGAAATACTTATCATGGGGAACATCATAGTAAAAGGTATTTCACTGGACAATCACGTTGTACTCTTTTCCTTCGTCAAGGTTTTGTCCCACCGGGTTTTCCTTGTCAAGGTTTTAACGAGGCATCATATGTGTGTCCAACACTACTTTATATAATTTGTACTTTTTTTCCTTCGCCTAGGTTTTTCCCTTCGAGTTTTCTTAGAAAGGTTTTAATGAGGCAATGTTAGTAGTGTGGTGTCATCCAAGGGGGAAAGTTAGGAAATAACATTTGGTGGATTTACACCACAGTACCATCATCTTTTCATCTCCTCTTCACCTCTTCATTTCCCCCAATACTTTGTAACCACCACGACTAGTAGTAATAGGTGCATGCCCCTTAATTATATGGTAAATGCTCATCTTCTTCTCCTTATAAATAGAGAACATTTCCTTTATAATGTGACATTCCAATAAGTATAGTGTCTTTATGTCTGCCATAAAGATTTTTTGCTTGCAACCTAACAACGCTATAGCGCTCGCTGGTACAACAGGCGGGCGTGTTGTTTGTGTTTGTGATATGAATAAGACTTAACCGTTCACGTACAAGTTGAGGCTTTA
Organism: Papaver californicum; assembly: GCA_023531435.1. Lineage (NCBI taxonomy): Eukaryota > Viridiplantae > Streptophyta > Magnoliopsida > Ranunculales > Papaveraceae > Papaver > Papaver californicum. Next base: position 2,729,634 of record JAJJMC010031495.1, read on the forward strand.
GATGCTTACATTATCACAAGGGTAGTCGGTGAGGGATCTAGAAAATCTTCATTTGTATATGTACTAGTGTAACCTTTAATCTCGTGGCAGGTTCATTTCTCATTATTGGTGCCAAAAGATGTTTGTGCAAAAAAATTACCCCGACACTCCTTGAGATAGGTTCACTTAATGAGCTTGATCGGAATGGGGGTAGCTTGAAGAAAAGGGGGAGACCTGCAAGAAATAAAAAAAGAGACTATGATGCCCAGGTTAAAAAGAGTTGGAGTTGAGAATATGCGCAACTTATATGTAATTCTGCCTCTTTTTATTGACAAAAAATTAATAATTAGATAAAAGTTTTAGGTATCCTAAGAGCATCCCTAATAGAAGGTGTAAATTTTATTTCTTATGACACACATGATTTTAAACCATCATTTAAGATAAATTTATCTCCAATAGTAAATCTTACAAAGTAGGAGGGGTGACACACTAAATACAAAGGTAGGTTTTAATGAAAATCTTGACTAGACATTCGGAATAACCTACATATCATATTTTTTTATTATTTTTTCTTTTTAAAAATTATTTAAAGTACACTTAAACGGTTAAAATTTTATTAAATAAGTTATTTTAATGGTTAAATTTCTATATTATTGGAGATAATTTATTAGTTATGAAAATCCTATATTTACTATATGGGTAAACTGTCCTTAAGAAAGGTCGTAATAAGACTCCACGTATAATTTTATACTCGTTGTTGTAGATGCTCTAATATCTATTAACCATGGGGATTTGACTTTATCTTATCCTATTTTGGTTGAAATATATAGTTATCTTCACATAACTACCTCTTAATCTGATTTATTTTGGTTTAGATTTATAGTTATCCAAATAAGTAAAATAACTATCTGAGTTTGACCTCATTGTATGCCATTTTTGTTGAGATTTTTGATCATCCGATTAATGAACTAGTTTTGATAAGATTTATACTTATCTTCATAATTTTATTCTTATCGAAATATGATGGTACAGAGATCAACTCCTCTTAAACTCAACTTATTGAAGGGTGTTTAGTGGTCGGTATCCGACTAATTTAGAGACATTTTATATTCAAACCTTATCGATTTTCTAAATCTTATATCTGATCTAATCCAATTGAGTGGATGGATCAATCCAATCCAAAAAAGGTTTGCTTATATTGTATTCGACAGTCAGTTTCACATATAGAAAAAAAAATTGACTGGAAAAATTGTAATAAAAAAATTATATTACAAAGTTGAAAACAAAAATAGAACATGATAATAAAGTTTACAGAACCTAACAATATACAAAAGTATATGCTACAAAAATGTCTCTTTAAATGAGGTTCATACAGATAACTCGAATTCAATTAAAGTAAAATATATCGACTAATATACAAAAATAAAACAAGATAAATCATATTAATTCAAAATAATATACAAAATATATGATAAAATATTATATTTTAATGAATTAAATTCAAGTGGATTAGATTGGATCGGGCAGGTCATATGTCCCTACTACATGATTCTCCAAGACTCCAATACAAATTAAGAACATAAATGTTGCTGACAACTCCTGCCAACAACAACCTCACGGGGGAATTACAACTTGAAATTGAGGGGAAGCTGAGAGGAGAAGTCGTACAGTTTTCTCTTCTTAAAGAAATTTTACGATTTTTTATAGTCAAAACCACTTAGATCTCAGTCAGATTCTTTTCATACCTTCCAAAATCACCTAGTGAAATCAATACCACTTTAATCTCACCTAAAATTTTCATTTTCTCGGTTTATTTCTTATCAAGTCTTTTCATCTTGCTTTCTCTTTTTTGATGTAACAAGATCTTTCCTATGATTCTGAAATCTTAATTTTAATCTGTTCCCTCTATATATATAGTCATCTGAAACTATTTTTTTAAGGTTAAAAGAAGGGATTTCGGTAAGACCTGCTTGTTCTCAAGAGGACTAGTGGATCTGCTTGTTTTTCTTATCAGTCGGTTGGATATCTTGCAATCGAGTTTTTACTTTCATTTATCTTTCGCGGTACAAGCTGTTACATGGTTCTATGGGTTAGTGGTAGTAATTTAGTTTTAGTTCATTTTGCTTTTAGTTGGGGTGTATAAGCTTAATTTAAGTTGTTTTCCTCTGGTTGGTGATTCATGGAGATATAGTTGATTTGTCAGATGTTTAATTATCTTGATAAAAACTTTGTTTCTCGATACTCTTCTGTTAATCCTTCATCTGAAATAAATTTTGTGTGTAATGTTTATGAAAGATTATCACCCATGATGGTAGGTCTTAACATTATATCTTCCAATATGTGTTGTTGAAGATCCAAAGAATTATAATTGTTTTTCGTCTATTATAGTCAACGTCTCGGGTGACCTAGGATTAGGTCAAGTCAACATACGGTTTCATCAAGTCAACTTAGGTCTGATTTGAAGAACCTTATGCTTATAAATCCTTCAAGCCAATAAGAGTTGCTAAGAGCAACTGCAGCGGGCGACTATACCAAAGAGTAAAGATTAAATTTACTCTTTGGTCGCCCAATATAAAGCGCAACAGACGAGTAAATTTGGTTTTTCCACGACTAAAGCTACAGTACCAGAATATATTTACTCGCGACTAAAAGTATAGTCGCACGCTGTCATACAAAAGCGTTTACGCTAAACGCTACGCTAAGGAAGCGTTATTAAACACGGACGCTTAACCAGAAATACGTTTGATGAGACGCTTTAGAAGGAAAGCGTAAGGTGTAACGCTCCCGTATGACAACGTCCGTATGCCCAAACGCAACCCAAATGAGCGTCTCATAGGACGTCCATATGGAATTGCGTTAGTAAGAAAACGCTTCTTTGGGTTAACGTTTCACGTTTCACTTTCTGCGTCTAGTTTACTGCAAGTTATATTGGCCCTGTGCTTCCTTGCTTTGTATTAACTTCTTAAATCTTATTCTTCTACATGTTGTTTTATTGCCTCCTTGCTGTGCTTGCCATCCAGTTTAATCCTTAATTTGTTTTTCCTTCTTTGCCTTTTCATGCTCTTTACTATTTCTTTAACCTTTCTGTTGTTCTTAATTAAGTACTTTAGCTGCTTATTTCTGGTGGTTTTCTCACGTGAACCCAAAGAAGCACAGCAACAGACGCTCAACCCACAGCAACAGACGCTCAACCCACTTCACACGGACGCTCTCCATCCTCTGGACGCTCAAGCCCAACCTCACGGACGCTCTCCACTTTACACGGACGCTTATTGATGTAAACGTTCAATATACGTCCACCCACAGAAGCGTACCAAAATATAAACGTTCTTGTATAATTACGTCTGATTCCAGAATATGAAACGCTCCCGCGAAGGGCCGTCCAACATGGTACATCTTCCTATAGGAACGTCCGTGTCCAGTAACGTGCTCCTACAACAGCATTTTGTAACATACGCTTTTCCTACTCAACGTGCGATCAAATTTAATCTATAACACATTGTGAAAAACATGAAAAAAAATCAAATTTTTTTAGTCTTTACTCTTTGGTATACTCGCCTTATTGCAGTTGCCCTAATAGTTTTCCTTGGGGTTCCTCCGTAGCCCATCATTCTTATACTTATCTTTTTTATTGTGAAACAAGTACTTCTTCTCGTGGGCGGCTCTCTTGTATGAATGTTGTTGTGGTCTTTTTTCTTATAATCCTAATACAAATTCATTTGGACTACTAATTTTTTGAACTTAATGGTATGAATTGGAATTGTCAATTGATTATCTGCGACAATTTCTCTGGGGCCTAGCTATTTATTACATTCTCTTGGGGATGATAAGATAATTTGGAAGATTGATGTGGACTGTTGCTGCCTTGGTGAGCATCTGAACGATAGTTTTGTTCTTAATTATACTTGTACGTGCAACTTTCTATAAGCTCGCAGTCACAAGTATTGATGCTTCAAGACAGATAAGACTAGATATTTATTTGTTCTCTCGTGAGTGGAGCGGTATTATTATTATGGGTCTTAAGAAGTATGATAGAAGTCGTCTGATTACTATGGAGGGTGAGGTTATTCGATAGAGTCTCTGGTGTTTGTTTAGTGTCTACTATAGTGTTTATGGTTGGCTTTTGGGTTGTTATTTATATACAAGTTTTTTTAGAACGTTTGATTGGGATATCTTTATAAATTGGGGGATATCATATAAAATAAAATATGAATATCTTAAAAAAAAATTAAAAAATTTTATCGTAACTTTTTTATAATATATAAATTATTATTGATTAATGATTGTTAATCATTTGTATTAGTTGGTAGATTATATTAAATTTAGATTAGTGAGATTAACATACAGATTATAGTTATTGATTGTAAATTGTGTTAGTTTTTTTTTAAGGAATAAACAGAGACAAGGCCTAAAAATTATCCAGAATCGGCATGGTCTTCATCCAATATCTATACCGACTTTGAATTGTCGGCATGGTCGCTAATTGAAGACCATGTCGACTGTGAAGTGTCGGCATGGTCGTCAATTGAAGACCATGCCGACTATGAACGGTCAGCATAATCGTTAAATGAAGACCATACCAACAGTTGAAAAATTGTGTTTGTTGTCGGAATGAATTTCACCCATGCAGACCATGCTGATTTTAAAAGATAATTTTTTTTTTTATTTTTTTTAGACATATCTTATCAACATACTTAACATGTTTTAACCTAAAATATCCGTTAATTCATGAGGATATTTCCTAATTAAACGTTCTTTTTTACTTTCTGAAGTAAGTTTTGAAGGAGATGATGATCTGTAAGGGATGATCAATGTTATTCTTAACCATACATTTTCTGCTTGTTGCTCTAAGAACAATTGGTTAGTTAAAGGATATCATGTTCTTTCTCGGTACGTTACTATGAATTGTTTGCTGGATTCCGACGCTTGTCTCTTGAATCTTTTGGAGCTTCGCTTGTTAACAGGTCACTCTTCTGTGCTTTTTTCCATTCTATCATTATATTCATTCTAATTCTTTAAGAATTTGGGACATTATGTCAGATGTATTTTAACATCAAACCTTTGATCCATCTATCTCTTTTGGTGAGTGCTTGGGCTATCATTTCATATATTTGGTACATGTGTAATGTGAATATTGTCAAAAGGTCACAAGTGGTATGGTTGGATGTTTAAAGGGTAGTTTGTTTCTTCTCAGAAGATTTCTGATGGTTTTTCACTATGTTCTTTTTGTCCAATCAGTCTACTCCTTTGAGTGTTTGCCTGTTTGGGATATTATGTTGGATATCATTTTGCACTTATGTTGGATATATCTTGATATCAGACCTTTAAGCCAACTATTTCCTTCTGCAAGGGCTTGGGCAGTCATTTATATGTTTGGTATAGGTGTAATGTGCATTTGGTTGATGGTCACAAGTGGTCTTGGATAGGGTGATATCTGTTTTTCTTTGTAGTTCACAAGTTTTATGCACTTCTTTTGTTTAAAGGGAAATGGTTTCCGATCACCTTTATTAATCATCCTTGTTTTGGGATGAGTGGTGCTTTTTCGTACTTCATACATACTCGCTTATGAGCACTCTTCTCTTTGAAAGAGTCTCCAGTGGAAGTGATTTTCCTTACTGTCTAAGTGGGGCCGATAAAGTTTTAGCAAAAACGAATACAACCTCTTCAGTATTTGACCGAATGTGGTGGTCCACTTTACAATCTGGTGGTAGCCCTTGTCTTGACACCTTTCTTTATTTCCGTTTATTTTTCTTCTTCTAGTTGTAATAGTTGTTCTTTATTTTCGGATTTAGTCTCTATAATGGTTCAACGTGTAGTTTAGTATCTACTAACTGTGATTGTTAATCTTTGCTCGTGTGGGAGCTTCTGCTTATAAGAAAAAATTAACTTAAATATTAGGTTTACCGAAAGGGAATCCCGGGTAAATTCCCAAATGAGATTAGTGGTGGGACTTATTTTCCAAATCAAACCTATTTCTTATTTTTAAGAAATAAGAAATCGCTCCACTTTCAACCTTGGTATTCTCTATTAGTGTTTTCACTGGATGTTGGGCGGTCTACCTAGAATCGTTCAGTTAATAAAACCAAGTGTTGGTATATGGAAAGGCACAATCAGCTGAATCTTTTAAAAATAACTGTATTTTTAAACTAGGAAAGGGCAAATATTAAAAGAGGAAGGGTACCGAATACACCATCAATTTTTTCGTTACGAAATCTATAAACTATTTATAAGTGAACTTCAATCAAAAATTAAAGTAGATAAGAAATATCCTTGAATAATCTCAAATATAGATTCTTGAATCACAAAGATTAACGTATAACCTGCTAAAATTTCTAATTATAAAGATAAATCAATATAATCGAAAAAATAAAAGTAAAGCAAGACACGATAAATTTTGTTAACGAGGAAAATACAAAGCGAAAAAACTATGGACCTCGTCCAGTTTGAACACACATTGTATTAAGCTACTACAAACACTAACCTACTATATAACACCCGTATGGAATGTAGTTGAGAAAGAATAAACCCTTCAAGCTATCATGTTTCAGTTGTGCCCCACGTCTCTTAATTCTCGCAAGAACTTACGCACTTGATTCCCCTAGCTGATGTCCTATACAGACCTAGTAGTTGTTCTTCAGTCCTTTGTGAAAACTAGCATTACCCTACCTCAAGCAGGACGCCTGGTGATTTCCTTTCTGATGCAAGATCAAAGAGAAGTAAATTTATTCTCTGATTTAGACGAATCTAAATTTAGAAGACTAGGGTTTATTCTCTTCGAAAGTTATAGAAATACCAAATCAACTATATTCACAAGAATAACAAACTAGAAGTTAATCTAAGATATAATCTTGTGGAAAACTTACAAACTGGATATCTATCGATAAATGTTATACTAAATTGTGTTTGAAGTTTTCTATTGAATCTGGATTTGATCAGTAATTCTCGAATAGCCTTATATCATAAGAGAAGGACCTTATAATAGACATGAATTACAAACATAACAAATACATATACAGGTTACAAAATTATCTTTCTTAGAAGATAGGTGAACTTTTGCTTCACGAATCCCAAGTTAAGTCTTTCAAAGTCGTACCTTAGATCTCAAAGATACTTAGGTATTTGGAGGACAAACTTTGCAACAAGATACACAAGTGTGTAGGTATTGAGTTTTTTAGTGTTGTTGATATCTCTAATTTATAGTAATGGATAAAGGCATGGTTTCTTAAGATGTAAGCAATGAATTTCTTTAAACCCAAATTAATTCTCAATTGTTAAATCTAAGTCGTTTTCTAAAATACATAAATATATTTTTTTTAGTTAGAGTTAGACTTGCATTGAGGTTCTTTCCATAGTTTGAACTGTAGACAATTGTTAACTCAACTAAATTTTATGAAAAGAATTACTACCAAAGATAACTTCAAACTATCAAGAGAAAAAAACTGGACTTTCCAAACAAAGGAATTAACTAAGAAATATCAAATTTGTAGACGTGTGAAAAGTTCTTATTGAAAATGAAAGAAGAATGAATAACCCCAAAGCCAATAGAGTGTTGGGTTGGCCCGTTAAGTTTTTAGGTTTGTGAACTCAAGAAATTGAGTTCGTGAACTCATAAAAGAGAAAATAAAATTCATAAGCTAGTAGGTTCACGAACTCAAGGAATTAGGTTCGTGAACACAAATGCAAAAAGGCATCAGGAATATTATAGCCTTGTTGGGTTTTCCAACTCATATAATTAGGTTTTCAAACTCAAATACAAAAGGAAACATGAACAATAAAATTTCATATGTTCGCAAACTCAAATATGTAGGTTCGCAAACTCAAATGTCCCAAAGTTATCAGTAGAAGTTTTCTATTATAGGTTCGACAACTCAAAGGTTTAGGTTCGTGAACTCAAATGACCAAAAGTCATCAGTATAAGTTTACTACAACAGGTTTGCGAACTCAAATGATCCTTTTATTGAGTTCTCAAACTTTAGGTTCAAAACTCAAAATTTAGGTTTGTGAACTCAAGTTATTGAAAATCATTAGTAGTAAACTACTAAACAAAAATTTACAAACTCAAAAATAAATTTGCAGGTCTTGAATTTTTATTAAAACACTTGTTCTTTCTCTCAAGCTTACTTTTGAGTTCTCAACAAGCAAGAACTTGGAATCGAAACATCACTATACTTAGCAAAATTTAATCTTTGATAAGATTTTCTTTGTATATGATCTTTTACTAAAGTCTTTGACTTTGCTACGATAAATAGATAGATAGATATAAGGGAAAATATTCTGAAAGGAAAAACAAGTCTTCGTTACTAACCTCAATTAAGTTCTTCAAATTCATATCTTTGCGTGATCTACAATTCTGTAATATTCTTGAGTAACTTGGAAAATCCTAAGAATCTACTACCTAATCTAATCCAAAATGAAGTTGACTTTGGTATGTTAAGTGGAGAAATAGTTTTGGCCTCTAAATTTGACAACAGACTTGACATACCAAGACCTGTAGGTTCGACCGAGCATTTTTTCTAACAAAATCTATTTTATTTTGGGAAGACCATTGGTTGGGATATTTACCTCTTGCTACCTCATTTCCTAACATATATCTATTGTTTATATGAAGAACTGGACTGTAGCAAGATGTGCTCAGACCATAAAGCAAGAACTTGGAACCAGGGATTGGAAAGAAGACTCACTCAGCAAGGAATCTCAAAAGTATGCTCATTAATAATTTTCATTCAAGATCTCAACTTGGGATCAAGTAATAACCACCTCCAATGGAATGTAGACAACTCATGTTTTTTCTCTATGAAATCATGTTATGCAAGTCTAAAGAGAGCATATCTCCAATAACATTAATTGAAGTGTTTGGTCTGGGTCTTGGCCTCACAAGATTGGTTTCTTTATGTGGCTCGTATCTCATAAGAGATTAACAACTACAAACACTATTTATAGGAAGGGGAAGCTTATAGTTAACGGGTGTCTTCTTTGTTGTAAGGATGTGAAATCAGTCTTCCAACTGATGTTTCTCTTTTCTTTCTCAACCAAGATTTGGTATCACTTCAGGGAGGCAGTGGGATTGATTGGTCCCTTACCTAATTGTATGAATACGATTATTAAAGGATGGAGACCTAAATTTCAACACTTAATTGCGGAAGCGTTTTGTTATGTAATACCAGTTGCCATTTGTTGGTCAGTTTGGAAATGCATAAACCCAGACGATACTGTTGATTACCTTGCAGTCATTGATCAGGTGAAAATCCAAGCTTTTTTATTTAGAAGAAACTCAAAGGAGCTAAAAGAGACTAACTTAGTTACGTTGTACGCAATTGGAACAATCTATTTGTTACCTAATTTTTTTTTCTGTGTTTTGATTTCTGAGTTAGTATAGTAGTTTGTCTTTCGATTAGGTTTGTATGTTTTTTAAGCTTGGTTTTTCTAAACATCTAGTAAGCTTTATATATATATATTTTTATCTTTTGTCAAAAAAAAAAAGAAAAAAAGAAAAAAAAAGTGTTTTCATCTTTAATTGTCCTTTAAGACTAAGTCTTATGGAGGAGGGAAAGAATGCTTTTAATAATGTTGATGCGTAAGCTAGAGGCAATAGCTAACTCTTATGGTTTAAAAGAGATAAAGAACTAAACGATACATTATCTCTCACTCAATTTTTTTTTAAATATATCAAATACAAAAAATATCAACAAGACCTTGTAAATATATATATTAAATATAAAAATATATCTTTTTATATATATATATATATATATATATATTATTAACGAATATCAAATTAAAAAGTTGGTTAGGTGCTACTAAAAATGTGGAAAAACAAGATATTATCTATCGTTTAGTAAATTTTTTGGTGAGATGCAATATCTCGTGTAAGTTTTGCTCCCCTCTCGCTTTTCCCCATCTAAAGAAAGACACAGGGAATACCATTTTTTCACCACGGCTCTGTGTCATATGATCCCCTAACTTTCATCCATCACACTTAGCATAAAGTCAGTTACTAACAAGTTTACTTCTCCTAGGAATTTTCCCATTCTGCATGTTTATGCCAAAAAATCCTTTCGACTAAACAACCAATCAAATTCTT